>CM071870.1:30011969-30038907 GCA_036759665.1 Gynandropsis gynandra | reverse complement strand
TTCCTAGGACGTTTGTCTTATCGTTAGAACCCAAGTAGTTTATTTACTTTCAATATTTCATTCTTCATCCATATTCTTTCATTAGCAAGTTTGATTCCTAGTTCGAGTTTAGGTAGTGTTGCGTAGTCTCTGTGGGATCGACACCTAAAATACTACACACGTGCCGTGCACTTGCGGGTAGTTTAGGTTATTTTATTTAACTCTGATAACGCGTCAAGAAAAAGAACATTTACTATTATCTTAGCCAATTAATGTGCTTGCATACCTAGAGGCATTATTTTCTAACGAGTTAACTACTTCTTTGTGTAGTCATGATTCTTAGTTATTGAAAGATTTTTGAAGTTGGATTAGAAAAGGATAAACCATGGGATGACATGAAAAATTTATATCAGAAAACACCACTAGAACTTCGCGACAAACAAAAAGAAAAGAGATGCAAATAGTAGCCTTTTTAAACATGTGACTACAATGTGAGTTTGAATTTTAATGTACCTAACTTGGCTCATTTTGATGCAGCTAAAGTTCAATATCAGAGGTTGAAACCTTGTGAGAAAGTAGGGAATGATGGGGAGGTCTTGGATAAGATCTAAAGAGTACAAAAACTTGTCACAAAGGCGTATTCAAAGAAGATTCAGAATTTCCTCCCTCACATGGACGTTGAAGAAGTGGCAATGGCTCCACGAGGGCATCAAGAGGCACTGAGTTAAACTCACACAGCATGTCTACAGATAGAGGAGGCCAAGAAAAGAAATGATCTAGATGAGTTGAAGGCGCTTGGCTCGGCCAAGGAACTGCTCGATCCAAGCATTTCCTTTAGACCAATATGCCCATAACAGACATTGGTCGGTTGACCCGATAATTACACCATTCAACCAAGCAATGCCATAACTCGAATGAGTAGATTAAACAAGGAGGAAAGTGTATTATTCCAGAAAATGTCTACTTTGAAACTCTTCGGCACTGTGGTCATCCCACTTGACAAGCACTTTTTTGCGTTTATTATTTATTCTTTTACATAGTTTTAAAGGTTTCTTTTTTAAAACAATTTAAAAGACTTTTTTATGCTGAAAGTTGTGTTTTTTCTTGCTATTTCTTGGCAGATGTAACTAAGAAATTCTTGGATTGATTTTGAGTGTTCAACCGACTTATCAACAACAGATCACATGTGCTAGTGACATCGTCACTATGTTTGATATTTGCTTGTCAAGTCATAGGAGAGTCTAGAGCGTTCATAGATTTACTTATTGAGTTATTAGTGGGTATTATTTCATTTTCCATCTTTTAAAAGAGTAGAATGGTTGTCTAGATTCGTTTCTGAATCTCACAATAATTATGGTCATAAACATATAAATATTTTTTGTTTACTATTATATGCATCAAAATAAACTATGATTACAAGTATTTATAATAGATAAAATTTATTTTTGATTCAAGAATAATTTCACGCATAATAATTCATTTCTAAAGATGTCGGAAAACTATGACTTTGTTTTAATCGAGAAACTCAATCTCTTCTATCTATCTAGTTTCTTTCGAAGTCTAGATCATTCAATTATTCAGTCATTAATATTTATATTAGATGATTTAAACATGTAAATACAATAATTTTATCATAATTTCTAATATGCTTAACATATTTCTCATTATGATTATTTGTGTCTAATTAATGCATACAATCTAGATTTATTCAATATCTCAATAACAATTTATCCATGTAACAATCAATTCAATCAACGAATATGCATTCAAACATAAGGAAACAAAGAATATAGAATCTGATTTTAAGCAAAATGAATCCATAAACACATTACTTTAGCATAAAGCATGGATACTACTTTGGATTTTTATCTCGCATACAAGCTACGACAATAACAAATTTAATGAGAGATTAGAATGTCATAGTCAAAATTTGGAATAGTCATCGACACAAAATCGTGTCCAAATCATCTTCGTCATTAGCTTGGATCCCCGATGTACACTAGAAAAAACACCCAAATCAATAGACACATCAAAGAATTCGTCTGCTGATAATTATTGCAACGAATCACAACGAAAATAGAGAATTATCAATACAATCCGTTGGTAATTCCAATGGACTATCAACAAATATATTCCATTGAAAATTTTCCGATGAATCTTTTGGAAGACCGTTGAAAACCGATAAATTATTTCAACGAATGATCGTTGCTCATTCCAGTGGACATCCATTAGAAGTTAACGGATGCCCACTGGAAAGGTTAGAATTTTGATATGACCATTGGAATATATCGAACATTATATTTCAACGGGCATCCATTGGGAATTTTAACATACATTTACTGGAGTTTTCATTATTTATAGAACAAACTCGAATTTTTTACCATCAAGAAATGTACAAAAAATATACTTTCAAACAATGTCTTCTTATTCAAATATATATATATATATATATATACAAATTGAGAGAGTGGATGTATAGAAAAAAGATCTCGTAACCTAGGAAGTTACGCAGATTGGAGCAGTTCATCTATTTTGCGTCAATGCAATATTTGAGTCAATAATGTGGAACAATGTTATGTCCCTACAAAAGATGCAAAAATATGAAGTATCGAAGTCATGAAGTTTTTTGCCAACACATTTACAAGGTGGGTTTCGTAGAGAATTAAAAAATTTGATTCTTTCACCGTGGAGATTATGACGTAAGATATAGTGTGCAAGAAACTCAAGCAATGAAAAGAAATAAAGACATTCATTATGAAAAGATGATGACCAATCGATGTGTGAAAATGGTGTCAGATACTTTTCCTAGAGTTGTTGAGAAAACGCAGAAGAGATGCCAAACAATGAGGCACACTAATTTTTTAAACCTATTGGATGCGGCGAAACAACCTACATACGAAGGTTTTTGTAAAGGTCAATCTCGTTTATCCTTGTCCTCAAGATTGATGATTATAAAAACAAACTACAATGTAGCTGAAAATTTCATGGATTCATTTTGCAAAACCATGTGTGAATATTTAACGGCAAATAATCAAGCTCATTAGACATATTATAAAACAAAGAATGTTTTAAAAGATTTGGAAATGCCACATGAGAAGATTGACGTTTGCAGAACTAGTTGCATGTTGTTATAGGGAGGAGATAAAGACCTCTCAAAATTTAAATTTTGTTGTGCAAGCGGATTTCGTCAATAAAAATCATCTTCACGAAAATATGTACCGTAAAAATGATGTTCTATATGTCTATAGAAAATGGGCTGAGAAAAGTTATATGAATAAAAAAACTGTTATGACAATGAAATGGCACACAAAACACTCGACGAGTGAAGAAATAATACAACATCCATCAAATGGTAAGACTTCAAAGGATTTCAATGAAATAATTCCCAAGTTTGCTTTCCAATATGTGTAGGAAAAAAGAAGTCATGTTTAATTTGCTTTCCAATATGTGTATAATTTGCTTTCCAATATGTGTAGGAAAAAAGAAGTCATGTTTTTTATGTTTCTGATTCTGAACCAGAACATTTGAAAAAAAAAGTATTTATGTCTTTTTTGCAAAGTTAATTAATAAATCACGAGATTTTGGAACAATGGAATTATTGCATATGACGTAACTAAGAAGGAAAATTTCACATTAAAAATGGTCTTGTTGTGAACAATTGGTTACTTGTCTATCTATGGAATGTTATCTGGATGGAGCACGCACGAGAGACTGGTATGTCTATATTGTATGTAGAATACAGATTTGTTTTGTCTAGTACATAGGAACAAACCATGTTGGTTTGATTGTCACATAAGGTTTCTTCCCCGTGGACATACATTCAAAAGATATAAGATATATTTTCGAAAGAATGTGGTACAAAAAGAAGAGGCACCATGCGTATAAGGAATACGAATACTATACGAATGACTAAACTTAATGATATATTTAATAGAACTGTTGAATGGGGTGGAGATCCTGGGCATCCAAAACTACAGGGCAAAGTGAATGGAATAACTAGTATAAACGTAGTAATTCTTACAAACTACGACATTGCAAATCATTCATATTGCATCATAATTTGGATGTTATGCATATGAAAAATAGGATACCAAACAGTTATTTTGAATGTGAATGGGAAAACATAGGATACCATACAATCAATGAAATATTTAAAGACAATATGTCGAAAACCTGAGTTGGAGTTACGCGATGAAAAGACACCTATTCCAATATTCATATTGTTTGGGCCAACGAAATTAACATTATTGAGGTGGTTAAAATAAGACGTTCAATTTTGAGATGGATATGCATTGAACAATACTTGGTGTGTGGATATTGTTAATTCAAGGCTCATCGAGTTGAGAAGTCTTGATTGTCACCTTTTCATGCAACGATTAGTATAATTACATTTGTTAAGCTATTAGTAGAGAACTTGCATGACATGCTATGCAAAATTATAATATTCTCAGAGATATATGTTCAAGAATTTTCAAGCGAGATGGCTTGAAATTATTGAAAAACAATATATCTGAGGTATTATGGTCATTGGAAAGAATTTTTCCGCCTTCCTTCTTCAGTATCCTGGAACATTTGCCAATACATTTACTAGATGAGGCAATACTCGGTGGCCTAGTTCGATTCAGATGGATATATCCATACAAAATGTTTTCCTTTTATCTAAAGAAAAAGGAAACAAAAAATAGCGATTGAAGGATCTATTGTTGAACAATACTTGTTAGAAGAAATCACATATTTCAGCATAATTTATTTCAAGTCACATATTTCGACAAAACAGAGAAGATCAAAAGAAGATCACACAAACTATCTATATCAATATAATTTTCACTTTGGTGAAATTTTTGAGATCTTAACACCAATTGGACGTATATTCAACGCTTCAAAGAATGGAATACATAGAAGCACATTAAATTATAACGTTTGCATTAATAGTGAAATAGAGGATGATAATTTCTACGAGATTTTGCACCGAATCCTACAGGTGAATTATCTTGGTTTTGTTGGATTGAAGATAATGCCTATCAAATGTCAATATGTAACGTATAATCAATCCGGTATGAAAATGTGAAAAGTATGACCCATTCATTACAACAGATAAAGCAGATCAGGTATATTATATGCACTATCCAACTGCATTAAAACATCAAAGAAAGGAATGGTGGGTCGTAATTAAGATTAAATCTCGTGGAATTATAAACGCAGAAGGAAAAGAAGATAGATTGTAAATCGATCACCCTAAGTCCATATGGTTAATTGATACATACAATCGTAAAGAGATTCTCAAAAGAACATACATAGATGGCGAATACATTGATGATCATGACAACGTTAAACCGGAAGATGCAGAAGATGAATATACTGACGAATTCCATGCACCATTGAAGGAATGCTCACGAATTGAATAATCAACGGAAGAATTTATGTCAATTATGTAATTATAGTATCAAACATTTATAATTTATTTCTTATTTTAAATCATGTTTTTCATTTTCAAAGGGCATCCGTTGAAACTCGCAACGGATGTCCGTTAAATAGTTTAAATTTTGTTTGAAACATAGAAAAAGTTCATGAATTTCCATTTTTCAACATGCATTCACTAGAATTTTCCAACGGATGAACATTGAACTACATAAACCATTCCAACAGATGCTCGTTGCAAAATTGTAATGGGCATTCATTGGAATAGGGCATGATGGCTATACTCCGCACGGGTAGCTCATCAAATCGGACCGCTAACTTCCAATCGATGCATGTTGGAATGAAGACATACATCGGTTTTAGTGTCTCCAATTTCTTGGAAACCGAATTTCTAAGGCATAAAATCCATTGGCCTTCCCAATGGATGCCCGTTGGAAAATCAACAGTCATGTCAATAAATAACTTCCATTGATTGGACACATTTTCCAATGGGTATCCTATGAAAAATTATGTATTTAAACCGTTGGAATAGTTTATTTTCAACACAATCTCAAAACCAAAACAAAAAAATCTCTCAATCACAAGTTCTAAACACTTAAACACAATGAGAACTCGACGATTTATCGGTCACAGTGTCTATTGGCGGGTTCCACGGGACCTCTCCACCACCTCCTCCGCCAATTATATCGGCCTCCATCACCTACATCAGCACCATCGATATTTGATGACGAAGACGATATGGTGGATATGGATACTTTGATCAATATCTTTGAAGAGCGGCCAACTGTTCCCATCATTGATCCTGATCGTCATTACATGACGTTATAGTAAAATACTATTTATTTATGCATATATATATGAATGAATTGTAAAAATTGTCTAATGATTTTATTTACACGTGTAGGTTTAATGTGGAAGGTGTGGATAATTTAATATTATAATTGAATTTTATTAAAAAATATTTGCTTTACATTTAAATTTTTTAGTGTGTATATAGATGCTAGAAGAAAGACACATCGCGCATCAATACCGATTGGATGCATGATATGCAAGTTCGGTTGCACTTGATGATGAAAAATTGCAAACGTAACTATTATAACAAGAAAGATAAACTAACATGGAAAAGGGGAGAGGTATTTAACCTACTCGTCCAAAACTGGACAATGAGAACTTCAAGGCTAAAAGCGAAAAGACCAAAATATGTCGGTAAGAAGGCACTTACCAAAAAAAAGAAATAATTGGTAAAAAATTTAAATTTATAATTTAAATTATTTTTAGGTAAAATTTTCACCTAATCATATTATTTTAATGTTACTAATATAGAGAATGGAAAGAGAACTGACTCTTCTTGAGCTAGCCGTTGAGATTTAAGCCAAGAAAAATTATGTCGTCGAGGAAGAGGTCGATAAACTTGAGCTTGTTCACCCCCGGACAGAAGGGATGGTAAAACTTCTTACAGAGAAGATCACACAACAATCACAAGCGATCGTTTCATATACTGATGAACTTTGTCCTTTAGAATAGTACAAAATTTATTTAGTCAAAAATAATAACATTAACGTTACTAATTCAATAATTATATAAAACTTTTAAATCAATATACCAACTTTAATTTGTCTCGTATTGCATTATATTAGACCATATAAGATGCATCTATACTATGGGTGGGCAATTCGGGTTACTCGGATCGACCCGGATCGGACCGACCCGAATAACCCAACCCATAAGGTACATGGGTTCTATAGAAAACCCATATGGGTTCAATATCAAAAACCCATTCGGGTTTCAGGTTCGGATTCAGGATAACTCGAGGAACCCAAACAACCCAAAAAAAAACTCATAAAAAATTAAACCCTAAAAAATTTTATCTAACCTAAACTAACCTATTGTTTCTCTTTTTCCTCCTCACATCACCTTCTTCACGAGCAGCGTCTCCTCCTACCTTTCTAAAACACTAAACTAAACCTGTTGTTTCTCTTTCTACTCCTACCTTCACAACTGGAGCCTCTTCATGGTTGTTCCTCTCGTTCTTCGTCGTCGTGAAAATCGTCAGCCATACCTATTTGTCACCTCCTCATGCTTGTTCATCCCGTCCCGTGCATCATCTTTCCTTGTCTATTGTCTCTTGTGCTTGCATTGTTCGTCATCTCTTGTGCTTGGCTTGTCTATCGTCTCTGACAATCCGTCATCTCTTGCAGTCTGTCATCCGTTGTACTTGCCTTGTCTGTCCTTCCCCGCTCACTGGTTCGTCCTTCCCCACTCACTGGTCTGTCCTTCCCCGCTCACTAGTTTGTGGTTGTTCGTCTTTCCCCCTCATTGGCTTTGTTTTTTTTTTTTTTTTTTTTTTTTAAACTTGAAATTACCCAAAATTCACAAAGAAACCAAAAAATCCGTAGAACCCAATCTAAACCCCAAATGACACGTACCTAAACAACCTAAAAACACCAAAGAATCCGAATTACCTGAAATATCCAAATAACCCAAATACAGTTCGGGGTTGTATGGATCAATGTTTCAAAACCCGAACCCAGATCGAAACCCGATGAACCTAACCCAAATACAAACGGTTCCAATTCAGGTTCAATTTTTTATAATTTGCGGAACCTGAACCCGGACCGAACCCGTGGAACCTAGATCAAAATTCGGATTACCCACCGTAGTCTATACAGTCTCGATTCTCTATAAAAAGATATTGAACAGGACACCACGACGTTACCCCCACGATCAAAGAGACTTTCACACTAGAACGATGCATCAAACAGTTCGAGGCTATGTTTCGAGAAATGTAATCTACGCTTCGAGAAATGTGAGCGTTTATATGTCATATGGAAAGTATCATCGATTTGATGTCTAGTCAACATTATCAGTGACCATCACCGACACATACAATAACACCGAAACAAGAACCAATCATCGACTTTGAGGCAATCCCTTTTCGAGGCGTTGGCGAGGATGGGACGAAGATGACAATGTCGGTTTAGATGATATCTAGGCAATCCATTTTTTAATTTTGTATAAAAGTTTGTATATATAAAAAATTATTTTTTTTTCAATTTTTTTTTTAAATTTGTCAAATTAAGAATGGATATCCATTCATAGAAACACAAAATTATCAACGGACATCCGTTGGAATATTTCAAAATTTCTCGCTAAAAACCAAAACCAACGGGTATCTGTTGGTAATTTACGTGAACTACTTCAACAAATGTCCGTTGGTATCCAAGCAAAATTTGCAATGGATACTCATTGCAAGTTTTCAGTGAGCATCTCTTGAAACGATGTAATGGACATCCGTTGTAACGTGCAACGGTGATATCCGTTACAATCCTTTGATACATTTCATCGGATATTAACCGTTGAAATGCCATTGCAAATGGCAATGGATGGGATTTTTAACCATCGCTTTCCAACAGCCTAAAATCCATTGGTAAAGATCATATCCAATGGAAAACGAGTCATTTCCAAAGGATATGGCTATTGGAAATGATATGTGTTTTCATAGTGGTAGTCCGTAAGCTTTTTTCAATCTCAAACGTCTTCTTTACTCATTCTCTATGTGTCATTTATTATAAGAAGTTGACCCTTCCTATATATTTTTTTCGGGCACTCTCAAATAATTCAAGCTTTCAATCCTTTTTCTGATTTCAATAGACACTCGTTTGACTTTGCAGCATCTCACACCAATCGATGACTATTTCTTTGTGTTATGCTTATTGTTTGAGCAGAGTTTTGATCAGGTGTGGCATATCCCTCGATCGAGTTGTGATATGTTCGGCCTGACCAATTCCTCGAGAAATTTTGTGAATTTGTTGTTCTTTCTTTTTGCTTTGCCTATTTGATTTTGCTCATACATTTCAACATCGTGTGATCATCCGTTCAACCAAGTTGTCATGTGTTTTTTCCTAGTGATTTTTGTGTTTGATATCCATTATAGTTCTTATTTCCATAAAATATATTATTTAGTCCCTATTTCTTGTAATATAATGAAGTAAAGAAAAAAACTCGTAAAAAGAATTAGACATACTAAAATTCACTCGATATACAATTGAAGCATGCAAGAAACAATAGAGTGTAAATGAGATTATGAACACTCCAGTTCTCCTGATGTTTTCTTACGATGATAAGATGAAATGATCATACTTCCAAAACCGATGTTATGTGTGGACATCATTACCTCCACTGCCATTTCTTCTAGATTCTCCCCCGACCATATGATTGAACTAATTATAGTTGAAAAGTATGATCTTTATTCCAAAAAATCCTTGATATTAGAGTTGAAAAATCTTTATAAAAATACCATGAAAGTCTTATTGTTGGGATGAATTGCAATGATTAGTTTCGTTTACAAAAGTACCATAATTATTGGTCCTACTCTCTAAACTATGATTAATTATGTGAAATGTATAGCCACGAGTAAACATTATAGGCTAAGTTTTCACCATATTACAGAAGTCATAATGAATCATTAAACCATTCAAGAAGGAAATATACATTGTACTGCAATTTCAAAATTAAAATAAATATTATATATGACTAATCATCATTATCGTAACTACATAACTATTTATGTATGATTGTTTGTATGTATGCTCATCATATCATTCATGTTAAACCTACGCACAAAAAAGAAATAACTATATAATTAAAATGACATAAATAATAACAATATATAGTAAAGGAAAAACTTATACCATAACATCTCATCCAAGCGTTCGGGGTCGATGAACCGAATATTAGAACGATAACTAAATCATCAATCACTACAAAAATACAGGCAATTTTCAACGGACATATCCGTTGGAAAATGCCTAAAAGCAACGGATTTTCGTCCGTTGGGAATCGTTCGTTCGAAATCTGGATCCGTTGCAATTCGCAACGGCCTTCAAACGGATAATATCCGTTGCAAAATTGTAACGGAACTTCCAACGGAAATATCCGTTGGAAAGGTTGTAACGGACGCCCGTTGAAAATATTTGTAATGGATGCCCGTTGCAAGTTTGCAACGGACACCCGTTGAAAAAAGGGCAACGAGCGTCCGTTACACTGTTTCAACGGACGTCCGTTTCCATTTAGGCGGGAAAAATGAGCGGGAGTTTAGCTTTCCAACGGGCATCCATTGAAAAGTGGTGGGAAATAGCAACGGACGTCCGTTGCAAAGTGGCAGGAAAGGGCAACGGACGTCTATTACCATTTGGCGAGAAATAGGATCCAACGGATGCAACGGGCATCCGTTGGAAATCTTATAAAAAAAATAAATAAAATAAAATTTTTTAAAATAAAAAGTTTTAAATTAAAATATTAAATTGTTCACAAAAAAAAATATTAAAACTAAAACGACGCCAATCTATCCTATTACATTTCGTTTAAATCGGTGGGATCGATATCGTCTCTCTGATCGCCATCACCTCTAGATTGCGGTGCATCTGAATCGGGACCCGGTTCTTGCTGCGACGTTGATCCCCTCCCTTGCCCCATCAACTCGATGATGCTCTCCAAGTGCTGAACTTTGGTTTTGAGCTCCTCGATCCGCCGTTGTAGCGTGAAACTCTCTTGCCCTACGAAAGGTACCATCGTGGCGTCCTCGATGATATCCTTTTGAAGCGTCCCGAGACCGTATAGACGTCCCTTATACGATATCACCGACTACAAGACAAACAAAAGTAACGTTAGATTTTTACAAATTATTTTATTAATAATCGAAAAATAAAATAATGAACTTTTACCTCTAAATAAAATTTGTCCTTTTGTAAAGGACTGAGTTCGATGAGAATTGAACCGCAAACTTGAGATTGCTGTGTGATCTTCTCCGTCACAGCTCTCACGGTTCGCTCCGCTCGAGGATCGACGAGTTTGGGTTCGTCGGCCTCTTCTCCGACAAGCGGATTCTTCTTGGCATGGGTTTCTAATACCAGCTCAAGAAGAGTCGGTTCTCTTCCTATCCGTTGCATCTATAATATAAAATAAAGTTAGTTAGATAAATATTTAAATAAACAAAAAATTTAAATAAAGAAATTTTTACCAATTCTTTTCTTCGTTTCAGGAAGGATTTGATCCCGAAGTATGGTGATGCAGACCATCTCCGGGAACCTTCTCACCGTAGCGATATTTTTTTGCCTTCTCGCTCTTGGCTCTTCTCCGTCACAGCTCTCACGGTTCGCTCCGCTCGAGGATCGACGAGTTTGGGTTCGTCGGCCTCTTCTCCGACAAGCGGATTCTTCTTGGCATGGGTTTCTAATACCAGCTCAAGAAGAGTCGGTTCTCTTCCTATCCGTTGCATCTATAATATAAAATAAAGTTAGTTAGATAAATATTTAAATAAACAAAAAATTTAAATAAAGAAATTTTTACCAATTCTTTTCTTCGTTTCAGGAAGGATTTGATCCCGAAGTATGGTGATGCAGACCATCTCCGGGAACCTTCTCACCGTAGCGATATTTTTTTGCCTTCTCGCTCTTGGCCTTGAATTCTGCGCACTACCAGTGATGAATCATTTTACTAAAGACCGCTTCCATTTCCCATCTTGGTTTGCGATTGTTGGCGTAGTAGTTGCGTTTCGCACCGTTCATCATCAGGCCTGCATGTCGTGCATCCATGCTGTGTAGATGCACTACGTATAATTTCGCCTTCATCTCTATGAGCGCTGCAAACAAAGTTATAAAATTTTTAGTTTTATAATATATATATATAACTAAAAAGTTAAAATTTATTTTAATAAAAAACTTACTATATCATCGCTGGCGCACAACTTCTCGCGTAACTTGTCAGGATTAGTATAATTCGTCGTGTAAGAACCCTTGGATAATGATGTTGTTTGTGTGTTTCAGTACATAATAACAAAGTTCAAAACTCTTATTGTGTTGTTTTTCAATTGGTAATTCTTTCTTTGATGGTGTGTTGAACTTGTCGCCTTGTTCATCTACAACATCTTCATAACCACCGATGTATTTACCATCTACGTCAATTCTCACGAGACTTTTTCATGATTTTGAAATCCAATTAATCGTATCGATTCAAGGTTTTTGATTTGCAATGAATCTTCTTTTTCTTGTGTGTTTAAAACTCCATGTTGTTTAATCTTCACAACTCCTTATCACTCTTCTCTTTGATGTGCGAGTGATGTTGGATATTGAACATAACATACCTGATTGATGTGATCTATTGTAATGAAGAAATAATGTTGGAAAATGTTCTTTGACATAGACAATTTATATGAAATAGACATTTGTGTTTCACTTACCTTGAATACATATTATTATATTATATACAAATTTACAATCGACAAAGTTAAAGAGAAGTATCTTAAATTATGTTTAGAATATTTTGGATTAAATGTATTGAATGAATTTTACCAATGTAGTTAACAATAACGGGTTATAAAGCTACTAAACCCATAAAACCAAAACATTGAATTTAATTAACGAAAATACTATTGGATGGATTTGGTTAATTTGTTAAACCCAAACCATTCTACATTAATACGTATATGTATTCATTCCAATAGTTGGGGTCTGAGCCAAATTTAAATGTTAAATTTAACAGCAATAAAAAGTAATATTTCAGAACTATGTAAAGTTATAATTTATGTTAGGGAATCCTTATCGTGATATAAATTTGTGAAGGTTTAAAGTGGTGGGCGACAAATGAGTTTACTTTGGAGTGTGGTGATAGCGAAGACGTGTCAATATAAAATAAATATATGATTTGGAAAATGGTAGTTAGCATTTCGATTTCTTTAATTGTTGATAACAACTGGCGAATTATCATTTAAAAAAAACTTTTAAAAATAACTTTTAATGAAAACAAACTTTACATTTTTAACTCATTAAAAAAATCTTCAAAAATAACTTTGAAAAAAAAAATATACACTTTTAACTCATAAAAAAACCTTCAAAAATAATTTTTAATAAAAAAAAATCTACACTTTTAACTCATTAAAAAAACTCTAAACTATATTTTTTAAATAAAAAAAAATATTTAACAGAAAAAACAAACAATGTTAGTTAATATTAGAAGTTTACCCATAACCAGGCAGCATCAACACTAAAAAAAATTGCAGAGACAATTGGACCATGGTTCTTTCAGTTCTTTTCCGAACAACGATCAAAATGAACTAACAAATATTTAGGTGATATGAGCAACAATCTTCTGAAAAACACTAAAAAATGACTCCTAAAATCCCAACTTTTCCCCACGGAGTTGGGGGCTTTTGAAAAACACTAAACATGGTATGTATGATATAAAATTGACTAAACATTCTTCGAACAAAAATTAACTCGAGGAAACAAAAAACACTAAACATGGTATTATCCATGAGTTAATTTTTGTTCGAAGAATGTTTAGTCAATTTTATATCATACATACCATGTATAGTGTTTTTCAAAAGCTCCCAACCCCCGCCGTCGCTTTTGGGGAAAAGTTGGGATTTTAGGAGTCATTTTTTTAGTGTTTTTCAGAAGATTGTTGCTCATATTCGTTTTGATCTTTGTTCGGAAAAGAATTGAAGGAACCATGGTCCAATTGCCTCTGCAATTTTTTCTGATTTTGATGTTGCCTGGTTATAGATAAACTTCTAATATTAACTAACGTTGTTTGTTTTTTTCTGTTAAATGTTTCTTTTATTTAAAAAATATAGTTTATGGTTTTTTTATGAATTAAAAGTGTAGGGGTTTTTTTATTAAAAATTATTTTTGAAGATTTTTTTATTAATTAAAAGTGGAGAGTTTTTTTTATTAAAAAATATTTTTAAAAGTTTTTTTATGAGTTAAAAATATAGAATTTTTTTTATTAAATGTTATTTTTGAAGGTTTTTTTAGTTTATCTCAAATATAAACCAAATATAAAATATTAACAGTCTTCTCAGTTTGAAGGTGACTAACTAAAATGGCGAATTCATCCTCATCACCATTATTGTCTCTTCCTGACGAACAGAGCAGCCAAATCAAACACGAAGAGACTTCCAAATTGACCTTCGACAATATCATCGAACACAGCTTGTCGGGCTTCGGGTTATCGCAGCTCCTCCAGACAATCCTTGTGGGATTCGCAATGTTTTTCGATTCACAACTGATATTCATCAACCTCTACACCGATGCTTATCCCAAGTGGCACTGTATCGACCATTCGATCTGTGATCCCATGGCCTCCGACGTCTGCGAGCTTCCACGATCAGCCTGGGACTGGGACGACGCCGTCTGGAAGGGTAAATCGGTAATATCAGATTTTGGTCTCGAGTGTTCGAGCTCTTTACTCAGAAATCTGCCCACTACGGCCTTTTTCGTGGGTTGGGTCGTGGGAGGGTTTCTTCTGGTTATGATCCCAGATAACTTTTTGGGCCGCAAAAAACTAGTCTTCTTCTCAACATTAGCAATGACCTTAACGGGAATCACCACTTCATTTTCCCCCAATTTATGGATTTACACTTCTTTGAAGTTTCTGATCGGTTCAGTTCGTTCTTTGCTTGGGGCATATGTTTTTGTCCTGATCATCGAGCGTGTGGCAACGAGATGGAGGCCGCAAGCCGGTATGATTCCACTTATATTTTATGTCTTGGGGTTTCTGTCTCCATCTTACTTATCTTACGTTACTCGAAACGCTTCGTGGAGAATCCTCTATCTCGCCACAGCTATACCTACGGCGTTCTACTCTGTATGTCTTTACCTATTCGCCTTAGAGTCACCCCGGTGGCTCAATATGGTTGGAAGGAAGGAGGACGCAATGAATGTACTAAAAAAGATTGCAACAGTAAATAAATCCACGTTGGAATCACTGTTTTCTCAGTTAATCAACAAAGACAGCCGAGAACGGCCACATATATATTCGGTCAAGGACTTATTCATCCGAAGATGGGCTTTTAAGAGAATCTTAGTTGTTATGATCATAGGTTTCGGGATAGGAATGTCATATCACGGTGTCCCCTTCGTTGTAGGAGACAACTACATAGATGAAACTCTGAATGGGTTAGTGGAGTTGCCTTCTTTCATTCTTACTCCGTTATTGCTAGAGAAGTTCAACAGAAGAAGCTCATTGTTTGCGAATAACTTAATTGGAATAATATTGGGAGTATTGTGTTTTGTCTTGAAAACTCTTGGAAGTGGAAAGGCTGCGTTTGGCTTTCAGCTCGCCTCCTCGTTCTGCTCAAGAATGGGATTCAATCTCATAATGGTTTATGTGGTAGAAATGTTCCCCACGTGCGTGAGAAACTCTGCTACAACAATGGTTACACAAGCAATTGTGATCGGAGGAATATGTGCTCCGATGATTTCTCCTCTCGGAATAAATGGTGTGTTTGTTCCAATTGTGATGTTCGGTTCTTCTCTGTTTTTTTTCTGTTTGCTCGTGTTGGCTCTGCCAGAGACAAAGGACTCAAGCCTATGTGATACCATGGAAGAACAAGTGCAGAGAGATCAAACCTCGCATCCTAGTCATGGGTAAGTTTTTCAACCGAAACAAAATAGCGTTTATCTTTGCCTCTAAGTTTTGTAACCTTCGGTCTATATGTTTATAAGAATACTTATTCTATACCGGACGGATTTCTAATGATGGAAAAAACAACAGACAACATACACATTCTATTAGCGGTTATTGTCCATCTCTGAACGCCATTTGGTTCAACATTTGTGAAATCGACGGCTTAACTCAAATATGTTACGACCAATGATAAACTAGCGAATACAAGACAATAGTTTGGTGTGTTTAGAGCCGGCGTATGCTCCGTAAATCTCCTTCTCTGGTATCCTATTATTGACGTTGTCAACCACTGGTCTCTCTTGTTTGTTTTCGAATGTTTCTTACAGCTTTTTCAATTTTTGGATCTAGTGACATAATTCTAGAGCTCCCAATACTTCTTGTCATATACCAATGATCTACAAAATAAACAAGACAAAAATATGGTGTCAATGGCGTAAACCAACTAAATCCATGGCAACGATACCAAAAATTTGAAGTGTGGCTTAGGTATTGATGTGGACATCAAGAATTATATTAGGTGTGCTCAGATGTTATCTCAAGTTTTAATAATTTATATCTAGACTAGACTTTACCGTAAGGATATTGATCATGTAGTAAAATGGTCAATCATAGGGACTAAGAGGAATTTAAACTATTAACTTCGCGATAAAGAGAATTTTTGTATCCCTTGTAGATTTATTATGATAGAAAAACAACATACACATTCTATAGCGGTTATGGTCTACCTCTCAACGCAATTTGGCTTAATATTTGCATAAATGGTGACTAAAGCTCAAATATGCTATGATCGGTTATCGAATATAGGACAAGAGGTGGGTGTGCTTAAGAACGTTATATGCTCCGTAAGTCTCCTCCCTTATAACCCTGTTCTCGATGTTGTCAACCATTGGTCTCCCTTTTTTTCTGTTTCGAATGCTTCTTGCAGTTTTTTTTTTAATTTTGGATCTAATGCTACGAGTCTTGAGCTCCCAACATTTCTGTTCATAACCCAATTACTTACAAAAAAAACAAAAATAAAGTAACAAGCTAAAAATGAGGTGTCAAAAGAGAACTAAAATAAAAAAATATAAAAAAGGACCTAAATTCCTAAAAATTAAATAGCTAAATCGCCTAAAATCCACGGTATCGCCACCAAAAATTTGAAGTATTGCCTAGGAATGATCAGATTCCATTTCAAGTTTTAGTAATTTTTACCAAAACTATACTTTAACGCAAGGATATGGATCATAAAGCACTATGGTCGAACACAAAGACTAAAAATAATTTAAACTATTAACTTCATGACTACTACGTTCATGAACATAAAAAGTGAGTTTTGTATATACTATCTAATATATGAAAATAAAGTAAATTATGATTACAATTATTTAAGATTAAGAGAATGCTTTTAGGTTTAAAATTTTTTCCACGCATAAAAATTCATCAAAGATTTTAGAAAATATTTTTATTTGCTTCTATCGAAAAATTTAGTTTCTTCTATTGATCTATCTTCTCTCAAAGTCTAAATATCGATTCAATCATTCATTCTTCAATATCTCTTATCAAATGACTAAAATTTTGAATGCAATAAAGATTTCTGCCATAATTCCAAAACCTAAAAAATCTACCTATCGATATGATAATTCAAAATTATTTAACACATATGATTGGAATCAATTCAATATCTGATGCGTTTCAAGTTAAACTAAATTAATCTAAACTACTCGCAAGTGCACGACACGTGTGTAGTACTCTAGGTGTCGATCCCACAAGGAATACGCAATACAAACTATACTCAAACTACAAATCAAACTTGCAAACAACGAAATATGGGTTTTAAGAATGAAATAACTAAAAACGATAAACTAACGAGTTCTTAACAATGAGACAAACGTTCTAGGATACGGTTTCACCACAAGAATTCCGAAACCAACGATCAACCAATCTCATCATGCATTCACAATCAAGTTATCTAAGACAGATGATCCTAATATGATATCTACGCTCTCTCAAGGCATAGACATGTGATCTAGTCAAGCTATCCCCTACTTTCGTGGCCGAAACCTCAAACTAAATCCATAAGTTCTATGATTAATCCGGTTACCCCTCAACCGCTACTACCCTACTTTCGTGGCCTAGCCTAAGTTGTTCTAAGCGTAATCATCTGGAATTAGAATTCTCCTTCTGATCCTTCTCCTAAGTTCCTATAACATGCATCTACTTGGCCTTCGTAAACACAAGTCAATCAAGCACTCAAAAAAATAATAGATAAACGAAAACGGGAAATTGCATTCAAAGATAAATCAAAGTGGTTCCGAGACAACAATGGGCTAATCCCTTCTCCTAAAACAAAAACGACTACTCGCTCATGAGTTCGAAAACAAATAACATAATCAAAATAGATAGTTTAAAGAACATAGAAAACCAAACAAACCTGAAATCCCGATTCGATCTTCAATGCTCCTTGAGTGTCTCATCTCCAAGAACTCAGGAACAGCTCCTCTCTCTACGCTCTCTCTGCAACTCTCTCTAAACTCCAACGTGTGTTCTCCCTCCAAACTGAACCGAATTCGTCCCCTAGCTCCCCTCCTTGTCTTTCCTCTTTTTATTTTTTTTCCTTTTCTCATCTTTTTCCTCTTTGGTCGTTCACTTCCTGTCCTCTTCTTTCCTCTTTGTTGCAGCATGTTGTTTTGTGAGTTTTCCATTCTTATGTGCGTTGGTTTCTATTCTTGAGTAAGTGTGCACTTTTCTTTTATATTTTCCAGCCATATAACTCTCATTTCTCTTCTCTAACCATGCTTCCTTTTTGTGTAGCCAACTAACCACTTCCTTTACTTGTTTCCCGTAAGTTTCTTTTCTTGTTTCTACAGGCGACGGACGCGATCCGCGCGGGCTTGAGATTGTGCCCCACGAGGGCTCACATGGAGAGGATATCCGCGCGTGCTGAGGAGTGCCCGGACTTGTGCTGGATGTGCTGGACCAATGGCCCCGTGCCGGCTAAAGAGTGTTCCCCGCGTGGGCTGTGATGCAACTCAAGGTCTGTGCAGGCTAACGTCCTCCTCGAGCCGTACAGAAATTGTGGGGTCATACCCCGCGCAGGCTAGGTGAATGCCCTGCGTGGGCTGTGCTAGTCATCGTCGATTCTCGTCCTGTTTGTTCCGTTATGATCCTTGATGCTAATACTTTGTCCCATTTAAGAACACGAAAACACCAAAACAAGTAAAACGAATACAAAATCACACGTAAACATCGCATCTATCATCATTAACATCTCTAAAATAATGCGAGAAATACGTATAAAAATGAGATGATCAAAATCCCCTAAACTTGAATGTTTGCTTGTCCCTAAGCAAACGTAAACTTGGAATACGTGGGGTATACAAAAACCGAGAATTCCCCTTTCTCCTAGAAATACCGCTTAAGAGAACCTAACCGATCAACTAGAAAGCCAAGAGGAAATTCGGCCTAATTAAATCTTGTGTCTCCATCCTAGGTTCAACAAGGCTACCTAGGAGAAAGAAAATAGAAGGCAAACTAAACAAGCAACCGCAACTCTCTCCACCAAACAAGACTTCAGACAAATGCTAAACGTAGAACAAACGAGGATACTTGTTTCATTTACGAACTTCTTTCTTTTCTAATATATTTTTTCCTCTTCTTTTTCTTTCTTTTATGTATGATGTGTAGACACATTAGGCTCTTAGGACGTCGGATTTGAAGGGATCCAGCCTCTACTTAGACCCAGACTACCGATGACGGTATACTCATGCATCTCGTTCAAGACTGCAGAAGAGTAGGTGGCATTTTTATTATGCCATGTCCTTAGGACGTAGAAAGATGATTACCAACCCACCACTTAGACCCGAACCATCGAAAAAATGTCAAGGTCGATGCACTCATATCGATTTTAGATCATGATTTTAGGCATTATTTCTGTCGACAGCGGAGTGTTAGTGTGCGCTCTAGTTCTGCAAAACAAGCTCATTTTCATACGATCTAATAATCCTCATCAAAAGAAGTAGAGCATCGTCTATACGAAGTATGACCATACGGATGGACAGAATAAACGAGAAACTAGCCTAGCAACCTCGTATAAACCTTCCACAAGCAACACTAGGATTCCCAAAGAATTACGACCTATTGTTTTTTAGTCCACTAATAAGCTCTAACGCTTAGGAAAAAACTAGCTCAAACATGCAAAATATCACGAAAGAGGCTAGCTTCTTAGGTATCCTTGGTTTAGGGTTCATCTTAAAACATGGCAACAGATAAGTGCCTAGGACGACTCTAACTCACGAAAAATAAAAACAAACTAAAACCTAAACTACGAACTACGAAATCAAAGAGAAAAATGAAACGAAGTCACCTGACAAACGTGAACTGCTTGTCCAGACTTGATTTGAACGGCGTCCTCGACGTGAAGCTCCGATGGAGGGTAAGGAAAGCTAAGTCACTTTTGTGGTCTTTTTTTCATTTATTTTACTGAGTCTTAAACTAAGCAACTAAGAAAAATAGAAAATGAAGTATTGGGTTGCCTCCCAGCAAGCGCTTATTTAACGTATTTAAGCTTTGATGTCTTCATTCCTCATGCGTGCGTGACGGGTGGATCGAAAAGGGAAACGGAGTTTCCACTTTCGATCGGTTGAGCGTCTTGGTAGAGCTTTAGTCACTACTGATGCGCTATCAAAGTTAAATAAATAACCTAAACTACCCGCAAGTGCACGACACGTGTGTAGTACTTTAGGAGTCGATCCCATAGAGACTATGCAACGCAACTTAAACTAGAACTACGAATCAAACTTGCTAACGAACGAAATATGGGTTTAAGAATGAAATACTAAAAGCAAATAAACAAACTAGTTCTTAAGAATGAGACAAACGTTCCAGGAAACCGGTTTCACCACAAGACTACCGAAACCAACAATCAACCTATCTATCATGCAATCCCTGTCAAGTTATCTAAGGCAGACGATCCTAATATGATATCTACCCTCTCTCGAGGCAAAGACATGTGATCTAGTCAAGTTACCCCTTACTTTCGTGGCTGACACCTTGAACTAAACCCATAAGACATGTGATTCATCCGTTTTACCCAACAAACTACTCGCTCATGCGTCCGTAAACAAACATGAACGAAATAGAAGGTCTAAGGAACATGAAAACCAAAGGAAACCGAAGTGTGAAGTTGATCTCCAATGCTCCTCGTAAATCTCCTTCGCAAAAACCTTCTTCTTCTCGCTCTCTTCGATCAAGAACTCAAAACTTGGTGAATGAGCTCGACCTCTCACTCCTCTCCTCTTCTTTCCTTCCTTTTTTCTTTCCTTTTCTCCCTCTCGTTCCTTTTTGACGTTCAGTTATTCCTTATGTTGCAGCAGCCACCAATTGTTTTCTTTTCATGAGTTTTCATTCTTGAATAAGTTGGGTGACGTTTCCATTAGTTCCTCCAGCGAAATATCACTTATTCATCTTCTCTAAAGTCGTTTTTCTTATTGTATAAGTCCCCAACAAACTCCCATTTGTTTTAAATAAAATTAACTTATTTGGAGTTGCAGGTGATAGACGCTCGGGTACAGCTAGAAGGTCGCACAGGATTGCGATGAGAAAAGAGGCTGCCCGCTCGGGCTCAAGGCCTTCCCGCTCGGGCTCATGGTCCGCCCGCTCGGGCTCAAGTGCTACCCGCTCGGGCTCAAGCCTCGGGCGTGGTATTTCTTGCCCGACTCGTGCTCAATTCGCTGGACAAAATCACTGTAACAAATGTCCGCTAGGGCTAGGGAGTTACCCGCGCGGGTAGTGGCTATTCCATGCCGATTCTCGTCTCGTTTGTCCCGTGATGATCTTCGATGTTGGTACTTTGTCTCGTGCACGTCCTTTAGTTCCGAAATGAACCGAATATGCATAAAAACCTTTAAGAACATGAAAACACGAAAATAAGTAAAACGGATACGGAATCATATGTAAAGCATCACATCTATATCATAAACATCTCTAAAATCATGCAAGAAATACATATGAAAACGAGATGATCAAAATCCCCCAGACTTGAATGTTTACTTGTCCCTAAGCAAACGTAAACGTGGAATACGTGGGGTATACAAAATCCGAGAATTCCCCCTTCTCCTAGAAGTACCGCTAATGCGGACCTAACCGATCAACTAGCACGTCGAGAGCAAATTCGGCCTAATTAAGTTTTCAGTCTTCATCCTAGGTTCACCAAGGCTACCCATGAGAAAGTAAATCAAAGGAAAACTAAACAAGTCACCATAACTCTATCCACCAAACAAGACTTCAGATAATGCTAAACCTAGAACAGCCGAGGATACTTGCTTCTTTTCCGAGCTTCTTTCTTTCTTTATTTCCTTTTTTTCTTTTTCTTTCTCTTTTTTTCTTTCTTTTTATTTTCTTTTTATGTCATCTTTTTCTTTTCTTCTTTTTTTTCTTCGCATACACACTAGGCTTCTAGGGCGTCAGATTTGAAGGGATCATAGCCTCTACTTTGACCCAGACTACCGATGACGGTATACTCATGCATCTCGTTCAAGAGTGCAGCAGAGTAGGTGGCGTTTTATTTTTGCCATGCATTTAGGACGTAGAAAGATGATCGCCAACCCACCACTTAGACTTGAGCCATCGAAAGAGTATCAAGGTTGATGCACTCGTATAGATTTTAGATCATGCATTTTAGGCATTATTTCTATCGACAACGGAGTGTTAGTGTGCGCTCTTAATCTGCATATAAGCTCGATCTCATACGATATAGTAATCCTCATAGAAAACTGAAGTAAAGCATCGTCTACACGAAGTATGGCCATCTGGATAGAGAGAATAAACGATAAACTAGCCTAGCAACCTCATCTAAACCCCCCACAAGCAACACTAGAATAAACGATAAACTAGCCTAGTAACCTCGTCTAAACCCCCACAAGCAACACTAGGAAAACCTAACGCTTAGGGAAAACCTAGCTCAAACATGCAAAATCTCACTGAAAAGGCCAACTTCTTAAGCATCCTAGGTTTAGTGTTCATCTCAAAACGTGGCACCGGACAAGTGCCTGGGTTGACTCTGACTCATGAAATAAAAAACAACCTAAAAACTACGAAATCAAAGAGACAATGAAAGAAAATGAAACGAAACCACCTGACATACGTGAGCTGCTCCCCTAGAATTGAATTGAACGGCGTCCTCGACGTGAAGCTCCGATGGAGGGTAAGGGAAGTGAAGCACGTTTATGGTGGTATTTTTTGTGTTTTTCTGTTTTTTTCTGTTTTGTTTAAACGGAAACGAATAACCGACTCTCAAACTAAAAACTAAGAAAAATAAAAGCAAACAGCTGGGGTACCTCCTAGAAAGCACTTATTTAACGTCTTTAAGTTTTGAAGTCTCCATTCCTCATGCGTGCGCGACGGCTGGATCAAAAAGGGAAATGGAGTTCCCACTTTCGATCGTTTGAGTGGCTTGGTAGAGTTTTAGCTGATGTCCATTATCTTTGAATGTCCCACTCGTCTCACTCCAAAGTTCTACTGCTTCATGCGGGAATACCTCTCGTACCTGAAAAGGACCAGACCAACGGGACCGTAGTTTATCCGGGAAAAGTTTAAGACGAGAATTAAATAGTAGAACCAAGTCACCTGGCTGAAAGTCATGAGGTAGGATCTTCTTATCATGCCATCTGTTAGCGCGCTCCTTGTAGATCTTAGAGTTCTCGTATGCATCAAGACGAAGCTCGTCGAGCTCGTTCCACCTGCAAAAGTCGTTTCTCACCTACACTCTTAAGATCAAAGTTAAGGAGCTTTGTCGCCCAATAGGCGCGGTGCTCTAGCTCGACATTTAGGTGGCAAGACTTACCATAAACAAGCTGAAAAGGAGTCATGCCAATGGGAGTTTTAAACACAGTCCTATAGGCCCATAAAGCATCATCTAATTTCATCGACCAATCTCTACGAGACCTAGACACGGTTTTCTCTAGTATGCTCTTTATCTCCCTATTCGAAACCTCTACTTGTCCGCTGGTTTGTGGGTGCTACTGTGTAGCTATCCTATGTTTCACGCCATAATGCTTAAGGAGGGACTCATATTGTCTTGCAATGAAGTGTGAACCTCCGTCACTAATGACTAATCTAGGAACTCCAAAACGAGGGAATATGATCTTCTTAAAGAATTTCATCACTACCCTAGCGTCATTAATCGGCGTTGCTATGGCTTCTACCCACTTAGACACATAATCTACTCCTACCAAAATATATTGGTTGCCACATGACGAGGGAAAAGGTCCCATGAAATCCACACCAAACATCAAACAATTCTCCTTCAAGGATGTAGTTCTGTGGCATCTCGTTCATCTTACCTATATTTCCCATTCTTTGACATCTATCACAAGAGGAAACATACCTTGTAGCATCTTTGAAGCGGTTTTAGACTTGCTGAAGTGGCCACCATAACTCGATCCATGACAATGGAATAGGATGCTCTCTACCTCTTCCTCGGGGATGCATCTCCTAAAGACCCCGTCCGCGCATCTCTTGTACAGAATTGGATCATCCCAATGGTAATGTTTGACGTCCGCAAAGAACTTCCTCTCCTTCAAGGATGTAGTTCTGTGGCATCTCGTTCATCTTACCTATATTTCCCATTCTTTGACATCTATCACAAGAGGAAACATACCTTGTAGCATCTTTGAAGCGGTTTTAGACTTGCTGAAGTGGCCACCATAACTCGATCCATGACAATGGAATAGGATGCTCTCTACCTCTTCCTCGGGGATGCATCTCCTAAAGACCCCGTCCGCGCATCTCTTGTACAGAATTGGATCATCCCAATGGTAATGTTTGACGTCCGCAAAGAACTTCCAGCGCTCATGAAAAGAAAGGTCGGGGCGTAGTATACCGCTCACAAGAAAATTAACATCAGCAAACCAAGGAGCGAGGTTACCTGAAGTGAGTGCGCAAATGATGTCGTCTCTCAAGGAATCGTCGATAGGTCTCTCGTCCTCTACAATGATGCGAGAGAGATGATCTGCAACGACGTTCTCGGACCCCTTACTATCTCTTATTTCAAGATCAAACTCTTGTAAGAGAAGGATCCATCCGATGAGGTGTGGTTTCGCGTCCTTCTTCCCTAGAAGATATTTAAGCGCTGTATGGTCAGTATAAACGATTACCTTCTACCCTATGAGATAGGATTTAAACTTGTCAAAGGCAAAGACGACGGAAATGAGCTCCTTCTCGGTTGTGGCGTAGTTGATTTGAGCGTCGTCTAGTGTCTTGCTAGCGTAGGAGATAACATGAGAGACCTTGTCTCTTCACTTCCATAAGACAGCCCCAACGGCGTAGTCGCTAGCGTCACACATAATCTCGAATGGAAGACTCCAATCGGGTGGCTGAATGATAGGCGCCGAAACCAATGTTGTCTTGATGGTGTTGAAGATGTTGTGGCATTCTTGAGAGAAGTCGAATGTAGCGTCTTTGGCCAGAAACTCCGTCAACGGTTTTGTGATCTTTGAGAAGTATTTGATGAACCTCCGATAAAAACATGCATGCCTTAGGAAGCTACGAATTTTCTCAACTAAAACAGGTGGAGGAAGTTTTTCGATTACCTCAATTTTGGCCTTGACGACTTCTATTCCCCTCGATGAGATCATAAGTCCAAGTACAATACCTTCCTTCACCATAAAGTGACACTTTTCCAGATTAAGAACAAGATTCGCTTCCTCGCATCGCTGCAACACTCTAGAAAGGTTAACGAGGCAATCATCGAATGTAGAGCCATAAACCGAAAAATCATCCATAAACACCTCCATGATATGTTCACTTAAATCGGAAAAGATTGCCATCATGCAACGCTGGAAAGTAGCCTGCAGAGGCGAAAAGGCGTACAACGGTAAGCGAATGTCCCATAAGGACACGTGAAAATCGTTTTCTCCTAGTCTTGGGGGTGAATGGGAATCTGCAAGAAACCAGAATATCCGTCTAAATAACAAAAATAGGCATGATTCGCTAACCGTTCTAACATTTGGTCGATGAATGGGAGGGGAAAGTGATCTTTCCTTGTCGCCTTGTTGAGCTTGCAGTAGTCTATGCACATCCTCCACCCCGTGACGGTTCTCGTTGGAATCAGCTCGTTGTTATCATTGCGTACTACCGTCATTCCTCCTTTCTTTGGTACGACATGCACGGGGCTCACCCATTTGCTGTCCGAGATAGGATATATGATACCTGCATCCAAAAGTTTTAGTATCTCCTTTTTCACTACCTCTTTTAAGTTGGGGTTCAGCCGCCTTTGCGCTTCGATGGATTGTTTATGCCTGTCCTCCACGAGTATTCGATGCATGCATAACGAGATAGGATATATGATACCTGCATCCAAAAGTTTTAGTATCTTCTTTTTCACTACCTCTTTTAAGTTGGGGTTCAGCCGCCTTTGCGCTTCGATGGATGGTTTATGCCCGTCCTCCATGAGTATTCGATGCATGCATAACGAAGGGCTTGGTCCCTTGATATCCTCGATGGTGTATCCATTCTCCTATGCTTCCTTAAGCATTCAAGTAGCTTTTGCGTCTCATCTGCACTCAAGTCAGCATTAACAATAGCGGGGTATGTATCATTAAGTCCGAGGTATTCATACTGAAGAGAAGAAGGAAGAGGCTTCAACTCGAGTTTGGGCGCCTTCTCCACTACGAAGTCAGCTTGTGCTTCGTGTGGTATCTCCTCACATGGGCGTCTCTTAGTGCTTCAATAGCACTCAAGAATTTTGTGTACGCCTCAGCTTCTTCGTCGGTAAAACCCGCATCTTTGCAAACATGAGTCAAGCATCTAACGAGGGGATCAGAAATACTTACTTGGTCAAACGTGTCGTTCGTTAACTCGTCCAGCAAGTCAATTCGAAAGTAAGACTCCTTGATGGAGGGTCCGTTCATGGATTTGGACAAGTTGAATTCAATCGTTTTGTCTCCGACACGTAGGGAATGTTTCCCTTGTTGTACGTCTATCATCGCACCTGCAGTAGCTAAGAATGGTCTACCAAGTATGGTAGGTATCCTAGCATCCTCTTCAATGTCAAGTACAACAAAATCAGCGGGTATACATAAATTACCTACCTTGG
>CM071870.1:30000449-30011908 GCA_036759665.1 Gynandropsis gynandra | reverse complement strand
ATTTCTACCTTGGTTGGGAATGTTTTCAACAATCCCCACCGGATATCTTACCGAACGGTCAGCGAGTTGGAGAGACATCTTGGTAGGTTTGAGGTCGCCGAAGTTCATCCGCTTGAAGACTGAATGTGGCATGAGGCTCACGCTTGCTCCTAAATCACACAACGCTTAATCAATATCAAGATTACCTATTGTGCACGGAATGGAGAAGCTTCCAGAGTCCTTCAACTTCGGGGGCAACTTGTTTTGAAGAATGACGCTGCATTCCTCGGTGAGTACTACCGTCTCACTCTCTTCCAAACGCTGTTTGTTGGACAGAATTTCTTTGAGAAATTTGGCGTACGTGGGCATTTGTTGGAGAGCCTCTACGAACGGTATGTTGATGTGAAGCTTCTTAAGGATCTCTACAAACCGCCCATACCTTACCTCGTTTTTGTTGCTCACCAACCGTTGAGGATACGGTATTGGAGGTTTGTACGCCAATGGAGCAACGTACGGTTTCTCCAATTCTGATTCAGCTCTGTCCTCATTCACAATGCCCTTTCCTTTATCCATTGATTTTCCAGCAACCTTCTCTTGCTCTTTTGGGGTGGATTCTCGAGCACATTACCGCTGCACAAGGTGATGGCGTTCACGTGCTCTCTCGGGTTAAGATCGGGTTTACCGGGAAGCTGTCCGGGATTCCGAGAGGATGAGGCAGCCTGTTGTGCTATGGAATTTTCTAACATCTTTACATGTGTGCTCAAGGATTTCATATGAGATTTAAGCTCACTAATCGCTGTCCCCACATCCGCGTTGAATTTTGTTTGATTCGATTGTTGCTGCCTCTGCTCCTTAATAAATTCGAGCAACACTCCTTCAAGGTTCGACGAAGAGGCTTGAGGAGGTTGAGGAGCTTGTGGAACTTGCTGAGTTTGCTGGAATTGCTGGTTGTTTTGCTGAAAAGTTTGCTGCCTTTACTGAAACCCCGAATACTTTACCGGTTGAGTCGTTCGATACGAAAGATTCGGGTGATTTCTCCAACTCGGGTTGTAAGTATTCCCGAATTGAGTGTTTCCTTGCTGCTGGGCATAATTCATCTGTTCGAAATCCTCATGTACCGTGCATTGATACACTACATGCTCAGTATCTCCACAATTTACACAGTACATGGCGTTCGCTGCATTTCCCGTTGCCCTGCTCTGATTCGGCTCATATAAACGACGAGTGTTGTTAGACATACCTCTTGGTGTTGACCACATGGTGTGGTTCATGGCAAGGATATTGATCAGCTCGTATGCCTCCTCGACGCTCAGATCCATGAATGATCCTCTGGCAGCATTATCCAACGTCGTACGGTGCTCATCTGAAATTCCGTTGTAGAAGGTTTGGATAATGTACCAGTGCTCAAGACCATGGTGTGGACACAACTGTAAAAGATCCTTGAATCTGCCCCACGCCTCAAACAAAGTTTCTCCATCTCTGCATCTGAACGTTGTGATTTCCCCCTTCATCTGAATCGTCTTGCTCGGAGGAAAGAAACGCGATAAGAACAATGTGCAGAGATGATCCCAATTAGTGATAGATCTACCGGAAAGCGATTGCAGCCAAGTTTTCGCTCGTCCCCCAATTGAGAAGGGGAAAAGACGCAGTAAGATCACATCCTCGGAGACTCCGTGTATCTTGAATGTACCGGAAAGCTCAAGGAAGTCTGTGAGGTGCTGATGGGGATCCTCGTGATTTTCGCCTATGAATTGCTTCTGATAAAGCATATTGATCATCGTCGGCTTAATCTCAAACTGTTCTCTCACAACAGCAGACATCCTTATGGCTGTTTGCACGTTGTTCATGTTCGGCACCACGTAATCTCTTAGTCGATGTGGTGGAGGAGCCTGTAGTTCTCGCGGTTGAGGCGCGAGTGGCTATTGCTGCAAGTGCCCGAAAATACCGAGAGGTAATTGAAGCTGTTCGTGGCCGTTCTGATTATCAATATCTCGTTGATCTGACGGCTCTGTGTTACCCTCTTCCTTACCCGCGCGGGTAGTGGCTATTCCATGCTGATTCTCGTCCCGTTTGTCCCGTGATGATCCTCGATGTTGGTACTTTGTCTCGTGCACGTCCTTTAGCTCTGAAATGAACCGAATATGCATAAAAACCTGTAAGAACATGAAAACACGAAAACAAGTAAAACGGATACGAAATCATACGTAAAGAATCACATCTATATCATAAACATCTCTAAAATCGTGCAAGAAATACATATGAAAACGAGATGATCAACTTCCCATTAGCTTTGAACGTTTCACTCTTCTCGCTCCAAAGTTCTACTTCTCCATGTGGGAACATCGCTCGTACTTGAAAAGGACGAGACCAACGGGATCGTAGTTTGCACGGAAAAAGTTTAAGACGAGAATTAAATAGTAGAATCAAGTCACCTGACTGAAAGTCACAACGCACAGTATGTCGAACATATGCCAAACACAAATTGAATACAATTTAATGATGTAACAATGCAATAATGGTTAAAGATTGCAAAACCAATTTATATCGAACTTTTCCTATACTTAAACCGAGACAATAAATTCACCACTAACAAGTACGTGTCTCTTATTTTTATGAGCTTGCATGCTTTTTTTTCTCCAGGTATTCGTCCTTGGTGGAAGGTTCATTTTCTGACATATGTCGAGTCTATTCTGCTTAGGACATGATACCTAATCCATTTTGTTTACCATCTTATTGATTACAACTGTGTGTTGGTTTTTACCTTAGAGAAAAACTAAGGTTGCTCATCCACTCATCTTAATTCAACGTTTGTGAAAATGAAAGAAAAACTAAAAGGAGACATTTTGGAAATTGGATCAACAATGGTGGTGTTTGCTGTAAAAAAACTTAGAAAAATGCAGAAAAGAAGAATGGTGAACTTAAAAAAATTGGGTGATTGTTCTTCACCTCTACTTCTCATATAGATATATATTGATCTTAATACAAAAAGCATAACTAACCTAGAATATATTCCCTAGATCTAATACATATATCTTTTCCTTAATATTGCCTAAAAATAGCCTGACAGTAGGCCATTAACCGTTTCTTTGCTGCTGCAGAACACAGAAAATGTTTCATTCTTGATACAGGTTTTTTTCACTAGATTATGGGTTTCGTGGGCTTCTGAACCGTATGGGCTTTGGGCTTCTCATTCAGCATGGACTCAACCTGCTCGTGGGCTTCGTCTGGGCTCAAATCTGGCGGCCCAGAAAACCCTTTCTTCAGTTTAGGAGTTAATTTATTTTCCCCCAAAACACCTGATGCCTCCTTACCCGAAAACCCTAGGTTCGAACCGCCCCTCTTCGCTACTGCCCTTCCGTCATCGTGTTCACATATATCTCCGTCGTTTTGTTCTGTCTTCGGCATCCACTCACCGTCTCCGGTAAGGCCCTTTTTCTCATGTTCTCCTTCGACCCGAAACCCTAACTCGCCTTGTTTCTTTGTTTCTGGTTCTTCGCTCGGCCATGCTTCGCCGATTTGCTCTCTGCCTGTTTCCGGTTTGCCTCCAGGTGGTTCGGCCTCACCCAGCGGCGGCTCTTCCTCACCGGTCAGATGTTCTCCGAAGGTAAGGCTTTTACTTCCTATTTCAAGTTTTACGTCATTTTTCTCTGTGTGTCGAGGTTCGGCTCTGCCTTCACTGTCACCGGACAGGTTCTTCACCGGCGGTTCCTCGTCTCCACCGCCGCACTGTAAGTTTTTACATTTCTGTTATCGGTTGTTTGTTAGCTGTTGTAACCACAACTCACGGTTGGTGAGTGTGGTTAGAATCATCGAAAACTCATCATGTATATGTGTACTGCTAAGTACACTTACTGAACCAACTGAACCAAGCACAATCTGTTTCATGGTCCTTCTAGTATCGGCTTTTTCGATTAGGTCAGAAACTGGGTTCTTAACCCTTCCATCTGATAAACTGTGATAAAAATCTCCAAAACATAAACCCGTTTTAGGTTTACTTCTCGATCAGTAGGATTTTCGTAATCCTTCTGAAACACAGCTTCCTCAACCGCTGTTAAGTAACAGCTTTCTGAATTTTTCTCCTCCTCGTGCTCTTTAGCCGTTTTCCATCTTAGAGTGTAGGTTTTGTCTATCATAGGAATTTCTGCAATCTTAGTTCAATTCTTGTCTTGAATCTCATAAATCCCTTCAGCAATTAAAACTTTACATCCATTTCGTACCATCTGTGGTACGGTTAGTAAATTTTTACTTAAACCCGGAATCAAAAACACATCGTTAATGATCTGTTTCCCTTTCTTAGTCATAATTTCAATCACCCTTTTCCAACAGTAACTAGTTTCGCTCCATTTCCTACTCTAATAGGTATTTTAAAATTCCTATCTAGAGTAGTGAAATACCTTTCCTCTCGAGTCATGTGGTTCGTCGCACCACTATCTATTAGCCAAACTCCTTCTTCGGTTTGAGTCGTCATGTGTGCTGCTGTAAACAGCGCGTTGTCCTCCTCTTGTTCGCTAGTTAGTCTCGCTTGATTCGATGAGAATTTTTTAAATCTGCATTCCCTCGAAAAATTCCCCGTTTTTCCACAATTGTAGCACTCCTTAGATGTTTTAAAATCTCTAGACCCTTCAGGTCTTTCATTCTTGTTTCTGAAAAAACATTGTGCAGCAATATGGTTGTCCTTCTTACATATACTGCACCCTTTCTTCATTTTAGTCGTGCTGTCCACTGGTTCTTTTAGTATATCATGTCTTTTTCCAGCTTTTGCGTTTTAATAGTCTTGATACTTTGAGTAGAAAGCTCCCTCTGGGCCTGAACCATCTCGGTCCTCTAGCCTAAATTCTTGTGATTCTAGTGCGATCACAAGCTCCCCAACGGTTAATGTTTCCAGATCCTTCGTTTGCTCCAAAACACCCACATATGGGTCAAATCTCTTGTGTAGAGAGCACAATATCTTCGAAACCATTTCGCCTTCTTCCATTCTTGATCCATAGGCTCTAATCTCGTTTCCAATCTCCGTAATCTTGTTTGCGTACTCCTTAATTTTTTCTTTTTCAGTCTGCCTCATGTTGTAAAATGAGACTCTCAAACGCTGCAGCTTAATCCGAGCTGCGTTAGGATCCCTTTGGAACCTAATTTTTAGCAACTCCCATGCAGCTTTGGCTGTCTCGCACGTGGACAGATGTGCACTGAAGATATCTTCAGTGACAGCGTGGTAGATCAGCTCTAACGCTCGCTGATCCTTCACTTCTAGCTCCTCCCATTCTGCCATAGCTTGTTTTTCTCTTCCTCGGTGACCATATCACCGATTTTAGGCATTTCCGGTAGCCCTTCCGTGACCACCTTCCACAAACCCTTAGATCTTAGGGTTGGTTTTATCTTAATTACACATAGAGTGTAGTTCTTGCCTTCAAACACCGTAATCGGTGAAACTCCTTGTATTCTGTCCATCCTTGATTTTTCTGGTTTTTGGTGCTGATTTTTGGTGTTGTTTTGCTGAATGTTTTGTGTCGTTTTTGTGCTGCTTCTTAGTGTTGTTCATGCCCTCCTTTTTTTAAGTTTTAGACCCGTTTTTAAACTGCTTCTTCTTGTGTTGCTGGTGCTGGTTTTTGTGTGATTTGTGCTGCTTGAATCATCCTCCCTGATCTTGTTAGCTCTGATACCATTTTGTTGGTTTTTACCTTAGAGCAAAGCTAAGGTTGCTCATCCACTCATCTTAATTCAACGTTTGTGAAAATGAAAGAAAAACTAAAAGGAGACATTCTGGAAATTGGATCAACAATGGTGGTGTTTGCTGTAAAAAACTTAGAAAAATGCAGAAAAGAAGAATGATGAACTTAGGAAAATTGGGTGATTATTCTTCACCTCTACTTCTCATATAGATATATATTGATCTTAATACAAAAAGCATAACTAACATAGAATATATTCCCTAGGTCTAATACATATATGTTTTCCATAATATTGCCTAAAAAAAGCCTGAAAGTAGGCCATTAACCGTTTCTTTGCTGCTGCAGAACACAGAAAATGTTTCATTCTTGTTACAGGTCTTTTTCACTAGATATGGGCTTCGTGGGCTTCTAAACCGTATGGGCTTTGGGCTTCTCATTCAGCATGGGCTCAACATGCTCGTGGGCTTCGTCTGGGCTCAAATCTAGCGGCCCAGAAAACCCTTTCTTCAGTTTAGGGGTTGATTCATTTTCCCCCAAAACACCTGATGCCTCCTTACCCGAAAACCCTAGGTTCGAACCGCCCCTCTTCGCTACTGCCCTTCCATCGCCGTGTTCACCGTCGTCCGGCCGTCCAGCCACGCCGTCCGGTCACCGAGGGGAGACGATGCCTTCACTATGTTATTGTTGCTAGAAAGTTTATGGATGGTTTTCCTCACAATAAAGGCACTATGTTATTGTTGCTAGAAAGTTTATGGATGGTTTTCCTCACAATAAAGGCGTATAAGTATTAGCAATCGCCGTTAAACTAAATTTGCTTGTAAATTTATCTTGTAAATACTTTTCGTTCATTCAGATCATTCAAATATTTTCATCTTTATTTTTGCTGTTCTTTCGTGAGGTCCTACAAAACAAAATGTTTGATATATATTCCTACAGTATCTTCTAATTCTTGGTTTTTTGTTATCTATGTTGAATCATGGTATGTTGGAGGATTTTAATATTTCTTCTTTAGCCTTACAAAGAAATGGGTAATAAAAAATACCCTTGAAATGCTATTATGTTTCAATCATATCCTTTCTTCAAAAATTAATTTCAAAAACACCCTTATAATATTTATATTCCCAAATTATCCATTGACCCAATATGACCCAAACGATCCAGTGTGACCCAAAACGACCCAGTGCGATCTAGTGCGACCGAAACAACCCATATGACCCATGAGATCCTCGAAAACCGTTGGAAATCGTTCAAAAATCGCTGGAAATTGCTCCGAAATTGAGGAAATTGCTCTCAACTTCGAAATCATCTCTCGTTCCTTCCTCTCAATTTTGAAATAGGTTTCGTTTCACTAACAAAAATGTTAAACCGTATGTGCTTTTACTGACAAAATATAAGGGCACTCAAATCTTTTCTCTAATTGTTTCATTAGGTTTACGAGGGTATGCATGAAGTCCTGAAAAATACGAGAGTATACTTGATCTTCTCTAAAAAAAAACCTAAAAATAATATCTCATTAATTTAATTTTCCCAAATCTAAGAATTATGAAGCAATGGAGAGAAATGTATCAGTCATACTACTCCATTTGGTTGTCAGATATAAAGAAAATTGTAGTAGATGAACTTATTACTATGAAGATAAAATATTGCGATACGTGCATGCTTTATAAACCACCTCATGTTTTTCACTATACAACATGCAACAACTGTGTACACGAAAATTTGATTATCACTTTCCTTGGTTTAGCTACTGCATTGGATTGGTAATGCCCGTTTCATCGCAAATCCTTCTTGTTTTTTGTTCTTTCTATTAAGTTTATAGGTAGTAGGGTGGACAAAATGCCTCAACAAAAACAAAATCCGACTATCTAAGTATGCAAAGTCTTTGTTCGTATGTTACGTATTGGATATTGATTTTTGAGGTTTCAGATTTGGATATTGAAATTGTTCTTCGCACATAACTAGGCCATAATTAAGAGTCATCTCTTGGTTTGCCAAATTATATAGCATTTCATAATTGATTCCATTTATAATTTTTAAAGTCTTGTTCTAATATATATTTTTTTAATTTTTATTTCCTATTTTCATTATTTTACTTCTTCTTTTTTTAATTATTTCAGTAACCTTTTTGTTAAATGAAATCTTATCTATGTAGTGTGTGAAAATATCTATTATTTGTGTGGAGTGACATTCGGTTGGATATTCCAAATGTTCCTAAGATCCATTATATCTTCAACCCTTCTAAATAAGATATTTTTCTTTTATCGTCACAGAGTATGGCATACATGATCTAGTTAGATAAATTTGTGTGTGAATGTAGAGAAAATACGGGTTTTACTTCATGTTGTGTTCAACTTTTCCCTGCATTTACATGCACATGTTTTGCATGGATAGCGAGAAAACAACGATCTGGAAAGGTCAAGACTCCTCCCACCATCATTGTGATAGTGTACACGTTTATCTCGGTTGTTGGTGGGCTTTTCGTTTCTACCTAATTGGTACTAACCAAGTAAGCAATGTTTTTCCAACAACGCTACACACAGACTTTGGTTTTTAATGATCTTTCACGTTACGCTTTGTTAAGATCCCTACATTTTAAATTCGTCAAATTTTGCTAGTTCCACGTTTTTTACTTGTGAGATAACTATGCACGGTTCATTTGATCATTCATCAATTTTAATGTTTAATGTTCCTTTATTGAGATTATTGGCACATTCAAGGCGAATGAATGAACACAATCTCGACCAGTGCTTTAGACATGTAGAGAGGGCGAGTGACATTGTTTTCTCTTGCCACACTTCTTTCAGTCACTTGTGTGAATCAGACTCAATCATTCTTTTTGTACATGGTAATCATTAATTTCACACAAACCTAACAATAATGTTTTCATTTAATCTTCAATCTTCTTATGTTCATCATGGAAAATTAAAAATCCTTTATCTCTTCCCTTACGTTTTGTGTTTCTTAATTGTTCACTTACCTCCAATGTTAGTTTGTACAAGATAATATCTATCAGAAAAGAAGGAATAATTTTATCTTCCATGGAAGTCGCCCATAATTTACAAGTAAAAAAATGTGAATGTTGAATAACTAATGTTCCCAAGTGAAATTAACGGAAAATGCAAGGGTCTTTAGATGATTAATTAATTGTTCTTTGATTACAATTTAGTCCTAAAGGTAAGACATAAATATGTCTAAACTATTCACGAATTACAATTAAAAAGTATCAGAAATAGAAACACGGAGATACATGAAAGGATATTTTGTGCTTTATCTTACAAATATAATTACTAAAAGTTAATAATTTGAATCTAATGGTTGTTATGTTTTTGTGAAACATACTAACCCACGATTTGAAATTTTATAATCGGAATAGATCTAACAAAACAATTTTTTACCCAAATTAGAACCGTATAGTGGTATCAGATCATTTGGTCATCTAAAGTTATGCATTCGTGGCTTTTTTCGAACAAACTTCGGTAGAAAATTGTGACTATTTTGTGACTAATGAGTGTCACACTCGGTCGAGTAGTATGACTGCTTAAACCGAGTGACGCTCGACAGAGCATTTTGTAAGATATGATAAACTTGGCCGAAGGTGAGGACACTTCACGTGCTGTAACATGAAGGTAATCGACCGAGGAAAAGGTTGCTTTGATCGAGCGAATCTTCTGAAAAAATTTTGGATTTCGGTTGAACGATACTCGATCGAGCATTTTGTCAAAGATGGATCATTCGGCCTTGCGCCATGTTTACTAACCGAGCAAATAGTAGCTCGGTTTTATGGAATTTATGGATTAAAGAATGATCGATCGAGCAATTAGGTTAATATGATTTGGCCTTGCGTCATGTGTACTGACAGAGTCATTACGAGTTTGTAATATTAATCTGATATGATCCCGGAGGACGCTGAAGACGCGACCAACAACAGTGAGGAGGACGCGACCCGCAGAAAGGAAGAAGAGAGAATCTCCGCGACCCGAGATGCCGCGACCCGAGACGCCATTCCTGCGACCCCAGACGCCGATTCCGTGACCCGAGACGCCAATCCCGCGGCCCGAGACGCGACCACCTCCAGCGCGACCCGAGACGCCATTAGGTCAAAATACGTCGGTCCCGTGACCCGAGCCCGAGCTCTAGAAGAGGATGCCTTATCATACCCGCTGGTCCCATGACCTGAGCCAAGGCCGCAAAGCTCAAGGAAGTTATTATCGGGATTCTCACGACCGTCCACGCTCACGAGGAGTATGCTAGTTCACGCGATGTCACAAGTCTAAAGAACGTCATCTAAGCCGAAGCTCGACTCGCAACGGTCATTGATTAGGTTAAGTGACCCGCGTGTACTCTTTTCCTCTCGTCGGTTTTGTCCCACCGGGTTTTCCGACGACGAGTTTTTAACGAGGCCGCGAGTCACTTATTTTCCCGCGACCTAATTAATGACCCGATGTGAGACACGAGACGGACGCATTACAAGGTGCACGGCCAACGAGATCTTCTCGTATGAAGATTTAAAGGCAATTATGAAGGCCCTTGCATGAAGAGTAGCATTTATTGAACTTTGAGTTTGAATTTTCTTGTTTTCATCTACATAAGGACGGCCACTTTGTAGAAAATAATATCCAACTTTGAAAATTAAGCTTTTGAATTGATCTTTGATCTTTCTTGAATTCCTTTGTGAGTTCTTTGGTTGTTGGTGTGTAATATCCAGCTTCCTACTCATTGGTGCGTCATATCCAACGATCCGTTCGTTCTTCCTTGGTGTGTCATATCCATCGAAAATGAACTCGGTAAATCAAGAGCCTTCCGCAACTCTCGTGCGACCATTCGCTCCACACACCCTTGTGCAATTCGTTGTAGTGAGGCATATCCATCACTAACCAAGTCTAGAGCGTCGATTCAGTCGCGATCGCGTCAAGTGGTATCAGAGCTTGTTCTAGCGCCAACGGTTAGTTTTATTTTCGTTTTGATCTTTCGGCAAAACTTGTTTTCAATCCTACGAAAAATAAAATATATATATATATATTAAAAAAAAGGAACATTCGAACGTCCAAAAGTTTGTTACGTGAGTGATTAGCTTGAACGAATAATTGTTAAAAAGATTGAAGTATTCGTGCGTTTAGGTTTAACGGCTACAAGTCTATCGTGTGCATATTGTTATTTCGTGCGTTTTGTGATCATTGAATACGTTAATTTGCGAACGTGATTAGAGGATATTGAACGTGTGATAGAAAACCCGTTCGAACGTGTGAGTGCGCGACCGAATCCGTTCGTGTTCTAGTCTAGGGTTTTGTGTTTGTTTTCTTTCCGCTTGTGGCTGCTCCGTTTGTTAAGTGTGCAGGAGCTTACGGACAGATTCACGAAAGGAAAAACCCAAGAAACACGGCTGAAATGGAAGGCGAAAAAAGTCGTGTCAATAAGAGACTCATTGAGGCTCTCGCGGCTCGCCTAGAGCAAAGTATCAACAACAAGATGGAGGAATTCCGTCAAGGGTTTCAAGCCGAACGTCCCCCACGGCCAAGAAACATCCAAACGTTCCAGCAACGTGAAAGGAACCCGCTTGAGGAGGACAACAACTACTACGAACGAGGTAGCTCATCCTCGTCCCGAAGTAGTCACCGGCGGCGACGCGCGCCTAGGGAGCGGAGAGACGACCCGGGGATGACCTCGCTGGTATCAAACTTAAAATCCCCGCGTTCCATGGCAAGGCCGACCCGGAAGCATATCTAGAGTGGAGAAGAAAGTAGAATTGGTTTTTGGTTGCCAAGCTTACCCCGAGGCCAAAAAGGTTAGGATAGCGGCCACGGAATTCTACGACTA
>CM071870.1:29977045-29999642 GCA_036759665.1 Gynandropsis gynandra | reverse complement strand
AAGCACGACGGTTACACCAACAAGCATTACTTTGAATTTAACGGTAAATAGACTGTACTTGTCCCATTGACGCCGAAGGAAGTTATGCAGGATCAAGCTCATCTAAAGAAGCAGAACGCCCTTGAGCTCAGACCGTCAAACTTTTTCACACGATCGGGTGAAATCAAGAACACTCTACATTCCGATCAAACTATCCTTTTATTTGTTTATAAGGAAGCTCTGGCGAGATTATCTAACATTTCTAAACTTTTGCAGGAATACAATGACGTCTTTCCAGAAGAACATCCCACCGGACTGCCACCCATATGTGGAATCGAACATCAAATCGATTTCATTCCCGGAGCCACGTTACCAAATCGGCCAGCGTACCGAACCAACCCCGTGGAGACAAAGGAGCTGCAGAGGCAGATAGAGGAGCTTATGGCCAAAGGACATATTCGCGAGAGTATGAGTCCATGCACCGTACCCGTGCTACTCGTACCGAAAAAGGATGTCAGCTGTCGCATGTGCATTGATTGTCGAGCAATTAACAACATCACGGTGAAGTATCGACACCCTATCCCTAGGTTAGACGATATGTTAGATGAATTACACGGAAGTAGGGTATTCTCAAAAATTGATCTTAGAATCGGTTACCATCAAATTAGAATGAAAGAAAGAGATGAATGGAAAACTGCATTTAAAACTAAGCATGGTTTATACGAATGGTTAGTTATGCCTTTTGGGTTGCCAAATGCACCTAGTACGTTTATGAGGCTAATGAACCATGTGCTTAGGGAATTCATAGGTAGATTTGTTGTAGTCTACTTTGATGATATTCTAGTTTATAGTAAGAATTTGAATGAACACCTAAGACATTTAGAATCGGTTATGAAGGTACTTAGAAAGGAGGAGTTATATGCTAATCTAAAGAAGTGTACCTTTTGTACGGATAACATTGTTTTCCTAGGATTTGTAGTGAGTGCAGATGGTGTTAAGGTCGACGAGGAGAAAGTCAAAGCCATTCGGGAATGGCCGAGACCAAAGACCATCGGGGAAGTCCGGAGTTTCCATGGACTCGCAGGTTTTTACCGGCGATTCGTAAAGGACTTCAGCACAATGGCTGCCCCTCTTACGGAAGTTATTAAAAAAACGTGGGATTCAAATGGGAAAAATCTTAAGAAGCAGCATTTCAAACGCTAAAGGATAAATTGACTAACGCCCCGTTGCTTATATTACCCGACTTTCTTAAAACTTTCGAGATTGAGTGTGATGCATCAGGAATAGGCATTGGAGCAGTCATAATGCAGGATCGGAAGCCGATCGCCTATTTCAGTGAGAAACTCAGAGTAGCCACTCTTAACTACGCTACTTACGACAAGGAGTTGTATGCACTTGTTCGGGCATTACAGACTTGGCAACATTACCTATGGCCGAAGGAGTTTGTAATCCATACCGACCATGAATCGATCAAGTATCTAAAGGGTCAGAACAAGCTGAGCAAGAGAGACGCGAGGTGGGTAGAATTTATTGAGACGTTCTCTTACGTCATCAAGTACAAGCAAGGTAAGGATAACGTCGTGGCTGATGCCTTGTCCCGAAGGTATGCTTTGTTAAGTACCTTAGATGCAAAACTTCTAGGTTTTGAACACATTAAAGATTTATATGAAACTGACCTAGAATTCGGAGAAACGTATAAAAATTGTGAGAAATTTGTGTCTGGACATTTTTATAGGCATGATGATTATTTATTTTACGATAGTCGTTTATGCGTGCCTAACTGCTCTTTGAGGGAGTTATTTGTTAGAGAAGCCCACAGTGGTGGACTCATGGGCCACTTCGGAGTCGCAAAGACTTTGAAAACATTGCAGGATCATTTCTACTGGCCACATATGAAGAGAGACATGGAACGTATCTGCGAGCGATGTGTCGTTTGTAAACAGGCTAAGTCCAAAAGTCAGCCTAACGGTTTGTACACTCCACTCCCTATCCCAACTCATCCTTGGACAGACATATCAATGGATTTCGTGATTGGATGGCCTAGGTCTAAAACCGGAAAGGATTCTATTTTTGTGGTAGTAGATAGGTTTTCTAAAATGTTACATTTTATACCATGTCATAAATCGGGTGATGCATTGCATGTAGCCGAATTGTTCTTCAAAGAAGTAGTACGTTTGCATGGCATGCCTAGCACCATAGTTTCCGATAGGGATACCAAATTCCTTAGTTATTTCTGGAAAACTTTGTGGTCCAAGTTAGGAACCAAGCTGTTATTTTCTACAACTTGTCATCCACAAACCGATGGTCAAACCGTAGTAGTAAACCGAACCCTAGGTACCTTACTACGTGCATTAGTTAGGAAGAATTTAAAAACATGGGAAGATTGTTTACCGCATGCTGAGTTCGCATATAACCATGCCGTACATTCGGCATCAAAATTCTCTCCTTTCGAGATTGTGTATGGGTTCAATCCTGCTTCACCCCTGGATCGATTGCCTTTACCATCAAGTGACCGAGTCAGCCTGGACGGAAAACAAAAGGCCCGGTTAGTCAAGCAAATTCACGAAAAGGCAAGGAAAAACATCGAGGAGAAGACCAAGCTTTATGTTAAGCAGGCGAACAAAGGATGGAAGAAGATGACCTTCAAGCCCGGTGATCAAGTCTGGATTCACCTGAGGAAGGAGCGTTTCCCGAATGAGCGCAAGTCAAAGCTCATGCCCCGGATCGACGGTCCATTTACTGTGACTAAAAAGGTCAGCAACAACGCCTACCGGCTGGATCTGCGAGGTAAGTATAATGTAAGTTCTAGTTTCAACGTTTCTGACTTAATGCCTTTTGTTGCAGATCAAGCGGATTTGAGGGCAAATCCTTTTGACGAAGGGGAGCATGATATGATCCCAGAGGACGCTGAAGACGCGACCAACAACAGTGAGGAGGACGCCACCCACAGAAAGGAAGAAGAGGGAATCTCCGCGACCCGAGACGCCATTAGGTCAAAATACGTCGGTCCCGTGACCCGAGCCCGAGCTCTAGAAGAGGATGCCTTGATCATACCCACTGGTCCCATGACCCGAGCCAAGGCCGCAAAGCTCAAGGAAGCTATTATCGGGATTCTCACGACCGTCCACGCTCACGAGGAGTATGCTAGTTCACGCGATATCACAAGTCTAAAGAACGTCATCCAAGCCGAAGCTTGACCCGCAACGGTCATTGATTAGGTTAAGTGACCCGCGTGTACTCTTTTCCCCTTGTCGGTTTTGTCCCACCGGGTTTTCCGACGACGGGTTTTTAACGAGGCCGCGAGTCACTTATTTTCCCGCGACCTAATTTATGACCCGACACGAGACACAAGACGGACGCATTACAAGGTGCACGGCCAACAAGGAGCTTATCTTCTTGTTTGAAGATATCAAGGCATTTATGAAGGCCCTTGCATGAAGAGTAGCATTTATTGAACTTTGAGTTTTGAATTTTCTGTTTTCATCAACATATGGCCGGCCACTTTGTAGAAAATAATATCCAACTTTGAAAATTAATCTTTTGAATTGATCTTTGATCTTTCTTGAATTCCTTTGTGAGTTCTTTGGTTGTTGGTGTGTAATATCCAGCTGCCTACTCATTGGTGCGTCATATCCAACGATCCGTTCGTTCTTCCTTGGTGCCTTCCGCAACTGTCGTGCGACCATTCGCTCCACACACCCTTGTGCAATTCGTTGTAGCGAGGCATATCCATCACTAACCAAGTCTAGAGCGTCGATTCAGTCGCGATCGCGTCAAGTGGTATCAGAGCTTGTTCTAGCGCCAACGGTTAGTTTTATTTTCGTTTTGATCTTTCGGTCAAAACTTGTTTTCAATCCTACGAAAAATAAAAAATATATATATATATATATTAAAAAAAGGAACATTCGAACGTCCAAAATTTTGTTAGCGAGGCATATCCATCACTAACCAAGTCTAGAGCGTCGATTCAGTCGGGATCGCGTCATAATCGAGTTAATGTGTTTGAGATGCCACCTCACTACCAAGGGGCTCAATATTTAAAAGGTTTAGTAAATACTAAAAACGAAGTGATATTTCTAATGCTATAGTAGCGTTGATTAGTGGTTAAAGTTTTTAATATGAAGTTCATATCTGAATAATGAATGCATATAAGAAAGATTCCTATGTTTTCATGATATATCTTGATCCTATTGATTCGACGTTTTGGATATTAGTTATCGGTAGTAGTGTTAACATTTGTAATATGTTCCAAGGGCTAAAGTTAGTATGAGGCTTGATAACACTGAAAGTGTATCATTATTAGGATAGGTTTTTATATCATTTTCGCATGATTCCTACATCGATTCTTACTTATCCAATTCTATTTTGAGCTTCACACACCCGTTTTATTGGTTTTCAGGTTTCTAGGCGACAAGGCCTAAATGAACTCAATATGAAGGATTCCTGTCAAAAACCACAAGATTTGAAGGAAAATCTACTCAGAGCCGAGACCGAGCTCCAGAACCCAAAGGAACACCCGAGAAACGAGTGGAAAAGAGGAATATCAAGATAACAAGGGTGCCCGGTCGGGCACTATTCTCCACCCGCTCGGGTAAAACCTACGGGGTTTATCCAATGCAAAAAATACACGACCGGGCACATGAACAAGGAGATCGGGTGATCACTACCCGATCGGGCGAATTCTATCTAAGTTTCAAACGAGCAAATAAAAGGAAAGGAATAGATCTAGGGCAAAGGGGGCGACGAACAGGGGAAAGAAGCACTGGAGAAACATCTGGGAAAGCTCGGGAAGCATCGGAGAAGAAGAGAAGCACCAATCCGTACACCGGTAACGCATTAGGGAAGGTCGAGGCATCGAGTTCCTTAGGGTTTTATCATGTATTGGTCTGTGTTATCTTCTGTTTTCATGTATTCCATGAGTGAGTAGAGTCCCTACTGCGGGTAGGGTTATCGGATTTGTATGTATGAACGATGATCTTCTTTAATGCTTAGTTTTATGATTTTTACTCTTGATTTACGGTTCTATGCTTAGCAATATCAATCATATGTTAGTGCTGACCGCTCAACAACAATGGATGTCGAACCTTGCTGGAAGGTTAAGGAACGAATCCGGTCCGCTAAGTAGTAGATTAAGTTTTGGCTAATGAGAATCTGACCGGTCGGTTAGCCAACTTAGGGATAGTGATTGCGGTCTTAATGCTGCCATGGTGCGTGTTAATCGGCTGTCGGAAGGCAGGGTTGCATGTATCCATGGTTAGGAGGTTTAGGCTCGGGAGAATCACTCCTCAACTGTAGAGCATGAATTTCCCGTTGTCAAGAGTAGGTTGTGGATCTATGATCTTTAGTCGTTCATGTATGCATTATCCGGTATCCCGTACACCCGTAGTATTCATCATATCTAGTTCATCTTTACCCTCGTTCCATTGTCTCCATTAGGATAGATTTAGGACCATTAGAACCATATCCCCTCCTATCACCTTTCTTCCTAGTTTAGTTTTGTTCTTAGTTTAGTTGTATTAGTCCCTGAGATCGACCCTGGTACTACAAGATCCGTATACTTGCGGTGAAGTGGACTAGGTTATTTATAACTCGCGTTTCCACACGTCAAGGCTGAGGAAAGGAGACTTCAAACTTTAAGTATAAAATGGCCCAAGTTGTAAGATCTGTTTCGCTTTGTATGCTTATGGACAAGACATTAGTTTTACAGGAAGTGTACCATGTTCTGAAATTTGTTCGAAACATAGTTTATATTTCTCTGTTAGATAGAGTTGGATTTAAAACCATTTTTTTAAATAAAATTAGCTCGATATTTCATAATGATGAATTATTTGCGAATAAATTTTTACAACATGAAATTTATGGATTACTTGACGCAAAAGTTAATATGATAAATGTATGTTTTCAGCTGAAAAAGGGGAAAGGGAAGATCGTTTGAATTAGGTTTTTCTTTGGCTTTGAAGGATTGGTCATATTGTAAAGAAACGAATGAACTCGTTGCATCGAGATGGTTATCGAAGAAAATATGATTATGAATCAATGAGACTTGTGAATCCTGCCTCCAAGGAAAGATGATCCAATCTTCATTTATGGAAAAGGAGAACAAGATAAGAAAACTTAGGACTCGTACATTCCCGATGTATGTGTTCCAATGAGAGTTCAAGCTAGAGGAGGGTATTCCTACTTCATCATGTTCACTAATGATATGTCATAGTATGATTTTTTTAATCTCATGTAACAAAAATCTCAAATTTGTGAAATGTTCAAAAGATTTTGCAGTGAAGTGGAGAAGCAAACAAGAAAGGTCATCAAAATGTTCAGATCTGGCCATTGAGGGGAGTACCTGAGTCATGAATTCACTTATTATCTACTGCTAAAAGTGATATTTTTTTCACTGTGGACTTCTCCTAAAACACTAGAGTGCAATGATGTTTTGAAAATGAGATATCCCACTCTATTGGATATGGTGTGACCTATGATAGATACACCGATCTTTTGATCATCTTATAAGGTTTCACTTTAGAAGTGATAGCTTATTTACTGAAAACGTTCACACAAAAGCAGTATTTAAGATTCCATATGAGATATGGAGCAGACGTAAGCTGAACTTGAAATGCATTAAAGTATGGGGTTTTCTGGCTATCATCAAGAGACTGGAGTCGGACAAGCTTGAAGCTAAATCTGACACGTGTATATTTATAGGATAACCTATCACCCCTCGGATCACAAGCGGGACCTTTTTGGGAAAGGAGTTCTTTAGAGAAGGAAATTATGGTGATGAAATAATTGTTCATAACATTGAAGAATCCACAGAACTGACACAAGCTTAGGAGCATGAGATTCTCATTAGCAGTCTTTTCTAGATGTGTTTAGAATGAACATGAATATTCCATCTTTAATCAGTTAAATTGGAGTACTGGTTACGAAACTCGTCTAGGAATATGTTCAGCAACAACATGTATATTAGATTGTAACTTCAATGTGAGCTCCTCTTAGAAAGTCTACATGTTCTCAACATATGCCTTATATATTGAACTCAAAGAATGTAGGAAATTATGTTGATGATGACACGTGACTTTGGAGGAAGCGACACAAAGTGTCGATTCTGAGATATAGTGGAAAGCCATGGAATCGAGATGTGGAGTCAATGATGATAAAAAAAGTTTGAACTTTAGTTTAACCTTCATTGACCTCTAGACCAATCAGTGTATATGAGTTTACAAGAAAAACATTGGAGCGATTGGGAAGGTGCAGACCTATAATACTCGTCTTGTTGTTAAAGGGTATAATCAACCGAAGACTTTAACTATGAAAAAATATTTTCCCCTATAGTAGTGATCAATTTTATTCAGATTCTACTTGCATTTGCAGTGTATCATGACTATGAGATATTACAATTATACGTTAAAATAACTTTTCTAAATGAACAACTCCACGAAGAGATCTATATGACTCAACCTGTGGATTTCACGGTTCTGTCACTAGATATCATATTATGGAAGCTACAAAGGTCCATTTATGGACTTAAGCAAGCTTCTCAAAGCTAATATCTTCGATTTAACAAAGTTGTTGAAATGTTCAACTTTGTTAGATGCGGAAGAGTCTTGCGTGTACATGAAAGCAAATGGAAGCAAGGTTATATTTCTAGAGCTATATGTAGATAGAACATTGCTAATAGGAAACAATGTACCATCATTACATGGATAACGTCTATTTTGTTCTAGTATTTTCATCTATTTTCATAGTTAGTTTCATCATTCATTTGATTTTATCAAGCATTAAGCATCATGATCATCCCGTTTTCAGTCATTTTGGAGCTAAAGGACGTGTATGAGAAAAAGTACAAACCTCGAGGATCATCACGGGACAAACGGGATGAAAATCAGCAAGGAATAGCCATTACCCGCGCGGGTACTTTCCTAGCCCGAGCGGGCATTTGTTACAACGATTTTGTCTAGAAAATTGTGCACGAGTCGGGCAAAAAAAACCACGCTCAGGGCCTCAGCCCAAGCGGGTAGCAAGTCAGCCCGAGTGGGCAGCAGCTCAGCCCGAGCGGGCAGCACCTCAACCCGAGCGGGCAGCACCTCAACCCGAGCGGGTTGCCTCTTTTCCATCGCGTTCTTGCGCGATCTTCCGCGCCGTAACCGAGCGAGTCACTTACCCTGCCCGCCCGGGTCGCGTCCGTCACTTACAACTCCAAATAAGTTAATTTGACTTAAAAGGAGTTCGTAAGGGACTTATACAATAAGGAAAAAGCCTTTAGAGAAGAGGAACAAGTCATATTTCGCTGGAAAAGTAATGAAAAGGGGTCCGACTCAACGAAGATTTGGAAAGAAAAGGAAACAAAAGAGAGGTGGTTGTTGTAACGAAGGAGAGAGCGCTTCAGAGGACGAATGGATACAGAAAATAAGAGAGAAAAGAGAGCACACGAGAGGGAGAAAGAGAGTCGAATGCACACACAAGGGCAAGGACGGAGCGACGAAACTGGAGCGCGGAGATGTTGTTGAAGACGTCGGTAATTAAATAGGGAGGAATCTCATTCGTTATCAATGTTGAATATAGTTATCTTTTGTGTTTCGTTTTCTAAGTTCATGTCAGAGTAGGTCCATAGCCATATAGGTTAGAGAGCTTTGGTCGATATGTGACGAAGTCTTGTTCTTAATGCTTGGTGATTCTAAATGCTTTTGTTCTTGAACGCCACTTGAATGAATGATTTTGGTATTTGATCGTTTTCAGATTGATTGGTTGTTTTTAATGCTTTCGTTCTTGTATGCCACTCGAATGAATGATCATAGAAGTTTAATGAATCTACGCTAGGGGATTAGACTTTGGAACTTAGCCATGATTTAGTATTAATCGGTTTAGAATCTTCGCCAGGTCGATCAATTGAATCTAGGGATTAGGATAGCAGTCTTAATGCGTCTAGTAGGTGAGATACACAATTGGGAGATTGGTATACGCATGCTAGAATCTAGGAATTAGGATAGCAGTCTAAATGCGTCCAATAAGTGAGATACACAATTGGGAGATTGATATACGCATGCTAGATAGTGGACAAGTCTACGCCAGTCAGTTCCTATATTAGAGCTTGAATTCTCTGAACTCGTGATAATATCTGAGACCATGATCTTGTTAAAACTTCGTGGCATCATCGTGCATCTCTCGACACCTGTGGTATTTAGTCATTGAGTGTATTTCGTTAATTAGTTTAGTTTAGTTCCGTTCACATTCCCATCATTCATCGATTTCACACGTCTTATTCATTAGTTTACTAGCTTTAGAGTTGCATCAATTCCTTGTGTTCGACCCTGGTACTATACGATCTGTATTCTTGCGGAAGCGTTAGTCTACGTAAATTATTACTTGATATTAACCACATCAACATGAAACTAGAAATTTGTTGTCCACACATTTCTCCATGAAGGAGTTCAAATATGTGGCATATACTTTCATAATAAGAATCTATAGATATAGATCCATAAGGTTGTTAGTACTCCTCCATCCCATGTATATTGATATTGTCAGGCCACAGTATAACATGATAAAGTTGAAGAAAGGCTATCTTCCGATAGGTAGTGGAATTTCTCTCAAGAGAAAGGATTTTCCTAAGATCCAGGGTAAAAGAAATTGCATGAGTAGGATCCCATACGATAGCACATTGGGAGCTATCATGTTGCCTTCACGTTAAGTTTAACGAGTTAGTGGTATTGGATCTAGGTGAGAAACATTGAAGTTGGTAAAAATAATTCTTCAGTACTTGAGAGAGACGAGTGACCAATTCCTCATCTACGGAGACTGTAGTTTAGATTTAGAAGGATTTTTCAATGTGATTTTTGCATCGGATAAGGACAATAGTATGTCCATGATGGGCTACGTAATTTGATTGAACGGTGGATCGATGTATTAGAAAAGTTTCAAACAAACTATAATAGTCGAATCTGTTATGGAAGCAGCGAAAGAGGCAGTCTCAGTCTGGATGACGAAATGCATTAGTGAACTTGTTATTGTCCCTTCCATTAAGGAGTTCATTCCACTAATCTGTAATAAAACTAGGGCTATAGCCCAAGCAAAGGAACCAAGATCTCATCAAATATCAAAACATGTTCTACAGAAGTACCATCTTATACAATAGATCATAAAAAGTACAGACGTTCAGATTCTAAAGGTAGATGGAAAGAAAAACTCAGTCGATTCACTCACTAAGGTGTCTGGCTCAAAGGAGTTTGATGAGCATAAGTTGAAAATAGGATTAAGGAATTTGATGTATTTGAATTAGTTCCATTATATGTCAAGGAGTTGATGTCATTTAGAATTAGTGTGCGTCTACATTATGTGTAGACATTTCTGTTAATAAAATGAAAATTTTATATCATTTTAATGATGTACTTATATATAATATATTTATTCATGGGCTGCATATGTGATATCCAGTTGTACATGGTCTACATTGGAAACTCGTTATCATGATAGAGATCATGATAAATAGAAATGATTTTTATCGTATATAGATCAAAATGTGTTCTTGATCGTAGGATACCCAATAAGATGTTAGTTATTTGGACAGATCAACTACATTTGATGATTTTTATAGGATAGCAATTATTAGATCCTTTTTTCTATTTCACGTAGATGGATGATGCACAAAGAGATGTGATCATTGAACTAGCCTAACGAGAGATTTCCTAATGGTTAATTTACCATTGATCTGTCAATAAGAATTGTAAAAAGGATTTGAATGTTACATATTCCTTAGACCTAAGATCAATAGAGAAATTGAGAAGTTATTTGTCTCTTTTTTATTCTGCACACCTATGCTTTAGAGCACTTGGTGGAAGCATATTGGAAGTGATCATTTGCTTGTGCAATTAATGTTTGATCAGGATGTGATCAATAACTTTTGGCGAGAGTTTGAGCTCGATGTTACCATATATTGTAATGATTGATAAAGTTTTGTTCAAAGCTGAAGAATGATGAGAGAAAAGAGTTTTCTCGAATTCATTCGACAGTCAATTGCGACAGATATGAGACATAGTTGGTAATCTGTTGGAGTTTTACAATCAAACCACACCCTAGAATTATCCGGCGATAGAAAGATGAAAGGAAATACTGAATTCCCTTTCATAATGATTCTTCAGAATAAATAATGTTATTAACGTTATATGGTCATTGAGGAGTGTTGCTAGATACGAATAGTTCGGTAGTCACTGATGATTGTTGGACAATCAACATGGTAATCGGTTATGTTTTCCATTAGTATCAAAAACACAATTGATGAAATGAATCAGTCTATTATGAATCGACGTCTCTTTGAGGATAACATATATGATATGTATAGTGAAATGTGTATAGAGATACATATTTGTATTATTGGGTAATTGACAATTGGAACAAGTGGAAGATTGTGGAATAACTAACATCCTTATGTGCAATGAACGAAAAATACAAGGTTCTTTAGGTGATTAATAACTTGTTGATTAATTACAATTTAGTTCCTGAGGTTAATAAATACAAATATGTCTAAAATATCTGCTAAGAAACTATATTTTTGAAAATTATCAAAAATAGAAACAACAAGGGAAAGGAAATGAGATTTAGAATCTTATTTATTCCGGCCACTGTCTAATCGATGTTTCCTTCTATATGTATAATTACTAAAGGTTGGTAATTCAAACTCAATGGTTGTATTAATTTTAGTGAAAAACATCAGGCCACACACCAAATTTTGTAATTGCACTAGATCTGAGTTGTAACAAAACGCTTTCATTACCCAAACTACAACCCGACAGTGAAATATATATTGAAAACAAAGAAAGAAAACCTTGAAGCCTTAGGGTTTGAGGAGGAAAAAGTTTTTTTTTCTTCGGTTCTTCTCAGATGAACGCACTGGACATGGGAGTCATAGGCAAAGAAAACCAGAGCTTTATCTCCTCTGTGATCTAGTACCTTCATCCATAAGTCATCATCAAATAAGAGTCGTTTGTCTACAATTCTAAACAAAGGATCATCAGTGAAGAACCATCCGGCGAAAGAATACTTATCGATGAATAAAGCAAAAGCAAACAAAGAACATACTTATTGGCCTAGGATTTGGATGATGAAGGCTTCAAGTTCCTCAAAGTTGTCGGACAATTTGAAACTGATATCGACTGGCATTATCGCTGCAAACGGAGACAATGACAATCAACATGCAGCATCGGACGAAAACCGTGAACACAAAACAAAAGCAGTATGAGAAAAGAGAGGAAAACGAAAAGGCAATGAAAAGTCAAATTTTAATGTTACCATACCCAAAAACTTGTGGTGGATAGAGTAATGGGTGAGTGGGTCTTAAATGATGACGTGTCATTAATGCTTGATTAATGGTTGCTAAATGTTGTTTTATTGTTATCTTTTTGTCTTACTATGAAACGTATCAGATTGTTTAGAATATCAGGAAGGAACCCGCCGTGGGTTTTTATCAGTTTTTTATTATAAAGTTGAAATTTATATATCATAAATAGATCATCATTTAAAAACTCGTGTAATCGATAATTATTATATATTTTATATCTCATTTAATGAAAAATGATTAATATATTTGAATTTTATTATAAATGTCTAAATAGTTATTGTAGTTCAATAGAAAGATCAAGAAAACCAAATTTTGATATAGTCATATCATAAATTATTAGGTTAAAGAAATATATATAGACAATAGAAACTATGTAGATAAATTATAATTCAATTAGTATTAAAATACTTTTAAAATATAATATATTATCTTTTTCATATATAAACTTTTACAAATCTATATATTCTCATGTTGTCACCTCGATAACTATGTCACGGTTTTTTAAACTTCTGTAATTTTCATTATATTATATTAGATTTTTAGTGTCCTCTAAATAAGTTTTAGATAAGATGAAATTAAAGTCAAGAAAATAGAACCTAATCGAGGAAGAATAAATATGTCGTCTGAACCCTAGCTGACCCGCAGCCGATCCATCGCGCCGTCATTAACACACGACCATATCTACGTCGTTGACCCGCCGAAACAAAACCATAATCATTGTCAGTGAGAATTCTGTTAATGAACCACCACTTGCTATGATTTCTCAAAAATCAAGGATTGGTTATGGTGGATTTTGATATTTAATCGAATAAATAAATATTGTTGAAGTGGAATGGTGCGAGAACAATATTTGCATATATATATATATATGAAAAAGAATATTTAAATATAAAATTATCAAAATTTTGAATTAAATATTGGAAAAGAATTTATGGATTTAGGATAATATTTATTTAATAAAATTTATATATAATACAAAAATTATTCTAATGTATTAAAAATAAAAACATATATATATAAGTATATAAAAAGTAGATATTTTGAGAATTTATTCTATCACAATAGAAATCGAGATACAATTTTTTGATTTTTTTCTCTTTATACAACATGTTTTATTTTAATATATGAATCAATTTAAATTAAAGAAAAATAGAATTGATGATTGGACTGCTACGTCAATGTTGACTGATTTCACCGGAATTGAATACAAACTCGAATTTTAATATTATATATATATATATAACTATTTGGTGTTATTTCAAATAATATAATAGAATATGGATATAAAAAAATATATCACTGTTTTATATATAAACTTTTACAAATCTATATATTCTCATGTTGTCACCTCGATAACTATGTCACGGTTTTTAAACTTCTATAATTTTCATTATATTATATTAGGTTTTTAGTGTCATCTAAATAAATTTTAGATAAAATGAAATTAAAGTCAAGAAAATAGAATCCAATCGATGAAGAATAAATATGTCGCTTGAACCCTAGTTGACCCGCCGCTGATCCGTCGCGCCATCATTAACACACGACCATATCTACGTTGTTGACCCGTCGAAAGAAAACCATAATCATTGACGGTGAGAATTCTGATAATAAACCACCACTTGCTTTGATTTCTGAGAAATCAAGGATGAGTTATGGTGGATTTTGATATTTAATCGAATAAATAAATATTGTTGAAGTTGAACAGTGCGAGAACAACATTTGCATATATATATATATATATATTTGAAAAATAATATTTAAATATAAAATTATCAAAATTTTGAATTAAATATTGGAAAAAAATTTATTGATTTAGGATAATATTTATTTAATGAAATTGATAAATAATACAAAAGTTATTCTAATGTATTAAAAATAAAAACATATATATATATATATAAAGAGTAGATATTTTGAAAATTTATAAATATTCTATCAAAACAGAAATCGAGATAAAATTTTTTTGACTTTTTTTCTCTTTATACAACATGTTTTACTTTTATATATGAATCAATTTAAATTAAAAAATTGAAATTGATGATAGGACTGCGACGTCAATGTTGACGTGATTTCACCGGAATTGAATACAAACTCGAATTTTAATATTATATATATAACTATTTGATGTTATTTCAAATAATATAATAGAATATGGATATAAAAAATTATATATCCAATATATATGAATACATATTAAACAAATATATATATTTTAAAATCTATATATAAATTAATATGTTTTTAATATGGATACGAAAAAATATATATCTAATATATATGAATATATATATATATATATATATATTAAATAAATATGTTTATATTTTAAAAATTATATATAAATAAATAGTTTTTTTATGGATAAAAGATTATATATCTAATATATAAAAATAATTTTAATCCTTTAACAATTTATTAAATTTTAAAAAACTAGAGTTGAGTGGCTTTCCCAAATCTCATCACTTTACTTTACAAAATATATATATATATATATAATTTGGATTTTTATTAAAGGTCAAACCGTCTTCATAATTATTGATTTTTACATTAGATGAAAACAATTCTGACGACATCAACTTTGCTTTTTTCTATTCATTTACAAATATATACGCCAAACACATTCTCGGAAAAAGATTATAACACATAATTATATCTCAAGTATCTCGGAATTGTTTGTTTGAAAACGGGAACATCTAGAACCTAAACGAACGTTCACCAATAGGTACACTCTCAGACCGAGCATTCATCTCAATAAAATCCTCAGGCGGTAATGGGAACGGCATCACCTGACTATCACCGGGCTGTCGGACCAACCTGATCTCACCTGGGAACTCCGTGGGTCCCATCTCCTGGGCGAATCGGGGAGTAAAAAAGTTCCTCCTAGGAGGAGACGTCATGTGTGATGAGGAATGCCAGAGCAACAGGTGGAGGACGATAGGGACTTTTGCATGTCGGTGAAGGGACAGTTTTCGGCTGAGAGAAACTGTGTCGTAACAACGTATGGCTCCTGTGGAAGAAACCATCCACGGAAGGACCTTTTGGTTGGAGATACGCGACACAATCAGTCGCTTCGATGCCATTTTTGCTTCATTGTACAACGCGGTTAGACCAGAACGCAGTGCGGGAACATTGTCTTCGTCATCGTTGTCCGTGGCTGAGGAGATGTATATGAAACCCTGTGGAAAAGAAAGAAAATTTAGAAACGGGGATTTTCCTATACGTATTTCTTGAGGGTCAAGAAATCAAGACTAATTCCTAAATGTTTATAATCATAAAATGCGGGTGCACAAAATTCTCCGTTTGTTGGGTCGAACATATTTATGCTATAATTATAATGAAATATAGCGATTTAGATCACCGAAGTTTGTCCATGAAGCATCTCTATTAACATCGGAAAGGGCCATAAATCTTGAACTTTAGTGTATGTGTTGCGTGGGAGGCAATAAGTAAAGCACCCTAAATCCTAAACCTTAAGCTCTTCTATGTAACAATGAAATTATGTCGACCGATAATAACGATATTATACAGGTAAGTGAATATACCTCTTCGGTGCGGCTAATGGAGAAGCCAAGCTTGGTGTCATCCTCTTTAAGTTTAATTTCTACTGGAAACTCTCCACCGAGAGGAGCGTACCAAAGGCGAACAGCTCTCACCACGCCAATGTCGACACCGTGATAGTCCTCAAACCCATAAAGGCTCACGTTCCCAAGATTTGATAGATCAGATAGGGAAGTCGTGTTCACGGTCGCAGATGCCGTTTCTCCTGAGATCTATACATTTCCAACATGAGAAAAGTTTGTAAGTGCGAATGAATCTATATAAATGCTCGTGATCCCAACTCACTGTCCAACCCAAACCCTCAATTTTCTTATACAAACTCAAACAACGTGATAATTAAACGGATTTTCTGTACCTTAGTAAGCAAAGATTCGGTCTGGATGTTCATGAATACGATGGGAACGCCGGTTGCTTGCGAGCTGCTAAGCCACGCATTCGCTCGAGCAAGCGTGTCTTCCAAGTCATTATACCCTGAAGCTGTTCTTCCGGTAGCTTTTTTTTATTTTTCCAAAGCACAAGGAATCACAATATTTTGTCAAAACGCAAAGCAAATAGAGTTTGTTTAACTAAAAACCACGATCTACATAATCATTCTTAATTTAAATATCGTTTAAAAATCTCATGTCTAATTTCGTCCCAAAAATTTTATAGAAGTAGCTTCTTGTAATGCATTATCTATCTTCACAACTTTGTATTACCAGAAGCTTTTGGAAGGAGGAGGATGGAAAGGAAACTGCTGGAGCCGGGAACGTGTAATGCCTCCTGCATTCGCCTCTCCCATGGGTACGAGACGAACCCGTCCTGAAGCTTTGTTCTTGACAAAGCCTTTACCATTCGCAATGCTCTTGAAGCTGCAAATCATTTGAAACATCAGGAGAATTTTGATGTTCCGTTTTGATAATATTATAGGGTTAATATGTTTATATGTTTGGGTTTGCGTTTTCTGTGTCAGGTATATGTCTACTTTCTAAAGTATAATGTTTTGATTATTTTTCATTTAAGTTTGTTGTTTTTGTAAACGTAAATACAATGATTGTATGGACATACGAGGAGTGTAGTTTTATAATGAAATCCAGTTGTACGGATTGAGATCAAATATACTTATAACAAAATATTCAGAAACAATAGAAAATTTATCTAATATATTATAATTTTTTCCTTCATTCTTAATGTGTAAAACACTCGAATACGATATTTATAGGAAGTCAGAGGGACTATAATGTGCATAGAGAACTGTAAAGTTTATTAGAAAATATTACGTTGCTGTTTAATCAGGTTTTAATAGCATATATAAGGGTTTCTGTGCGTTGCACATGTTGATGTTTCTTTTAAAAAGGTTGACGATTCCGAGATTTTTATTTTTATTTCCTTTCGACTAACTGTTTAAAAGATATTGCAAGAACATTTAACAAAATCCATATAGAAAACCAGAGTAAAGAACATCAATAAGTGCCTTAAACAAATCAAAACTGACAGGTAACAAATTTGATATAAAGAACAAATATAAATTGAATTTTCTATTTTTCTAAATATTTCAACAATTATATCGAATATTTACTTGGACAAAGTTTTATCGTTTCAATAACCCAACAGGTGCCATCAAAAATAAATATTTCGCACACCATTTGGTTAGAATTAGTCATCCGCATTAATAAATCAGTAGATTTATCAACTCCCAGAAAAGTGAAAAAAAAAAAAGAGTTCCAAAAGTCTAGTCAACCCAACTCACCAACCGAGTCGACTCACCTTGCAACTCAAGGCAATCTGATTCAGTCCGGTCCGAAAAGCCGACCGCGTAATTCGGGTCCTCGATGGATCTCAACATGTACTGTTTCTTGCCACTCGACTCGTTCGGAACAATACAAGCTTGAAGATCCGAGAAGTCGTTGGAGCCACGCCTGACCTGAACCGTGATCGAAGTCTCCTTGTTCTTGAAGGAGTTGTGAAGAACCTTTTGGACCCAAGATTTGCCTCCTTTGAACGGAGCTTTGAAATGGGCGGACCCGGGTCCTGACCCAATTCTGATCTCCTCGACTATGTCGCCTGTTTGTAGCATATCCCCGGTCCATTCGTCAGCTTTGGAGCTTCCTTTGAGACAATCAATGGAGAGGACGACTTTGGTATTGGGTCGGGTTGCGGCATCCTGTTGTATGTTCCGGTCCATGGGCATCGTCCGGGTTTGGTCTTTTACATGAGAGAGAGAGAGAGAGAGAGAGAGAGAGAGAGAGTTATAAGGAAGTTGAGGAGGTTGTTGCTTATAGATACACGGAATCTTTGAGACGATACAAAAGCCGTACGTGACCGGTTATTTCCTTATTTTCATATTTCTTAGACAGTATAGACAGTGATGTAATATGATAATTAAGTTTCATTATTCAAACCGCATCATGAGAACCTTATACAAATTTAAACGAAGTCAAAAGTCCAATTATCTAGAATATATAAACCAAGTTAGTATACCTACTGATCCAGGCTTTGAATGAAACAATATACTTAATTAATGGGATGAATTTAGTTACATATATTGTTTGCGGTTAAGGCAATAAATATTGGCCACACAGATTGTGAACGCAGTAAAAATTGGATCGGAGTTTGTATTTGTTGTTTCAGGTGGTTGAGACAATTAAGGGAGTTGAATTCAAATTGAAGAAGACTAGAGTGAGTCAACGAGAAGACCAAGGAGAAGAATGAGGAATCAAGAGAATCGAGCGGATTCAAAGCTGAACAGATTTCAGCATGACGACGCGGCGGAAGAACCGGAAGCGGTTGCAGAGCCGAGAGCAAGGCAGATAAATTGACCTGGAAATCAAGAAACAAGGTCAACGAATTTGTGGAGTATCATTGAAGTACAGAAAACAGAGAACAAGAGAGTTCAGAGTTTTAGGTGTATTTAACTGGATACTGGATTGAGAGTGTAAACAGTTGAGGTTGTATTTACACGTCTAACTCAGGGGAGTTATTCGTGGAGGTCTTTAGTACATTGTAGAAACCATCAAGTGTACCTAAAGATTGACAAGTAAATAAACAAATAATGTTTGATATTTTCTGGTCTTTTTGGTTATCAATTTAATAGTCACCTTCTACAAGTTTTCAATTGGTATCAGAGCAGGTAACCATTATTTAGAGTAAAATCTAAAATCTGGTTGGAGATCCAAGAAGAAGACTAAAATGGAAGGACCAAGAGACATGTATTAGTTCGGTAAATCGGTCATGTTAGACTCATCCAACTATGGGTACTGGAAAGTAAAGATGCGAGCAAGCATTCGAGGAATTGACGAAGATGCTTGGAGTGCAGTAAAAAACGGATGGACACCACCAACTGTTATCGACGAAAATGGAAAAGAAAAGGAAAAGTCATCAGACCAGTGGACACCTAGTGAAAAGAGGAGTTTGACGTTTAACGCTAAAGCCTTGACAACTATCTTTTCGTCAGTAGATATAAATGAATTTAAACAGATTCAAGGGTGCGAATCGGCTAAGGAGGCATGGGATACACTATAAACTATCCACAAAGGTGCAACGAGTGTGAAGAGAACACGACTAGATATATTGGAACACAAGTTTGAAAAGCTGGAGATGGGAAAATACGAAAGTGTGAAAGAATTCAGTGGACGGATGAATGCAATTGCAAACGAGGTAAGTGTACTTGGACAAAACTTGGATGACAAGAAGCTTGTCAAGAAGTTATTAAGATGTCTTCCGAAGAAGTTTCACGCTCAGAAAGTGGCTATGAATATGTCTTTAAACACGGATACAACTAGTTTCAAAGAAATAGTTGGAATCCTAGCAGCTTATGAACTGGAAATGCAGCTGGAACAAGGAGATATCGCCAAAGAGGGAAGCAAGGGAGTTGTACTACAAACCGTGTCAGATAACACCAGGTTAGATAATCTTGAAGAAAACATTGTGTTACTAACCAGAAAATTTGGAAAATTCATGAAGAAAAAGTCAGGAATGAGAAAAGCATCAACCGAAGATGTTGGATTTAGAAAGGAGAACAAGTCTAGTTCTCAATGTCATGAATGCAAAGGTTATGGTCATTTTAAATCAGATTGTCCTAGCATCACGAAAAGGGTAAATATGTTGAAGAACCTCAGAGAAACACAATGTTTTAAATGCAAGGGGTTTGGTCATACAAAGAACGAATGTGCTGACAATAATCTAGTGAAAAGTAAATCACTAATCATGCTTAGTGACTCCAGTTCTGAATCTGGAGAAGAATCAGAAGAAGAACAGTCCAGTTTTGTTGCTTTCATAGGGATCATTGATGAGGACGACAAAGAAAGTGAAAAATATCAGCTAGAAGATGAAGATGAAGTTGATGTTGAAATGATCTACAATGATTGGATCAAGATGGGAAAGTTGAATGTTCAACTGATGAAGGAAATTAAGATTTTGGAAACTCAAATTCAAGACATGAAAAACGAAGTGCTTGCTAAGGATGAGGAAGTGCACTTTGTTAAAAGACAGCTAGAAGAAACAAACAAACAGCTGAAGATGTTGTCAAATGGAACTGACAAATTGGACCATCTGCTTTCGATTGGGAAAATGAAAGGTGACAATCACGGAATAGGCTATGTTGGAAATACGAGCAATACAAAAAATAAATTTGTTTCTGGAGGTGATTTACAAGAAAGACAGCTGACTTACAGAAAATCAAAGCATGGCCAGAATCAGCAAAGTATTGACAGAAAAAGAAATTGGAATCATCATGCTGCTGACTACAGACGTAGAGAACAACATCAGAGAGGTTCTCATCACTACAATCAGAGAAGAAATATGTCAACGTCGAACTCAGGACATCACGGTTGGAAAACACATTATGGAAATTACAGAAGAAAAAAATCTGTTACTTGTTACTTCCGTGGAATTAAAGGCCATAAACAACGTACATGCTACAAGAAAAACAAGTATGATGCAGGTAAGTCCTAAAAAATAAAACAGATCTGGGTAAGGAAAAGTGATCTGAATTGCTACGTTGCATACATCTCTGCTCACAAAGAAAAGACAAATACCTGGTACTTTGACAGTGGATGCTCAAGACACATGACAGGTAACAAAGAACTACTTTCAAATTTTGTTGAAATAAAGAATGCAGGGAGTGTAGTGTTTGGAGACGGAGACAAAGGAAAAATTCTCGACAGAGGAGATCTTATCTCACCAGGACAGCCAGCTCTAACTAATGTTCAATTTGTTGCGGGTCTAACAGCTAATTTGATTAGCATCAGTCAACTTTGTGACAGCCATCACCAGGTTAAGTTTACTAACAAAGAATGCTTGGTTATGAATTCTGAGAATAAGTGTGTGCTTACAGGATCGCGGTCTTCAAACAATTGTTACATATGGACTGAAGATAAGGTTTGCTTTAAAGCAATTGACGATGTGCTATCACTGTGGCATCAGCGTCTAGGACACGTAAACTACAGATCCTTGGTGAAACTGTCAGATTCTGCCGCAGTAAGAGGTATACCTAAGCTAAAGTTAGATAAATCAGAAACTTGCAAACCATGTCAGCTAGGTAAACAAATCAAAGTCCACCACAAGCGAATGCCTGAAGTAAAGACAGAAAAATGGAGTTGTCGAAAGGAAGAATAGAACATTGCAAGAAATGGCTCGAGCAATGTTGCATGGAAAATCTATATCCATTCGATTCTGGGCAGAAGCGGTAAATACAACATGCTATATCATCAATCGTGTATATCTTCGTACAGGTATGTCAAAAACTCCATACGAGCTCTGGAAAGGTAAGAGTCCAAATTTGAGTTACTTTCACATATTTGGGTGCACTTGCTATGTACTGAACGATAGAGAATGCCTTGGTAAGTTTGACGCAAAGAGTGATGAGGGAATTTTTCTCGGTTATGGAAATAGCACCACTGCTTTTCGAATCTTCAACCTACGGACAAGAAAAGTTATTGAATCAGTAAACGTTGTATTTGATGAAGATCATTCTATTGTTTGTGTTATTTTTTCCTTCTCGACAGGAACTGTACAAGAACAGACAGATTCAACTCATGAACATTTAAGTGCACCTGCTGACCACTACACGATCGAAAGTGAGACAGATGGAGATGTTTCAGAACATGAGAGTCCTCGAACCAATGCTGAGCAAATTACGGTACACAAAAATCATTCTATAGAGGATGTTATTGGTAATCTTGAGGATGGAATACGCACACGCAATAAACCACGAATAAACTATCACGACATGGTAAAATTTGCATGTTTTACATCAGAAATAGAACCAAAGAATGTTCGTGATGCTTTAGACAATGAATCCTAGATCAAAGCTATGCATGAAGAATTAGAGCAATTTGTTCGAAATGATGTCTGGATCTTAGTTCCTAGACCACTACATCTGAATGTAGTAGGCACGAAATGGGTGTTTAAAAATAAAACAAATGAGCAAGGAGAAATTGTCCGGAATAAAGCAAGGTTAGTTGCACAAGGTTACACTCAAGTACAAGGAGTAGACTTTGATAAAACTTTTGCTCCAGTGGCTAGACTACAATCAATTCGTCTATTGCTTGGTGTTGCGTGTTTCTTTGGCTTCAAATTGTTTCAGATGGATGTAAAGAGCGCATTTCTCAATGGTATACTTCAAGAAGAAGTATATGTCGAACAGCCAAAAGGATTTGAAGATCCACCTAATCCATATCATGTTTACAAGCTTAAGAAAGCCATGTACGGATTAAAACAAGCACCTCGTGCTTGGTATGAAAGACTCACAAG
>CM071870.1:29941573-29976984 GCA_036759665.1 Gynandropsis gynandra | reverse complement strand
GGGGGAGTTGATAAAACTCTATTTATTCATAATTCAGATGGCATTTTATTGGTTGTTCAGATTTACGTTGATGACATTGTCTTTGGTTCGAAATCGCAGGAAAAATTAAATTGGTTTGTGGAAACCATGAAGAGAGAGTTTGAAATGAGCATGTTCGGAGAACTAAGCTACTTTCTTGGATTACAAGTAAAACAACTCAATGATGGGTTGTTCATCTCTCAAAGCAAATACGCCAGAAATCTGGTAAAAAGATTCGAACTGGATCACAGTAAGTCAGCAAGTACTCCCATGTCGACGACAACAAAGTTGACAAGAGATGCAGATAGTGAAGATGTTGAGGTTAAGTTGTACCGAAGTATGATTGGTAGTCTATTGTATCTTACTGCAAGTAGACCTGACTTATGTTTAAGTGTAGGGATTTGCGCCAGGTATCAAGCTAAACCAAAGAAATCCCACTTGCTTGCTGTTAAGCGGACTATCAAATACGTCAAGGGTACTGCAGAGTATGAGATACTATATTCCAAAGATACTAACTGTGAACTCGCAGGTTTTAGCGATGCTGATTGGGGAGGAAATGCAGACGACCGGAAAAGTACTTTTGGGGGTTGTTTCTTTCTAGAAACAACTTGGTTTCATGGCACAGCAAAAAGCAAAACTCGACGTCACTTTCCACTGCTGAGGCTGAATACATTGCTCTGGGAAGCTGTTGCACTCAACTGTTATGGATGAATCAAATGCTTATGGACTACGGTATGCAATCCAGAACTTTTACCGCATGGTGTGATAATACTAGTGCAATAGATATTTCTAAAAATCCTGTTCAGCATTCTAGAATGAAACATATAGAGATACGACATCATTTTCTGAGAGAAAAAGTTGAGAAAAAACAAATGAATGTTGAATATGTGCCTACGGAACGTCAGCTCGCAGATATTTTCACAAAACCTCTGGATTTAAATCGGTTTATTTCTCTGAGAAAATCGCTTGGTGTGTGTGAGCTTTGATCGTATCTTGCATATTACGTTGATGAAATTGTGTTTTGGAAGTGTTTAACAATCTTACGAAGAAGAAGAAAATTACTGTCATGTCTGCCTGTTTTAAGTACACTTAAATGGTATTTGTTCTGTGTTTGAGCACTGTTTCTATTTCTGAAAGGTTCAATTTTTTTAAGTGCACTTAAAACTACACTTACTCTTCTGACAACTTTTATATGCATTTTTATGCAAAAATAGAATTTGTTTTGTCATGAGTATATGCTCGGGTCTAAGTTGGGAGATATTGAGTTTCAGCTATAACGTCCTATGACACAAAGCCAAAAATCGTGCATAAATACTCCTCTATGTACACATAAGAGTATACCTAAATAAAGGTAGTCAAGGAGCTTGTTATATGAACAAAAGGATATCTAAACAACGTCCTAGAAGCTGTGACTGAGTGCTTGAGAAATAAAAAAATAAAAAAAGGAAAAATGAAAAGGAATAAAATATAACAGATTGCCTTAAGTGGAGAACAAATTTCATTTAGTGTACTTAAACATTCAGCCGTTTACAGTCTTTGACTAATTCTTCATGATCTGTTTCTGCTTTGAATCCATTCATCATGTTTTATGTCAAGTTGTTTAAGTTTGATCTGACAAACAGTAGCTACACTTGAGTGGTTTTTCTCTTTCTAATTCACCGGCGGTTTATTTTAATGAGATGGGATGTTTGTGGGCTGATGTGAGCGGGCAATAAATTCAAAATCTTTCAAAATCCCTGAAATTTCTCTGTAACTGCACCTCACGCTTTTTAAACTGTTTCATCTCTCACATTGAGCGCATTTCAGAAACCCTAACGTGTTCTTCTCGAGAAAAAAAGTACAATTTCTCTTGTTTGCAGATTATTCCCTTCATACAGAAAAATGCAGACGCGTAGCTTCAAATTTGGTCTCTCACCAGATGATTCTCTCATCGTTAATGGTCAAGAGGTGAGAATGAGGGATTTAGTTTTCACTCAAAATCCCCCGCGTGTGAATGGCCGTTGCTACAAAGTCATGGCTACGAAATTCTTTGCTCCCAACAAACAAGAGAACATGAGACCAGGCGCATCTCCTCTTGTTCATCTACGCACTATCCCAACAAACTCGAACTCCCAACAAACAAGAGAACATGAGACCAGGCGCATCTCCTCTTTTTCATCTTCGCACTCACTCTGACAGCGACATCAGGGTTCCTGTCGCTCCAGCTTCACAGACGGACCCCCAGACTCATTCTACCGACCCCAGAGATGCATCCACTTCGCAACGGGATCCCAGTCCTACCTCAGTTCCTTCCCCAAGTCCCGAACCGTCTAACATCCCACAATCACCGAAATCCGAGCGACATATTCCGGTATCTGATACACGGTCTCCTTAGTCTTCACGAAGAGGTACTTCGATTTCTGTCTCAAAAGCTTACTCCCACACCTTATAGAAGGAATCATATATGAGTAGGCTTAGGACTCTTAAGGAGAGGGAGATTTTTTCGGAAAAGGGACTTAGTGTACATCAATTCCAACATCTATCGATGTGGAACTTATTAGTCGACAGGAAGTTAACGAATACAGTTACCACCATGACGCCGATTTGTAAGAAACTGGTGTATGAGTTTTACGCGAATTTGGCCCCTGAGATTGAAGATTTAGGTTCTGCTATGTTTGGCACCACGTATGTTCGTGGTCGGGTTTTAAAGTTTAGTGCGGAAGTTATAAATGAGTTTTTGGGTATTCCCCATACCCCGATTACTCGAACCAAAGAGCTTCAGTTGGACCTAGACATGGACGCTGTCACTAAGGAGTTGACAGAAGGTCGGCTAACATCGTGGTCAGGGCAAATTCCGAACTCAAAGTTGCAATGGGAGTACGCACTGCTGAACAAAATTTCACGCACAAATTGGATCCCAAACAAGAAATCGGATGCGATACGACAGGACACGACAGTTTTCCTTTACTGCCTGAAGAATGACATTCCCATAAATTTTGGGAAAGTATTTTTGGATGTCATTGTTGGGCTGGGGTTATCAAACTCCACCAAGTTCATTCTTCCGTTTCCATGTCTGATTCAGAACATACTGGTTCAGCAAGCATCTGACATTATTGGGAAAACTGAGGTCCGTGAAAATACTCCGCCTTGGATTATACTGGAAAAGCGCGCTATATGGCGAAGATGCCATCGGCGTCGACAGTGGGGACTTCCAAGAGTAGTGTGGTTCGGGAACTCAAAGAACTGCGCCAGACTGTGAATGCCACCCTGAGTGCAATGCTCCGCAAGATTGATGACCTTATCTTGCGCTCTCAGAGTAATCAAGTGCACCTATTTTAGTATGTCATTCGTTTTTGTTTATATTGTGACTAATCTGTTTTTGAAATCTTATCACATAAACAGGGGGAGACATGCAGAGCGAAGAAGAAGAAGAAGAAGAGTTGGACATAGAGATTGAGGAGATTCGGGAGGAATCTTCTTCAAAAAAGAGCAAAGGAAAAAGGAAGAGAAACTGATTTGTTCTCACATGCTCTTCTTTTAAGTGCACCTAAAAGACAATTGCTTAAGAGTACTTAATGACTACTATTTCTCTATGCTTGAACGATTGATGGTCTAGACTAGGTTGTTAAAATTCATACTGTGATCGTTATGCGTTTGAATGTTTTACTGCAATATTTTTGAATTCTATGTGTTTGACTAATAGATGTTTTTGTGATAAGAATTCAAAGGGGAGATTGTGAACGCAGTAAAAATGGGATCGGAGTTTGTATTTGTTGTTTCAGGTGGTTGAGACAATTAAGGGAGTTGAATTCAAATTGAAGAAGACTAGAGCGAGTCAACGAGAAGACCGAGGAGAAGAATGATGAATCAAGAGAATCGAGCGGATTCAAAGCTGAAGAGATTTCAGCATGACGGCGCGGCGGAAGAACCGGAATCGGTTGATGAGCCGAGAGCAAGGCAGATAAATTGACCAGGAAATCCAGAAACAAGGTCAACGAATCTGTGGAGTATCATTGAAGTACACAAAACAGAGAACAAGAGAGTTCAGAGTTTTAGGTGTACTTAACTAGATACTGGATTGAGAGTGTAAACACTTGAGGTTGTATTTACACGTCTAACTCAGGGAGAGTTATCCGTGGAGGTCTTTAGTACATTGTAGAAACCAACAAGTGTACCTAAAGATTGACAAGTAAATAAACAAATACTGTTTGATATTTTCTGGTCTTTTTGGTTATCAATTTAATAGTCATCTTCTACAAGTTTTCACAGATGTAATACTCTTATATTATATGCAACTTAAAGAGTTGTATTATATTAACAATTTGAAAGATTTCATATCATTCCTTAAATTCACATGCTTTTAGATTACGGTTTATGAAATTTGATGTTTTTTTTATTTATAAGAGTTGTACATGTTTTGAAATATGATGTTCTTCAATCTTTGCAAATTATATCGAATATTATATGAGAAGATATTTTAGAAAATCTATATATAAAAAGTAGAATCAATCCCTTACTTTTCAGCGATTTTGCTTCTCATGCATAAACCTCAATATTCTTTTTTCTTAAATCACTATTCCACTCTTTACTCCTCATTACTGCTCAATTCAATTCACCCGACTATTCCTCTCCCACAAATCTCTTGTATTCCTTCAGTTTTCAGGGTTTCAAGGACCCAGTTTGATTTGCCGACGACCTTTCCCTCTCGTACAAATCTCTTGTATTTCTTCAATTCTTTCTAGGGTTTTAAGGATCCAATTGGATTTGCCGCCGACCCGTTTCGATTCTTTGTCGACGTAATCTAGAAATGGTGAAGACGAGTGGAACGATGCTTGGGAAACTGCTTGGCTACCACGAGATCAGAAGGAGAAGAACCCAACACCATGGAAGAACGACGTAAACTTCCCTATGGAAGCGGTTGAATCAAGGGTGGTTATGACGTTGGAAGTAGTACCAGAGATGAAATCGTTCATGGAGGATATGAACTGCACTGGTATGAGAGGAAATGGGTTACCGGGACGAGCGGGAAAGAAGCCACATCAAGATGTTCATGGAGGATATGAACGAGCATTGGAATGAGAGAAAAGGGGTTACGAGGACGAGCAGAAAAGAAGCCACATGAAGGCGTTCATGGAGGATATGAACGAGCACTAGAATGAGAGGAAATGGATTATCGGGAAGACCATGAAAGAAGCCAAAGAGCAGAAAGATAACATTGTTAATGAATCACTTTATAACTTGGAGACAATGAAGAAAGACTACTAGTTGAAGAAAAAAAGTGTAGAATTTGAAAAACAAAGATAAACAGCGGAAGCAAGATAGAAAGATTAAGAGCGAGCGAAAGATCGACATAATTAGAGAGAATAAGAATAACTAGTATCTTATGTATTTCTTTAGAACCAAAGGTATATATATGTACAAGTAAAAAGGGTGAAAAACAAGGAAAATACAAGTACAAATGCAAGGCACAAGTTTAGATGTAACATGCATGAGCTGGAGCAGTCATCAAGGAATAGGAGACCGCGGAGGTCATAAATTGGCTTGACCAGGTCGCAGGTCACGGGACGCAGGTCGTTGAGAGCGGGACACGACCTGAGCACAGATAGCAGGACGCGACCCGAGAGACAGAGGGAGTAGGATGCGGATCATGAAGAGCGGGACCCAACCTTTCTTCTTAACATTCCCCCTCAAGCTTAGGCGTCAAAAGCAACATAAGTGAAGCCTCATTAAAACCCTTTCGGGGAAAACCCAATTGGGACAAAAACCAGACAAAGGAAAAAGAGTACAACAGCTTATGAGCTTGAGGGACGATCAACTAAGCTTGAATGCGATGCCTTGGCACTTAAGATATCAAAGAGGCCTATCCGATAATGGAGATCTTTGCAAACTTTTTCACTTGTGGCTTTGGTGAAGACATCATCCAGCTGATCTGTGCTTCTTGTGTATATGAATTCAATGACGCTAAGAATGAAGAACGAGTGGGCAGAATCGTAGAGGGTCTCAAGAAGCCTGACATCAACATCCCATTCGTGAAAACCCTCCAAAAGATGCCTAATCATGCCAAACTCATGAAAGAGGTTCTTTCCAAAGAGAAGCACATCGAAGAGAACGAGACGGTAGCACTCACCGAGGAATGCAGCGCTATCCTTCAAAACAAGTTGCCACCGAAGTTGAAGGACCCCGGAAGCTTCTCCATTCCATGCACAATAGTTAATATTGATATTGATAATGCTTTGTGCGATTTAGGGGCAAGCGAGAGCATCATGCCACACTCGGTTTTCAAGCGGATGGACTACGAGAATCTCAAACCTACAAAGATGTGTCTACGCCTCGCGGATCCTTCGGTAAGATATTCAGTGGGAATGATTGAAAAAGTTCCCACCATGGTAGGTAAGCTTTGCATTCCCACTGATTTTGTTGTACTTAAGGAGGATGATGGGGTACCTATTAATCTTGGTAGACCGTTCTTAGCTACTGCTGGTGCCATGATAGACGTATAAGAAGGAAAGCTTTCCTTACGTGTCGGAGATGAGACGATAGAATTCAACCTGTCCAGCCCCATGAACGAACCCTTATCCAAGGAGTCTTGCCTTAGAGTGGATTCGCTGGACGAGTTATCAAAATACACGCATGATCAAGTAAGTGTTTCTGATCCACTTGTACGATATTTAACACGAGTTTTCGATAATGCAGGATTTATGGACGAAGGAGCTGAGATGTACACGAAATTCATGAGTGCTGTTGAAGCACTAGGAGACGCCCCACATGAGGAGATACCACACGAAACGCACGCTGATTTCGCAGTGGAGAACACGTCCAAACTTGAGGCCGAGCCACCTCCGTCTTCTTTTCGGTATGAGTACGTTGAATGCGATAAAATATATCATGCTGTTATGAATGCTAACTTGAGTGCAGATGAGATGAGAAAGCAACCCACACACGTAAATAAGCGTAGGAGAGTGAGTTCTTCAATGTGTATGCATGGAAATTACACGGAAGACATCCACAAACCTTCCACCGAAACTCAAAGGAGGCTGTAACCACACTTGCAAGAGGTAATGGAAAAAGAGGGCATGAATTTTTTCGATGCATACACCACTTATCCAACCTCGGGCAGCGAGCGAGTGAATCCTGTGCATGATGTGCCAAAGAAAGATGCAATGACTACGGGATGGCACGATAAGAAGACCCTACCTCATGACTTTTAATCCGGTGATTTCATTCTACTTTTCAATTCTCGTCCTAAGTCTTTCTCGGAAAACCTACGGCTCCGTTGGTCTGGTCCTTTTCAGGTACGAGAAGTCTTCACACATGGAGAAGTGGAACTATGGAGCAATTCAAGTGGGACGTTCAAAGCTAATGGACAGCGGCTAAAGCTCTACCAAACCGTTCAACCGATCGAAAGTGGAAACTCCATTCCCCTTTCCGATCCACCCGTCGCTCACACATGAGGAATGGAGACGTTAAAGCTTAAAGACGTTAAATAAGTGCTTTGTGGGAGGCAACCCAACTGTTTGTTTTTATTTTTCTTAGTTTTTAGTTGATGACTCTGTTAATCATTTTCGTTAAAAAATAAAAATAAAAATAAAAAGAAAAACACAAAAAATACCACCACAAACATGACTTCATTTCCCTTACCCTCCATCGGAGATTCACGTCGAGGACACCGTTCAATTCAAGTCTGGGGGAGCAGCTCATGTCTGTCAATTGATTTCATTTCATTTTCTTTCATTTTCTCTTTGATTTCGTAGTTTTTAGGTTGTTTTTGCTTTCTTGAGTAAGAGTCGTCCCAAGCACTTGTCCGGTACTACGTTTTGAGATGAACCCTGAACCTAGGATACTTAAGAAGTTGGCCTTTTCCGTTATATTTTGCATGTTTGAGGTAGGTTTTGCCTAAGCGTTAGAGCTTATTAGTCGACTGAAAAACAATAGATCGTAGTTCTTTGGGAATCCTAGTGTTGTTTGTGGGGGGTTTAGACGAGGTTGCTAGACTAGTTTATCGTTTATTCTCTCTATCCAGATGGCCATACTTCGTGTAGACGATGATTTACTTCACTTTTCTATGAGTATTACTATATCGTATGAGATCGAGCTTATCTACAGATTAAGAGCGCACACTAACACTCCGCAGTCGATAGAAATAATGCCTAAAAAGCATGATCTAAAATCGATATGAGTGCATCGATCTTGATACTCTTTCGATGGTTCGGGTCTAAGTGGTGGGTTGGCGATCATCTTTCTACGTCCTAAGGGCATGGCACAATAAAACGCCGCCTACTCCGTTGCACTCTTGAACGAGATGCATGAGTATACCGTCATCGACGTCCTAGAAGCCTAGTGTGTCTGCAAAAAAATGAAAAAGAAAAAAAGAAAAAGAAACAGAAGACACAAAAATAAAAGAAAACAAAAAAAGAAAAAAAAAGAAAAAGAAAGAAAGAAAGAAAGAAGCTCGGAAAAGAAACAAGTATCCTCGGTTGTTCTAGGTTTAGCATCTGTCTGAAGTCTTGTTTGGTGGAGAGAGTTACGGTGGCTTGTTTAGTTTTCCTTTGATTTACTTTCTCATGGGTAGCCTTGGTGAACCTAGGATGAAAAATGAAAACTTAATTAGGTCGAATTCGCTCTCGACGTGCTAGTTGATCGGTTAGGTTTGCTTTAGCGGTATTTCTAGGAGAAAGAGGAATTCTCGGATTTTGTATACCCCACGTGTTCCACGTTTACGTTTGCTTAGGGACAAGCAAACATTCAAGTTTGGAGGATTTTGATCATCTCGTTTTCATACGTATTTCTTGCACAATTTTAGAGATGTTTATGATATAGATGTGACGCTTTACATATGATTTCGTATCTGTTTTACTTGTTTTCGTGTTTTAATGTTGGGTTTTATGCGTATTCGGTTCATTTTGGAGCTAAAGGACGTGCACGAGACAAAGTACCAACATTGAGGATCATCACGGGACAAACGGTACGAGAATCGACAAGGAATAGCCACTACCCGCGCGGGTAACCCTCCAGCCCGAGCGGGCACTTGTTACGATGATTTTTGTCCAGCAAATTGAGCACGAGTCAGGTAAGAATTACCACGCCCGAGGCCTCAGCCTGAGCTGGCATCACCTCAGCCCGAGCAGGCATCACCTTAGCCTGAGCGGGCATCACCTTAGCCCGAGCTGGTTGCCTCTTTCTCCATCGCGTTCTTGCGCGATCATCCGCGCCGCACCCGAGCGGGACACTTACCCAGCCCGCACATGTCGCGTCCGTCACCTGCAACTCCAAATAAGTTAATTTGACTTAAAACAAATGGGAGTTTGTTGGGGACTTATACAATAATGAAAACAACTTTAGAGAAGAGGAATAAGTGATATTTTGCTGGAGAAAGTAATGGAAACGTCACCCAACTTATTCAAGAACGAAAACTCATGAAAAGACAACAATCAGTGGCTGCTGCAATATAAGGAAGAACTGAACGGCCGAAAGGGAAACAAGGGAGAAAAGGAAAGAAAAGGATAAGGAAAGAATAGGAGAGGAGTGAGAGGTCGAGCTCATTCACTCAGTTTCAGTTCTTGATCAAGGAGAGAGAGTAGAGAGAAGAACAAGGTTCTTGCGAAGGAGACTTGCAAGGAGCATTGGAGATCAAGCCAAGACTTCGGTTTTGTTTGGTTTTCATGTTCCTTAGACCTTCTATTTTGTTTATGATTTTTTACGGATGCATGAGCGAGTAGTTTGTTTGTTCCAGGAGAAGGGATTAGCCCATGGCTATCCCGGAACTACTTTGATTTATCTTTGAATGCATCTTCCCATTTTCATTTATCTATTCTTTATCTGAATGCTTTAATGACTTGTGTTTACGAAGGCCAAGTAAATACATGTGTTAGGGGTTAGGAGAAGGACCAAAAGGAGAATTCTAGTCCTAGAAGATTAGGTTTAGAACAATCGATGTTAGGCAACCAAAGTAGGGTAGCGGCGGTTGAGGGTAAAACGGATGAATCACAGATCTTATGGGTTTAGTTCAAGGTGTCAACCACGAAAGTAGGGGATAACTTGACTAGATCACGTGTCTATGCCTTGAGAGAGGGTAGATATCATATTAGGATCGTCTGTCTTAGATAACTTCACTGGGATTGCATGATAGATAGGTTGATTGTTGGTTTCGGTAGTCTTGTGGTGAAACTGGTTTCCTGGAACATTTGTCTCATTCTTAAGAACTAGTTTGTTTATTTGTTTTTAGTATTTCATTCATAAAACCATATTTCGTTTGTTAGCAAGTTTGATTCATAGTTTGAGTTTAGGTTGTGTTGCCTAGTCCATGTGGGATCGACACCTGAAGTACTACACGCGTATCGTGCACTTGCGGGTAGTTTCAGTTATTTTTTTAACTTTGATAACGCATCACAACACCTTTTTTCCCCGAGTTAACCGATGCATTCCTCTGCCACCTCTCCTTCCAAGTAACAACAACGCCCATTCGCTCGCCTTCAACAAATCCAGGTAACAGCTTCTCCCTTACCTCCATTCTGCATCTTCCCTTGTAGGGAATCATTTAGAGAATTCAACTTTACAATCATATCTTTCTCTTTGCTCTTTGGTAATAAATCATTTATATAACTCCATAGCCTCTTGCTAGATGTAGAATTGACATTGTTTAAAAACGGAAACATATATATGAGATGCAAAACAATGAAGTTTACCACTTTAGTAATTCTGATTGTGTAGGAAAAGGAAACTTTTTTAAAAAATGATAGATTTATTGTTGGTTTACAATATAGCCATATGAACCTTTAAAATGGAAATATTGGCAAGAAAATGAAAATATAGATTTCTACATATCAAACGTGCTTATATAAATCACCCTCCCCTACCGAATTACCCTACACACGCCCCGATCACACCCGTCCTAGAGATTTCTTGCCATTTACTTGAAAAAAACAAAATTACCGGTAGACAGCCAGCAACACCATACCCTCGGCAAATACAATTGCTACGACCAATAAAAACCAAACAAGCCAAACAATAGAAAAGAAAAAATTCCACCCCAAAAACTGGTCACGCAAAAGTCTGACATGCCTACCTTTTGACACAACGATTAACCCACAGCTTCCTTAGATTCGAAGTCTCTGAAGTAAGAACCATCGACGACAGCAGCCGATTGTTCCCCTGTTGCGGTTCACCAAGGGGCTTTTAAGGAGGTGTTACGAGCTGGTTTTCGTCTTCTTTGAAGAGGAGTGAGTTACAACGATGATGCATACAGCTAACGGCAGTCGCTAAGTCTTCGATTCGATATTGGCTAGAATTCAGATATGAAAAAAGGTAAATGGAAAAAGTTGTTTGACTTGTGGCTTGAACCGCCATACGTCCCTAAATTATTTGCTTTGTATTTTAAAATTTGATTGATTGATATTTTAGGTTTTAATCAAAGTTTTCCTTGTCATTGATTCTTATAATAATCGTTGTATTGTTTTTAATAATATAGGTCTACGTGGAGGAAACAAGTAACAAAACAATTATCGAATGAGGAAACCTAAACGTATTAATTTAACAATAAATACAAAATAAGAATTTAATGTTTGTGCTTTATTTTAATTATCATATTGAATACTAAAACATTAAAAAATATTTTTCATGATTTACTATGTATTACATGTTATTCATTTAGCAGCAAATAACCGTCCATGGTTTTCCCAAGAATACATGTCCCAATCACAACAAAACTCAAATGTTGAAGAATATGAAGTCAAAATAAAAGGTTTTTCTTTCACATCCCTATTTAATTTTTAGTTAACCTAATTTAACACAATAATTATATTTTGTTTAGATTTCAAAATTACATGCATTAAATGTGTCGTTTAATTGTAACCTAATATGTTATGAAAAAAACATTGAGAAGTGCAAGGTACATGCGAAAAGCTATTATGATGGCTCGTACGGGATTCCATCAGACTAGAGGTATCCTTAATATCGTTGCAATTTCATAAATACAATAATCTACATTTTTCCCAAACGTTCTTTTATATCATATTATTTTCGTTGCTGTCATTTCTAATATTTTGTGCTTATAGAAAACCATATGTGGCTCTCAGAAACATCCAACACACAGTTCCCATAGAAATTGATTACGAGCAAGCCCGCCTCAGAAGAGATAACACAATTTTTGGAAAATAAATCTTTTAATAATTTTACAACTGGATTCCAATGAGGCGTTTCAAGAATTGTCATTAAACATGACATGATATCTACAGATTATAAATGATATACTAACAAATGATCCATTGATGGAATTGCAGGAAACTCTAAAGTGGCACAAAATATATGTAAAACACTTACAATTGCCAAACACAAAATGCATAGCTGAAACAGTAAGGCCACATCTACTAAATTAAAATTTAATCTAATCATCAAAATATTTCTAGGTCTATGCTCGCACTTAAACAATTAATTTTTCCAAAAATTATTGCAGGTTCTGGCACATCTACTTTTAAACGGCTACCATCAACATAGCAACAAGGAGGTTAGCTTATCAAAATGACTTTTTATTATCTAACATCAACCTTTTTTCCCATTTATTCTCATGATTAGTATAACAACATTTCATTGCTATTTATATACTAAGGCCTGACAACAACACACATTAGTATGGAAAATGATATCATTCAATGCCAACATTGTGTCGCATTAGTTTGGCCGTCTGAGATTGTTTTTATGAAACAAAACCATGGAAAAATACTATTTACCTTATGTTGCAGCTAAGGTCGAATTCGTTTGCCAAGGGTCTTCTCAATGAATTGCTTGATACATCACTTCCATTTCGAACAAACATCACTTTTTCTGGTTGAAAGGAACCCTCTTAAATTTGCTCAGCTTTACATATATGATATTGCAAATGAGGTACCTAATCCTATAAAATCGTTACATCGTACACACTACAAAAAAACAGGCCAACTGCAACAGACGGGGCAACGGATCCGTTTGTTGATGGCCTTTTCCAACGGATTGCAATGGATAGACAAGAAATCCCAACGAGCCGTCATCCGTTGAAATCCGTCACAAATTTCAACGGATGGTTAACGGACATATACCGTTGCTCCCATCCGTTGCAATCCGTCGCAAATTTTAACGGTCGTTCAACGGATAGTTTTCGTTGCCCACGTTCGTTGGAAGCCCATTAAAAATCCAAAAAATATGGCCAACTAACATCCGTTGCATTTTGTAATGAATGTTCGTTGGAATCTGTAACAGATGCCCGTTGTAATTGTTAATTTTGAGGACTGTCAGTGGAATAAATTCACGTGAACTTTCAACGGGCATCCGTCGAGGTTTCTAACGGATGTCCATTGCAAACTCAACTATTTAATGACTATTATCAAGGTTTTAGCATCAAACCATCAACAACATATATTTTTAACAGAATGTCATCTTCTTCAAATCAAGAGATATATATATATATATAGATCGAGATAATGGATGTATAGAAGAAAAGAGCCTAGATTAGACAAGAATTCTTACACGGATTGGAGCATTTCATGAGTTTTGCATCGATGCAACCGTTGTGTCAAGAACACGGGACAATGTTATGTCCATGCAAAAGATACCAAAACATGAAGTACCGAAGTCAAGAAATTATTTGCAAACATCTTTACAAGGCGGGTTTCGTTGAGAATTATGAAATTTGGTTTTTCCACGGTGAAAATTTCGGCGTTAGATTTTTTTGCAAGAAGCACAAGTAGAAAGAAATGAAGAAGTTATTTATGAAGCATCAACGACCAATCCAAATCTGGAAATGGTGTCAGATGCTTTTCCTGGAGTTGCTCATGAACAAACGTGTGAAGAGATGCCCAAACATCGATGCACGTCGATTCTTCAACCTATTGGATTCGGTGAAACAACCTATATATGAAGGTTGTCGTGAAGGTCAGTCCCGCTTATCTTTATCTTCAAGATTGATGAATATAAAAACATACTATAATGTTGCTCAAAATTGCATGGATTCATTTTGCAAAACCATGCGTGAATATTTACCGGAAAATAATCAAGCTCCTGAGACATACTACGAAACAAAGAATGTTTTAAAAGATTTGGAAATTCCACGTGAGAAAATAGATGTTTGTAGAAACAGTTGCATGTTGTTTTGGGAAAATGATAAAGACTTGTTGGAATGCAAGTTTTGCGGGGCAAGCAGATTTCAGCCAAAAAACCATCTTCATGTAAATATGTACCATATAAGAAAATGTCCTATATGCATGTAGCAAACAGGTTGAGAAGTTTATTTGAATAAAAAACCGCTACGGCAATGAGATGGCACGCATAACACTCGATGGGCGAAGGTATAATGCAATATCCATCGGATGGTAAGGCTTGGAAAGATTTCAATGAAATATTTCCCGAGTTTGCGTATGAAATGTGAAATGTTTCTTTGCATGTGCATGGATGGTTTTAGTCCATATGGACAATATGGAAGTCAAAATTCTTTGTGGCTGGTGATGTTGTCTCCGTATAATTTTGCTCCCGATATGTGTTTGAAAAGAGAGGTAATGTTTCCGACGTTGCTGATTCCAGAATCAAAACATCCGAAGAAAAGTTTTGATGTGTTTTCACAGCCATTAATTTATGAATTAAGAAATTTGTGGAACGAAGGAATTCTTGGGTATGACGTGAATACGAAGCAAAATTTTACATTGAAAGCGGTCATGTTGTGGAAAATTAGCGACTTTCCTGCCTATGGAATGTTATCTGGATGGAGCGCGTACGGGAGATTAGCATGTCCATATCGTATGGAGGATACAGATTCATTTCGACTAGTACATGATAAGAAACCATGTTGGTTTGATTGTCATATAATATTTCTTCCTCGTGGACATGCTTTTCGGAAAGATAAAAAACATTTTTGCAAGAACGTTGTACAAAAAGGCATGCAAACCGAAAAACAAATCCTTTACAAAAGATTTACAAGAATCGGTAGAATGTGGTGGAGATCGTGGGCATCGTAAACCTAAAGGCCAAAGTGAAGGGCATAACTATATAAACATAGTATCTTTTGGGAACTACCATATTTGAAATCATTGATATTACGTCATAATTTAGATGTTATACATATCGAAAAGAAATTTTTCGATAACATCATTAATACTATTTTGAATGTGGTGGGTAAAACTAAGGATAATATAATTAAGAAAAGATTTGAAGATAATATGTCGACGACCTGAGTTGGAATTAAGAGATGGACGATCACCTGTCCCAGTATTCAAATTGTCTGGTCCGACAAAAACATCATTATTAAAGTGGTTAAAAGAAGACGTTAAGTTTCCAGATGGATATGCATTGAACATTGCTCGGTGTGTGGATATTGTTGGTTTGAGGCTGATAGGGTTGAAAAGTCACGAGTGTCACGTTTTTATGCAGTGAATCATTTCAATTGCATTTGTTGAGCTCTTATCATAGAATGTTCACGATGTGCTATGCGGAACAAGCATATTTTTCAGAGATATATGCTTAAGAAATTTTAAAAAAAGATGACTTTGAATTAATGAAAAACAATATATCTGAAGTATTATGTTCAATGGATAAACTTTTTCCGCCTTCATTCTTCGATGTCATGGAACATTTGCCAATACATTTACCAGATGATGCAATACTCGGTGGGCTAGTTCAATTCAGATGGATGTATCCTTTCGAAAGGTTTTTCTTTCATTTAAAGAAAAAAGCAAAAAACAAAGCAGCGGTTGAAGGATCTATTGTCAAACAATACTTGTTGGAAGAAATCACATATTTAAGCACATTTTATTTCGAGTCGCATATTCAGGCGAAAGAACGACATGCAACGGAGGATCAAACAAACTATCTGTATCAATATAATCCGCAGTTTGGCATAATTCCTGAGATGTTTACACCGATTGAACGTAAAGGAGGAAAATCCGAGGAATATTGGTTAACAGCATAGAAGTATAATCACGTTCACACTTATATTACTAAAATGTCAAGAGTTATTACCGTTCGAAAGATACACAACCATATTATTCAATCTTTTAAATATATATGTGTATATATACAATATTAACGTATTTTAATTATATAGGATATTTGATGAAGAAGTACTTGGTACATATCCTCATCTAAACACAAATGAACTCACACACATAAAAGTTCAACATTATGGCTCGTGGTTGAGAGATTACGTAAGTACTCGCATACGCGTCTATTAAAATTAATTGCATTTTTTTAAAGTATTCATTCGTTTGTACGATATACAGGTGAAATGCTCTGAAGAAAGGCTTCTAACGTGGTTAAAAGATTTGGCTAATGGTCCTGCACGAAATGTTATGTGTTGGCCAATTTTGTTTACTTGCGGCTACATGTTCCACACGTACGAACACGGAAAACATAGAAGCCCATACAATTATGGCGTTTGCGTTAATAGTGAAATAGAGGGTGATAACTTCTACGACATTTTGCACCAAATCCTACAAGTGGAATATCTCGGTCTTGTTGGGTTGAAGGTAATGCTTTTTAAATGTCAGTGGTTTGACCCAACCATAGGATGTGGAATACGAAAAAAACCGATGGGGAGGAATTGACATCAATCCGACACTGGAATATGGTAAGTATGATCCATTCATCACAATAGATCAAGCAGATCAAGTATGTTATGTGCAATATCCAACAATCTTGAAACGTCGAAGAGAGGAGTGGTGGGTCGTAGTAAAGATCAAGCCACGAGGAATTATAAGCTCAGATGAAAAAGAAGATCCGTTGCAACCCGATCATCCGCAGCCGATTCGTTTAATTGATAAAGACAATCGCGATGAGATTCTCGCAAGAATTGAAATAGACGGAGAATGCATACGCAATTTTGAAGACGTTGAACCCAAAGATGCTGAAGATGAAAACAACGATGAATTCAGTGAACAATCGAAGGAAGACTCGCCAATCGATGAATCTACTAAAGAAGAAATGTAAATACAATAATGTTTAATGTAAATGATGTGCAATGTAGATAATATGTAATGTAAATGATGTGTAATAGAGATTATGTGTAATTTAGAACTTCATATCATCTTATACCAAAAGGCATCGGTTGGAAATATTAACGGAAACCCGTTGAAACAAGAAATCGCATTCAAAACTTAAAAAAAAAATTCTAAGTTTTCCACTATTGTAACGGGCATTCGCTGGAAATTCGTAACGGATGTCCGTTACAAAATTGTAACAAGCATTCGTTAAAAAATATTAACAAGCATCCGTTACGAATTATTAACGAGCATCCGTTAAGAATTATTAATGGGCGTCCGTTAATATATACTAACGGATGCCCGTTAGAAAAAAATGTAACGGGCTTCCGTTAATTTATTCTAACGGGTGCCAGTTAGAAATGTTGTAAGATTTTCAACAGATGCCCTTTGCAAATTTTCGTCATGACTACCTAGTCTATCATAATTTGCAATGGGCATCCGTTGCAAATTGTAACGGATGCCCGTTGCAACGAGAGATGAATTGCCGTTTTTCTGTTCGTTGCCTTGCAAACATGCATTTCCAACATGCATCCGTTAGAAATTCCAACGGATGCCCGTTGGAGAAACAGAATGTCGTGTCACATAACTGCATCTGTTCAGTTGGCGGCTTTTCCAATGGGCATCCGTTTGAATTTGCAACGGATGCCCGTTGGAAATTTCTGCATACAAACTGTTGAACAATTTTATTTTCAACACAAATCCAAAACTTCAAATCTTCTCAAACACTTCCTCTCACACACAAAAATACACTTACAAAGACTAAACACTAAAATGAGGGATAGACGATTTATAGGTTCGAGAGGTATGTTGGCTGCATCAGCGGGAGTCCATCCCCCGCCTCCACCGCCCCCATATCGCCCTCCTTCACCAATATCGGCACTGCCAATATTTGATGAAGAGGACAATATGGTGGATATCGATTCCTTGATCGATAATTTTGATGGGCGTCCCACTTTCCAATTATCGATCCTGATTGTCTTGCGGGACGCTATGGTAAAATTTACTATTATTTGCATTTATATTGTAATTTATAAATGTTATCTAACTATTTAATTTTAATGTGCATATTTAACGTGGATGATGTTCTTAAGCATACGAACAACAACATTATCCAAGGGTCCTTACAAGACCAACTCTATTATTCTTGGCAAGTTACGCCAGAAGTAATACACTGCTGGTACTGCTGCACCTTCACTATAAGTATATTTAAAATAATTTTTTTAAATGATTAATTATATATGTTATAAACTAACTCATTATAAATTATTTTCAGCGCGCATACAGATGGCGGAAGAAGGATATGACAGGCATATACACGGCATGGATGCGCGAGATGCATGTTCAGATGCGCTTGATGATGAAAAGCGCCAAGCGCAACTACTACATCAAGAATTACAAAACGACATGGGCAACAGACGAGGTCTTCAATCAACTTATTCAACATTGTGAGTCTGAAAACTTCAAGACCAAGAGTGAGAAGGCAAAAAAATATCGGTACGGGAAGAAGGTTGCTGGAGATGGTCTGCATCGCCATATTTCGGGATCAAAATCATTCCCGAAGAGGAGACCAGAATTGGTAAAATTTTTAATATTTAATTTTTTAACATGTTTATATTAATATGTTTGTTTTATAATACAGATGCAACAAATAGAAAGAGAACCGACTCGTCTTGAGCTGGTAGTGGAAACCCACGCCAAGAGGAAATCAATTGTCTGGGAAGAAGGTGATGAACCTGAACTCGTCGACCCTCGAGCAAAAAGAACCGTGAAAGCTATGACGGATAAGATCACATAACAATCACAAGCTTGTGGTTCTACTCCCGACAAGCTTAGTCCTTTACAAAAGGACAAAATTTATTTGGAGGTAAAAATTTGATAATTATGTTTTCATTAGTAATATATTATTTTCTAACAATTATAACTCTAATTTTTTTGTTTTGTTGTCGATTAGACTGTATAAGGGGCGTCTATACGGTCTCGGTTCACTGCAAAGGATATCGTTGAGGACGCCACGATGGTACCTCCCATGGTACAAGAGAGCTACAGGCAACAACGATGTATCGAGGATCTCAAAGCACAACTTCGAGATACTCGAGCACAAATGCAGCACATGGAAAGCATCGTAGAATTGCTACCCGGCCGGACGGGGGAAACAACGCCGCGTCATGAACCGGTGAACGATTCGGATGCAACGTAGTCACGAGGTGCTGCTGACCATGGGGATGACATCGGCCCCACAAATTTTGATGAAATGTAATAGTTTTAGGTTTTATTTTTTTGTAAACTTTTATAATATTAATTTTAAGTTATGAAATTTTTTTTATTTTTAAAATTTATTTGTTTATTTGTTTATTTTTTTCAAAAATTTCCAATGAATATCTGTTAGAAATTGCGATGGCATCCGTTGAAAATTAATTTTCCTCCAAAATGATAATGGACCCCCGTTGCCATTTCCCGTCAAGTTGGAACGGATGTCCGTTGCCATTTCCCGCCACTTTGCAACACATGCCCGTTGCAAAATTTCATTTCCCGCTATTTTCTTTCCAATGAACTGGCAAGGGAGATCTGTTACAAAGTTGTAACGGGTATTCGTTACAAATTTGTAACGGGGATCCATCATCATGTTGTAACGGGCATCCAATAAATAGTGCCAATGGATATATCCGTGTCCTTCCGTTGCCATTTCGCAACAGATACTATCCGTTGTAACAACTGTTAGGAATCACAATGGATCTCGATTTGTAACGCGCAATTGCCAACGAGCGAGAATCCATTGCCATCCGTTGGGAAACGGCCATTGGAACGGATTTCAGACGTTTTACAATGGATATGTCCGTTGGAAAACGCCTGTTTCTTTGTATTGAGAGCGATTTCAGAAAATTTAGATGAGAACATCGTAGAAAGCCTAATACAGATGCTTGATGAGAATAATCACTTGGAAAAAACTTTTCATATAGCCTGCTATTGTTATAAAGTTGGGTCTACAGCTTACTTTTCCTTACGATTGATTGAGCCTCGAATGACAGGTAAACAATATGCTTTACATACATGAGATGAAGTTGCAGGTTTAATTGTTGGCGATCTTTTCTCAACTACTGCAGAGAGAGACGTTATCTTGCAATTCAAACTGTTTGGCCAACTATATAGAATCACCGACCTCCATCCATTGTTCATGAGCTTACGATATCCATTTTTTCCCTTATGGTCAATCAGGATTTCATGAGGACATACCATACATCGAATGTGGTAACAGATAAAAAGAGCCTTTGTTACAATGCGAGAATTCTATGCCTACAATATCCAAACACGACTATGTGAGGCAAAAACAATATTCAATGGGGGTGTCTTTTCCAGCAATTTGTTGTTGATGCATACACTGCTATTTAACAAGAGAGAATACTTTGGACAAGAAACAATTAGAAGAAACTGAGGTCGGATCTTTATAATAATGTGTTTGATGCAGTTGGAAAGGGAGCTACATCCGCTAAAGTTTTAGGTAAAAGAATTATTCTCCCCTCATTATTTACGAGTGGCCTACGTTACATGGTTGAGAATTACCACGATGTAATGGCTATATGTAGGTGGTATGGTAACCCTGACCTATTTATTTTAATGATTGTTAATCCACAATGGAAAGCGATCTGGTACACTCTTGATTCATATGGTGGAAATAGTGCTAGTGATAAGCCGGACATTAAAAGTCTAGTTTTTAAAATGAAATTAAGTGGCCTTCTAGAAGATATCAATGCATGAGTCTTTTTTTTTCCAAAGCCCTCATTAGGTAAATACAATCTCATTTTGTTTAATTATAAATGGTCCTTTCATTTTCCATAATATAATTACTAAAATGTCATTAATAATTTCTTTGTCATAGTTATATACACGATCGAGTTCCAAAAGCGTGGTTTGTCGCACGCCCATATATTGATTTGACTGCAACCTAATTTCAAAAATCCTACCACTGCCGAGATTGATACCTCTATACAAGCAGAATTGCCAAATAAAGAATTTGACAATGAAGACTTAAGCTTGGTTGAACAATGTATGATGCATGGCCCGTTTTATCTTGATAGGTCATGGTCGTCATGCATGGGAAATGGAATTTTCACAAAGAAAATATCCAAGGCCATACATCGAGAACACATACGTGGATAATACAGGTTATGTCTTATTGAAGCATAGAGAAGATGACTCAAAGTTTGTGATGAAGGGTGATATCAAATTGGGAAATCGGTTCGTGGATCTCCATAACGTTCAAATCTTGAAGAAATATAGAGTGCACATAAACGTTGAATGGTGCAGGAGATCTAATTTAATAAAAAATCTGTTCAAATATATTACAAAAGGGATGGACAAAGCATCCTTATTAATCGAGAAGGACACTAATAGTGGAGGCACATCAACAAAATAACAAACTACCTTAAATTTCATTACGTTTCTTCTTCCGAAATAGTATGGATGATTTTTTCATTTCACATACACCATTAGAGACCTCCAATTATGAGGTTATCATTGCATTTAAAGAACGAACAGAGTCTAACTTTTTAGGATTGCATCATATCTAGAAAAAGTCTTATCAAAACTAGGTGTGGAAGAAACTATGTTTACAAAATGGATGAAAACAAATGGAATGTTTGAAGATGAAAGAGAATTAATATATATGTAGTTTCCAACCTTGTTTGTTTGGCACAGTACAAACAAATTTTGGTCCAGAAGAAAAAAAGGTTTAACACTTGGCATAATTGTCAACATCCATCCAGCGTCTAGTGAGCTCCACTACCTAAGGATGTTACTAAATGTAGTTAAAGGGCCAACGAGTTATGATGACATCAAACCGTTGACACTAAGTATAATATTTTCAAGGACGCATGCATTACTAGAGGATTGCTTGATGGAGACAGTGAATGGAGACAAGCGATGTATGAGGCATCTAAGTGGGCCATGTCGTCATAATTGCGACGAATTTTTACTACATTATTGGTGTATTATGAAGTTAGCAAACCTGTTGACCTATGGAATGAGTGTTGGAAATTCCTTTCAGACGTCAGCAGACGAGATTCAGCAGTACACTGTTATAGAACTCGAGAAATCGCTTAGCAAAAATAAAAAATCATTGGCAGATTACTCTGGTATGCCAACTCCAGATATAAGCATCCTATCCGATATCGTGAATACTGTATTACGTCACGATTTACATTTCAATGAGGAATTAGAGAAGAAAATGCATATGGAGTTAATGACGAAAATTAATGACGAACAATTGAAAAGACAAAAAAAATGATGGATTCAGTGAAACGTAGAGAAGGAAATTTTTTTTCCTTTATGGAACAGGTGGTATGGGAAAAACCTAGTTGTATAGAACACTTATCTCGAAGATCAGATCGACAGAAAAAATTGTAATACCAGTTGTATCGTCGGACATAGTTGCACTAATTATTCCAGGGTAGAACTACAGATTCAAGGTTTAAAATCCCTCTAGATTTGCACGAAGAATAAACATGTGACATTAACACGGAAGCATGGTTGCAGAATTGTTGAAAAAGGCAGAATTAATTATATGGGATGAGGCTCCCATGGACGATGAAGAAGTTGATGATAAACCTTTTGGTGAGAAAACAATTCTTTTAGGAGGTAATTTTTGTCAAATCTTACTAGTCACTCGCGGGGGTAGGACTGACAATGTGATGGCATCCATTAGTTGGTCTCACCTATGGCAATCATGTCACGTATTTACATTAACACATAATATGCGGTTAAATCAACATGAGGTTGAATTTAAAAAATGGTTATTGGATGTGGGGAATGGTCGTGCATGAAAAATGGTAATCAAGGCCGATCCTTTAAGTGATGGAGAAAAAATCTTTGTTTATAGGGAATTGTTGCTTCAATTCACAGAAGAGCCATTACAAGAACTCATGGATGTAACGTATCCAAATTTTTTAGATTCGTTTAAGAACCGATCTTATCTTACAGAAAGGGCAATTTTAGTTCCCTAGAATGTATATGTTGATGAGATCAATTATTACCTCCTTGCAAAGCTTCAAGAGAAAATTGTTGAATTCTTAAATTCCGACCTGATAGACCTAGATAGTGCTCCTACTACTTATTGGCAATAATTCTATCCTATCGAATACCTCAACTCCCTTGAATTTCCTGGTTTCCCAAAATAAAACATATATTTGAAGGTCGGTGCCCCCATCATTTTGCTCCGAAATATCAATAAAAAAGAAGGCCTATGTAATGGAATACGAATGGTCATGACTGAACTAGCATCAAAAGTTTTAGAAACAGAGATTATTACAGGCACTCATATTGGCAACAAAGTCCTTATACCAAGAATCATTCTATCACACAGTGACTCAGGTCTCCCATTGACACTAAGACGACGAAAATTCCCCATCTGGTTATGCTTTGCAATGACTATAAATAAAAGTCAGGGTCAAAGTTTGAAACAAATTGGATTGTATCTTCTCAAACCAGTTTTCAGCCACTGGCAGTTATTTGTTGCACTATCAAGAGTGACATCAGCCAACAGATTGCGTATCTTAGATCTCAATAAAGAATCCACACAACAATCGCTCCTAACAAATATTGTCTAAGCAGAAATATTCAATATACTACCAAATACATAAAGTCGGCATAAAATCGCTTTCTTCACTCAATCAATTACCAACTAACTTATAGTGTTGTTCTTATTTTAATAACTATTAGTATTTTTATCCTCCATTTAGGTCGTACGATCAAAGGCTATCTTACCATGTCATCATACAGAATCATCCATGAGCCACCATTTACAATAATGCACTATTTTAAAAATGTCAGTATATAACATTTCTCCTAATAGCATGATTTACGAATAACATTATTCCTCATATTCAGCCATTTATGTTGTGATGCATTTCATTCAATACTTTGTTATATACGACCATTAACATGTTTTAAGTTTATTCATTAAACTAATGCATAACATTTATATACATCTAAAAATTTCAATGATTTATCTTCCCGAGCATCGAGTGGATATATACCTAGTAATAATATAAGATTTGTAATTAGAAATTATTTTCATCACGTACGAGTTGTATGACTGTTTCTGTAGGAATAAATAATTTACAAAAGAGAGATAAAATTAAATATATGAATTAGTTGTTTCGATTATTTTGAATGTATCCGTGATGCTTCTGAGATATTCTTAATACTTCAATTTCTCTCTTATACGTGATGTTAATATTAAAATGATTAATATGCATGTTTATAATAATAGGAGAAAGAAAGAGGATTAAATAAACCAATATTTTCTTTGGCATTGTAGACTTCATCATATTGGTGAGGAAAAGAATTAACTCATTGTATAAAGAAGGCTATTTGGCCAATACGATTATGAATCATAGGAAACTTATGATTTCTTAAAACTTATACATATTGATCTTTGTGGCCCTATGAAAGTTGACTCTGCAGGAAGATATTCTTATTTCAATAGATTTGTGTATCTTATTAAACAAAAATATAGATCTTTAGAAATGATCAACATATTTCGTAATGATGTTGAGAAATAAACAAGAAAGAATATCAAAACATTGAGATTTTGACCGTACAAATACCAATTATTGACAAATTATAGAGATTGTATGAATTATAACATATGATATGTAGAACACTATTCCGTAGATTGAGAAGAACAATATCCATCAGATGAGAAAGCATGGAAACATTTTTTTTTAGATATATCTTAAATTTACTTTTGAAAAAAAAAATTACCTAATGTTATGCACAAATGATTTTGATTTGTATGGTGCGTATAGTAAATAATAATGTTGTAGTCCATAATTTTGTCACAATATAATTTTCCATTAGCAATGCTTTTGGAAAAAAGGAATTCTTGTTTTGAGTATTCTCGTACTTGTTCTGACCATCTGAAAAAAATATTTAATATACCATTATACATTCGTTAATAGATGATTTAAATTATCTATGAAAATATTGTATTGAAGTATATGAGATGTCAAAGAAAAAGATTCGCATGAAAGTCATGTGAATAATCAATTTTTCTGCTAATGAGATGTTTTATGGTTGGAGCACACATAAACGTCTTTCATTTCCATATTGTATGGATGATTCATATTTATTCATACTAAAATACAATAGGAAATTGTGTTGGTTTGATCTTCATCATCATTTTCATCTGTTAGACCATCAATTGAGACAAAATAAAGAAAATTCAAAATACGATTGACAAACATGCACCATGCATGTTGACGGGAGATGAGATACTATTTGAGCGATTATATTGGATTGACAAATTGCGATGGAAATGGAAATGAATGATGCGACAAATTTGGAGATTAACACAATTAATATAAAAGTATTTTTTGGGATATCTCTTATTGACATCACTATCTCCTTCGTCATAATCTTAATGATATGCATATAGAGATTATTTGTTTTGAAAACATTATCACAACCATAATAAACGTGTTTAAAAGATCAAAAGACAATAAGGTTTGATATTAGATATATATGTACGGATTGATCTTGAACTTAGTAGAGAATTTAAAACACATGTACATATTTTATAACGCCGTCAGGCTGTAGCGAATGAGTGTTTTCATTTCCCAGCATTTTTTAACATCAACGACTTATTACGTCATCCTGAGTGCATATCTGCTCATTAGTTAAATTTAGAGAAATTTCAAAATTCAGATGGTAAACCAACGTCCCAACTACATGTCTAAATCAACAGAGCGAGAAAGCGAAAAGAAGCCAAAAGATACATGTCGCCCAATTTCTATTGCCATTGAAGTCCAAATCATCGAGACTTTCTAGCGTCGGGATGCCCATGGGTATGCACGAGGCTATGAACCTCATATGAATATAAATGTTAGAATCTCATTCTAGATGTTAGAATTTTCTTTACGGTATTATCATTACTAATAATTTGGCAATATGTATCTCATATGGATGTAGATGTTAGAATTTTTTTTAATCTCAGATAACCTAAGAAACTAACATGTTATTTGTTATCCTTTAATTTCGAAAACCTATTGCTTTAGAATGCTACTTGAATAGATTATGTTTAAATATTTGTGCAAAGGATATTTGATCAAGATGGAAAAGAATTGAAATAATTGTTTGGAATCATTCATCACTTAGTTATAATTGATATCAAGAGGATTCGAAACTATAGTAAATTTTAATATTCAAACTACGGTTTAGAATTTTTTCTACCTGGAACAAAAAAGAAAAAGAAAGTGCAACAGTTTCCTTCCAAAGGTTATGTAGAGTACAGGATGTTATTTCACATTTTCTTTTCATGGAAGAATTTTGCTTTATGTCAAGCTTAACTAGTAGATTAGTTGGCTTAATCTATTATTGTTTAGTGTTGAAACTATCACGTCACATACATAGGAGTGTTTTGGTCTTTGTGAAAGATTGTTTGAAAATATACGTGCGATGTAATTGTATTTATTACTAGCACAAATATATAATCAATATTAGATATAAAGAGAATTGATCCATTTAAAATGAATATCTCTCTAAGTTATAGAGATTTCGTAATTTTGGTGCTCATATCCTATATTTCCTTTACACCTGAAGTACGTAGATTATATTGAATCAATGACTAGAAAATATGCTCTACTTCATATTCCCAAAACAAAGCATCCAACATTCTCATCTTCAAGTTTTGCTTATACTACGCAAAATATTTGTACGAAAATCAAGTGCTCTTCTTCCAATTATGTCAAAGACTTTGCTATGGGTGAAGATGATTTGTTACTCAAAGAAAAGTCTCCTCAAACATGATCGATCAAAATTTGGCTGCAAAACAATTTTTCTAACCTTGAACCACTTAAAGATTTTGTTAGAATTTGTATAGTTTTAATTGATTTGTAACTTCACTTTTATATATAAAGACATAAAAAAATAAACTTTCATGATGCTCGATCATAATGAAATATATATATATATATATTCAATTAATATTTTCATATTAAATATATTATTATTGTTTGCCGTAAACTCCATAACAAACATATTAAATTTTAAATTGGATTGTTAAATTTTTTTTGTATGATGACGGACCTTAAAAAATAGGTATGTATATACATATATTATTGGGATCCATCCTTAAATTAAGAGCTATTTTCTAGAGATTCTAGAGAAATGTAGAAGTCTCTAGAACATTGCGAAGAACTCTCTATAAATGTGTAGACAAGTGTGAAATCTTTTAGAATATTCAGTGTGTGTGGAGTATTCTAGAAAATCAATTTCCACCATTAGATATAAAAAATATCCACACTCCATTTGAAGGTGGAGTAATATAAATAGAAATAATGACATTCATTTCTAATTATCCGAAAACTCAAGGATCAAGAGAAACCATTTGAAGAAATTTAGAAGAGCCTTTATAAAAGAAAAGAAAAATTCATCCTCAAATTTAGATAAATCATCAAATATGAATCAATTTAATAATCTTACTACTATTCTGAATAGTAAAAGAATCTTCATTTCCAAAAATATATTCTTGCACTTCCACTTCTATTCCCAAAAATATGTTATTTTCCAAGATATATATATAGAAAGATGTTATTTTTCAAGATATGTATATATTTATATATATGTTCGTACACCAATCATACTAAAGCATTTGACAAGGAGAAGATCTCTAACCACACGAAAGTCAAAGAAATACTAAAGCATTTGATAAGGAGAAGATCTCAAAACCACACGAAAGTCAAAGAAATAACTTGAATACGAGATATTTTGTGGAGTATCCTCGTGTTTATGCTTTAGTCGCCGGCTTGGAAACTAGAGGGAAAAAAAAGAACTGGGGTCCACCACCCAAGATTCTAATCCACCATAGGGAAAAAACACGTGTGCTGATGACTAAGAGACTTCTTCCCTCCACGCGTTGTAACACCCGGTGCGTGTGAGCTCTTCGACGCCATTTATCGAGTGAAATGTATTCTATTAAAAAAATCCATCGTTTCTGACATTGAAAAAATCAAAACATGGTTTCCGTCATTTCGGACCATGAAAAATATGTTAAAGGTTAAAGTAAATTTTGTTAAAAATTTAACATACTTATATAAATTATATACCGTTATATTGTATATGTTATATTATGTATGTCTATATATCATAATATATATATCTGTGTATTAGTATATATATTATAACATATATGTATCCATACAATGTAATATATTATTTCACTAGATTTTACCCACGCCTAACGCGGTAATAATTTATATTTAAGAAAAAAATATTTATATTTAATTTGTATATTTATATGTAAATTTTAATTAATTTTCAATTTAATTCAAAGTATAATTAAATTTAATAATGTAAATTTAACCGATTAAGATTAAGACATATTTAGTATGTCAATCTCCATTGATGAGCTTCACGATTATTCTGACACCGTAAAATGGCATTTCATACATATGTTTCTATATCCTCCAACCATCAGAATCCTAACTCCTTGCAATCTCGTCTTGACACTAGAGGCAAAGACCATTGGTCATGCAATCTCGGTTGTTGTCAATCATGTGGAGTACAAAGATACAGTGCAAAGAAGTGTCCTCAATTTCGTTTTGTTATGGCTGATAGAACAACTCCTCTGCAACAGTGGTAGTCGTTGTCCTGATCATGTCTTTCATCAGCTCAATCTTCATAGCCATAAGCATACCACACGGTTGCGAAACAATCCATATCAAGGCGGTAAAGAAATTTTTGTGGGCAATGGCTCCGATTTAACTATAACTCATATCGGTTCCTCATCATTATTATCAATCCTAACATTTCAGAAAATCTGCATATTCATGAAGGCAAACAAACAAAGATCAAGTCACCAATGTATTCCGAATGTTTTGGAAAAGCAAACACACCAACACATTCAGCAAATGTACTTAAAGACAATCAACAACAATCTTCGCAACATTCAACAAGTGTACTTAAAGAGAATCAACAACAATCTTGACCACATTCAGCAACGTATTCAAGTGCACTTAAAGAGAATCAGCAACAATCTTGGCCACATTCAGCAACTAATTCAGTTCACATAAAGAGAATAAGCAATAATCTTGGCATGTCTCTAAAAAAATGAATAACATATTCAGTTTTCAAGATTGAGATTTTTCTGTTTTCAAGATCTTTAGCTTTATAATCTTGACTTATTTGTTAGATCAAATGTACATGAGTTTTATAAATACTGATTGTACTCTTATAAAAAATACGATTGATGAATACATATTATTTTCATTCTCTTAATTCTTCTTCTTCATTATATTTTTCTATAATTCTCATGGTATCAGAGCGCTGAAGATCCAGAGTAATTTTTACTCATAATCATGGCAGCAAGTCAGATTGTGACTGCCAATCAAACACGCTTTTCTTTTCCAGTTCATATCAGCATATCAAACTTTGTGACCATAAAACTTACTCATTCAAACTATATCTTCTGGAAAGCTTAGTTCGAGTCTCTTCTCCGGAGTCAGAAACTACTTGGCTTTATTGACAGATCAATACAAGAACCATCACAGACAATTCAAGAAATCAAAGATGATGTCACAACAAAAATAGTGAATCCGGCTCATAATTCTTGGTTACAAACGGATCAACTAATCATGTCATGGATTATAAGCATTTTATCAGAAGATGTGTTCAGCCATGTAATTGGCAAAAAATACAATGGAGGTATGGTCATGTCTAAAAAATCATTATATTCAAAGATCAGTTGCAAGGGAATTTGATTTGCTGGCTTTTCTTCAATTGCTAACCAAAGAAGGGAAAACCTTGGCTGAATATCTAAGTCAATTCAAATACATATGTGACAAACTAGAATCTATTGGAAAACCAGTTCAAGAACCTATGAAAATCTTTCAACTACTGCATGGTCTAGGAAAAAAATATGAGGCTTTTGCAACAGTATTTTAAACGTCAATGCACAAACCTCCTATACCAACATATGAGGATGTAGTCTTTCAACTCAATAGTTTGATTCTTAGTAGTTCATCAGCACAGTCTACTAATGTCTCTCACCATATAGCATTTCCTATCAACCACACACAAACTAGTTTCAATACACAGAATCAAGGTTATGGAAGAAGATATTTCAATAACAGAGGAGGCAAATCAACATTCAGAGGTAATATAAATTACACCACCAAAGGAAGAGATTTTTCACAACAGGTCTATTCTCCTCATTTACTGAAACTACAAAATTCAAATGATAATCTGTCTGATAACAACAATCCACAACATTCAGTTATAAGATCACTATGACATATTTTTGGTAAGACAGGACATGATGCAATACATTGTTGGAATTGTTTTGACAATGCTTTCCAAAGGAGAGATATACCTCAGGCTCTCACTACTTTTCAGCAACAATCTCAGACAGATTGGTTCCTAGATTCTGGAGGATCTGTCCATATTACAAATTCTACCCACCATTTACAGAAATCAACTCCTTATGCTGGAGCAGAAAGTGTAATGATTGGTGATTGTTCATTTCTTCCAATCTCACATGTTCGGTCCATTACAGTATCAGCAACTGAAGGTACCTTACCAATTAACCATGTTTTAGTAGTACCTTCTATTACCAAATCCTTATTATCAGTATCTAAACTTACTCAAGATTATCCTTGTGAGGTTATATTTGATGCTAACGGTGTCTATTTCAAGGATCTAATGTCACAGAAGGTTCTGACCAAATGAATTAAATATGAAGGAATCTACATGCTCTAATCTTCTCATTTCAAGTCCTTTTATTCAACCAGACAATATATAACAACAAATGATATATGGCATCATCGTTTGGGGATGCAAACTACAATGTCATACAAGAACTCAATAAAAAAAATTTCATCAAAATTAGTAAATCATATTCCAATCTCAGTGAATTTTTTCAACTTGCTAAGATTACTAGATTACCATTTCGTGATTCTGATTATCATGCTAACCAACCTTAGAAAGAATTCATTCTGACTTATGGAGTCCTGCATCTATAACTTCAGTACAAGGTTTCAGGTTTTATGTTATTTTCATTGATAATTTCCTAGATTCACATGGTTCTATCCCTTTATACGTAAATCAGATTTTTACAATGTTTTTGTGTCCTTTCAAAAGATGGTTGATGCGTTCTCAAAGTTAAATAAAATAACCTAAACTACCCGTAAGTGCACGGCACGTGTGTAGTACTTCAAGTGTTGATCCCACAGAGACTATGCAACGCAACTTAAACTCTAACTATGAACCAAACTTCCTAACGAACGGAATATGGTGTGAAGAATGAAATACGAAAAATAAATATTCAAATTAGTTCTTAACGATTAGACAAACGTTCTAGGAATCCAGTTTCACCACAAGACTACCGAAACCAACGATTAATCTATCTATCATGCAATCCCAGTTAAGCTATCTAAGGCAGACGATCCTAATATGATATCTACCCTCTCTCGAGGCATAGACACGTGATCTAGTCAAGTTGCCCCCTACTTTCATGGCTGACACATTGAACTAAACCCATAAGAACTATGATTCCTCCGTTTTACCCTTAACCGTTGCTATCCTACTTTCGTGGCCTAACCTCGGTTGTTCTAACCTGATCTTCTAGGACTAGAATTCTCCTTTCGGTCCTTCTCCTAACCCCTAACACATGCATCTACGTGGCCATCGCAAACACAAGTAAATTCAAGCACTCAGATAAAGAATAAATAAACAAAAACGGGAAGATGCATTCTAGGATAAATCAAAAGTGGTTCCGGGATAGCCAAAGGCTAATCCCTTCTCCTAGAACAAACAAACTACTCGCTCATGCGTCTGTAAACAAACATAAACGAAATAGAAAGTCTAAAGAACATGAAAACCAAACAAAAACCGAAGTTTGGGGGTTGATCTCCAATGGTCCTCGTGTGGCTCCTCGCAAGAATCTCCTCCTTCTTCTCTCCTCTCTCCTTGATCACGAACTGAATAAAAGCCTCCTCCAATGTCATCCTCATGCCTCCTTTTATGTCTTTAAAGTCGGTTTACTTGTTGCCTCCATCCCCCCAAAAAATTCCTTTTGTTTTAAGTTAAATTAACTTAACTTAAGTTGCTGCAGAGGTGTGCGACCCGAGTGGGCGGTCAATTTACCCGCTCGGGTACGGCTAGGTCGGACGCGCAGGATCGCGATCCGCATGGAGTGCCTGACCAGGCTGATGGTGTGCCCGCTCGGGTATGAGGCCATGCTCGTGCATTTCCTTGCCCGAGTCGTGCGTGAATTGCGCACCAAAATTGTTGTGGCTCTTGCCCGCTCGGGTGTGAGTTATGCCCGATCGGGTGGTGGCTCTTCATGCTAATTCTCGTCCCGTTTGTCCCGTGATGATCCTCGATGCTGGTACTTAGCCATGTGCATGTCCTTTAGCTCCGAAATGAACCGAATACGCGTAAAAACCTGTAAGAACATGAAAACACGAAAACAAGTAAAACGGATACGGAATCATACGTAAAGCAACACATATTTATAAAAAAAACATGAAAACAAAACGAAACCGAAGTCCCTGTTCGATGCCCCTTGAATGTCTTCTGCAAGTCTCTGTCTTCTTCCTCTCTACAACGTCTATGTAATTCTCTATGTAATTCTCCTCCTGTAATATGTGCCCAACCGATTGAATATGTCCCATTTCCTTTTCTAATTAAATATTCAGTCTTCATCCTAGGTTCACCAAGGCTACCTACGAGAAAGTAAATCGAAGGCAGACTAAACAACCACAGTAACCCACTCCACCAAACGAGACTTCAGACAAATGCTAAACCTAGATCAACCGAGGATACTTGTTTCTTTTCCGAGCTTCTTTCTTTCTTTATTCCATTTTTTCTTTTTCTTTCTCTTTTTTTCTTTCCTTTTTTTTCTTTTATGACTTCTTTTTTCCCCGGAAACGGCACCAAAAACATGATGCGTTCTCAAAATTAAATAAATAACCTAAACTACCCGCAAGTGCACGACACGTGTGTAGTACTTCAGGTGTCGATCCCATAGAGACTATGCAACACAACCTAAACTCAAACTATGAATCAAACTTGCTAACGAATGAAATATGGTTTAAGGAATGAAATATTAAAAGCAAATAAACAAACTAGTACTTAACGATGAAACAAACGTTCTAGGAATCCAGTTTCACCACAAGACTACCGAAACCAACAATCGATCTATCTATCATGCAATCCCAGTTAAGTTATCTAAGGCAGACGATCCTAATATGATATCTACTCTCTTTCGAGGCATAAACAAGTGATCTAGTCAAGTTGCCCCCTACTTTCGTTGCTAACACATTGAACTAAACCCATAAGATCTGTGATTCATCCGTTTACCCTCAACCGCTGCTACCCTACTTTCGTGGCCTAACCTCGGTTGTTCTAAACCTGATCTTCTAGGACTAGAATTCTCCTTTCGGTCCTTCTCCTAACCCCTAACACATGCATCTACGTGGAAGATGCATTCAAAGATAAATCAAAAAGTGGTTCCGGGATAGGCAAGGGCTAATCCCTTCTCCTAGAACAAACAAACTACTCGCTCATGCGTCTGTAAACAATCATAAACGAAATAGAAAGTCTAAGGAACATGAAAACCAAACGAAACCAAAGTGTCGGAGTGATCTCCAATGCTCCTCGTAAGTCTCCTTCGCAAGAACCTTCTCCTTCTCTCCCTCGATCAAGAACTGAATAATGCCCCCTTCAATCTCGACCTCTGGCCCCTTTTTATCCCTTTAAAGTCGTTTCCCTTATTGTATGAGTCCCCCACAAACTTTCCTTTGTTTTAAGTCAAATTAACTTATTTTAAGTTGCAGGTGACGGTCGCTGCCCGAGCGGACAGAGAAAATGACCCACTCGGGTACGGCGCAGAAGATTGCGCAAGAGCGCGATGAAAAGGGGTGCCCCGGTCGGGCTAGGGAGTGCCCCGGTCGGGCTAGGGGGTGCCTCGGTTGGGCTTGGGTGTGCCCTGATCGGGCTCAAGTGTGCTAGGGAGTGCCCTGGTCGGGCTAGGGAGCGCCTCGATTGGGCTTGGGTGTGCCCTGGTCGGGCTCAAGTTGCTGGACAGACTTGCCGACTAAACGCCCCGCGCGGGCAAGGGTGTTCTTCGCCGATTCTCGTCCCGTTTGTTCCGTGATGATCCTCGATGTTTGTAGTTTGTCTCATGTACGTCCTTTAGCTCTAAAATGAACTGAATATGCATTAAAACCTGTAAGAACATGAAAACACGAAAACGAGTAAAACTGATACAAAATCTTACGTAAACATCGCATCTATATCGTAAACATCTTAAAAAATCGTGCAAGAAATACGTATGAAAACGAGATGATCAAAATCCCCCAGAATTGAATGTTTGCTTGTCCCTAAACAAACGTAAGCGTAGAACATGTGGGGTGTAAAAAAATCCGAGAATTCCCCCTTCTCCTAGAAATACCGCTAAAGCGAACCTAACCGATCAACTAGCACGTCGAGAGCAAATTCGGCCTAATTAAGTTTTCAGTCTTCATTCTAGATTCACCAAGGCTACCCACGAGAAAGTCAATCAAAAGAAACCTAAACAAGCCACCGTAACTCTCTCCACCAAAAAAGACTTCAGACAATACTAAACCTTGATCAACCGAGGATACATGTTTCTTTTCCGAGCTTCTTTCTTTCTTTATTCCCTTTTTTTTCTTTTTCATTCTCTTTTTTTCTTTCCTTTTTTTCTTTTATGACTTCTTTTTTTTCGTTTCCCTTTTTTTATTTATATTTTTTTTCTTTCTTTTTTTTCTTTGCATACACACTAGGCTTCTAGGACGTCGGACTTGAAGGGATCCAGCCTCTACTTAGACCTAGACTACCGATGACGGTATACTCATGCATCTCGTTTAAGAATGCAGCGGAGTAGGCGGCATTTTTGTGCCATGCCCTTAGGACGTAGAAAGATGATTGCCAACCCATCACTTAGACCCGAGCCATCGAAAGAGTATCAAGGTTGATGCACTCGTATCGATTTTTGATCATGCTTTTTAGGCATTATTTCTATCGAAGGCGGAGTGTTAGTGTGCGCTTTTAATCTGAAAAATAAGCTCGATTCTATATGATACAATAATCCTCAATAGAAAAGAAGTAAAGCATCGTCTACACAAAGTATGACAATCTGGGTAGAGAGAATAAACGATAAACTAGCCTAGCAACCTCGTCTAAACCCCCCACAAGCAACACTAGGATTCCCAAAGAACTACGACCTATTGTTTTTCAGCCGACTAAATGGCTCTAACGCTTAGGGGAAACCCAGCTCAAACATGCAAATCTCACGGAAAAGGCCAACTTCTTAAGTATCCTAGGTTCAGGGTTCATCTCAAAACGTGGCACCGCACAAGTGCTTGGGACGACTCTGACTCATGAAAACAAAAACAAACTAAAAAC
>CM071870.1:29906068-29934054 GCA_036759665.1 Gynandropsis gynandra | reverse complement strand
ATCTAGTTGAATTCACTTCTTAGATCTCGATACCAAGTAGACATATCTCCGTATGTACTGTCTAGCTTAGCTTTGTTGATATGTTTAGCGTTCAAGAATTAGATTCCACACGCTTATACTCCGCTGTCATCTAGGATAAGTTTTTCGCTATTCCGAATTAGGATTGACATGAGTACATCGATATTCGATGGTTCGGGTCTAAGTGGTGGGTAGAGGCGCTTTTCTACATCCTAAGGGTTAGAGTGCTGCGTAATCAAGAACAAAAAAGCCGAAAAGAAAAAAAAATAGAATAAAATTCAATAACGCACCTCTTCACTCCTCTAAGGTCGCGCAACCTTATGAGTGTGCCATAGGCAGCCTGGGTCTAAGTAGAAAGCCAACCCTCTTCGACTTCGACGTCCTAGGAACAACGCGTGGATCTAAGTATCGAAAAGAACAAATGCATAAGAACGAGAAGAAAAGATCGGAATGATATAAAAAGCTTAGAGAAATAGGTATGGAGATTGCTTGGACGTTATCTAGGATTCTGAAGTAGACCTAGATTTTAGGAAGGATTTCATGGCTCAACACTTTCGGTAGACATAAGGCTATACTCGGTACGCTTAGGCTCTTATCCATGTGACGCGTTGATTTGCAAAATGACTAACCCTTCGATATTTTTGAGCTAGTATCCATCGTTATTAGATTCTTCTTGTGCTAGACTTTAGTTTTGTTTGAGGACAAACAAAGGTTTAGGTCTGGGGGAGTTTGATAACACTGAAAGTGTATCAATTTTAAGATAGATTTTAGCACCATTTTTGCATATATTTTATATAGAGATTTACATATCCGATAAGATTACGAGTTTCACACACCCGTTTTGTTGGTTTTCGGGTTTTTAGGCGACAAGGCCTAAACGAGGTTAAAATGACGGATTCCTGATCAAAACCACATGATTTAAAGATATATCTACTCAGAGCCAAGATCGAGCTTCAGAACCCAAAGGAACACCCGAGCAACGAGCGGAAAAGAGAAATTTCAAGATCACAAGGGTGCCCGGTCGGGCACCATAGACACCCGCTCGGGTAAAACCTACGGGGTTTTATCCGCACACCTTGCACGACCCGGGCACGAAGGCAACGAGATCGGGTAGCCTTACCCAATCGGGTGCAAGACGTATACCCGCTCAGGCGTTAATTCATCCAAATTGCCCCGAGAGTTTGCACGACTCGGGCCACTCAACCACACGATCGGGTACTGATGCCCGATCAGGCGTAATGAAGGAACACGACCGGGCGCACACCCTGCACGACCGGGCGACAGTGGTGCCCGAGCGGGCCGCGTATTTCACAACAACATAGATCTCGATTTCAAACGTCCGAATTTAAGGAACAGAACAGATCTAGAGCGGGGAGGGGGCGACGCACAGGGCAAGGAAAGGCTGGAAAAACATCTGGAAAGGCTCGGGAGACGTTGGAGAAGAAGAGAAGCATCAATCCTTGAACCGGTAACACGATAGGGAAGGTCGAGGCATCGAATTCCTTAGAGTCTATCATGTATAGGGTTGTGTTATCTTCATCTTTTGTTTTCTCCATGAGTGAGTAGAGTCCCAACTGCGGGTAGGGATATCGGATTTGTATTGGATGAACAATGATTTGCGTTAATGCTTAGTTCTATTGATTTATTCTTGATTTACGGTTCTACGCTTAGCATTATCATTCTTACGCTAGTGCTGACCGCTCAGCGACATAGGATTTCAGACTTTACTGGAAGGTTAAAGAATGAATCTGGAAATGTTAAGTTGTAGATTAAGTTTGGCTAATGAGAATCTGACCGGTCGGTTAGTCATCTTAGAGATAATGATTGCGTACGTAATGCTGCCATGATACGGGTTAATCACTGCTGGAAGGTAGGGTTGCACGTATTCATGGTTAGGAGGTTTAGGCTCGGAAGAATCACTCCTCACCTTAGGGCATGGAAGAATGGCGCTGCATTCCTCGGTGAGTGCTACCGTCTCACTCTCTTCGATACGTCGTTTGTTGGACAGAATTTCTTTGAGAATTTTGGCGTACGTGGGCATTTGTTGGAGGGCTTCTACAAAAAGTATGTTAATTTGAAGTTTCTTAAGTATCTCTACAAACCGTCCATACCTTAGCTCGTTTTTGCTGCTCACCAATCGTTGCGGAAACGGTATTGGAGGCTTGTACGCCGGTGGAGAACCATACGGTTTCTCCAATTCTGATTCAGCTCCTCCCTCATTCACAATGCCCTTTCCCTTATCCACTGATTTTCCAGCAACTCTCTCTTGCTCTTTCGGGGGCGGATTCGTGAGCACATTACCGCTGCGCAAGGTGATGGCGTTCACGTGTTCTCTCGGGTTAAGATCGGGCTTACAGGGAAGCTGTCCGGGATTCCGAGAGGATGTGGCAGCCTGTTGTGCTATGTAGTTTTCTAACATCTTCACATGTTTGCTTAAAGACTCCATATGAGATTTAAGCTCACTAATCGATGTCCCCACTTCCGCGTTGAATTTGGTTTGAGTCGATTGTTGCTGCCTTTGCTCCTTAATAAATTCGAGCAACATTCCTTCAAGGTTTGACGAAGAGGCTTGAGGAGGTTGAGGAGCTTGCGGAGCTTGCTGAAAAGTATGCTGCCTTTGCGGAAATCCAGAATACTTTATTGGTTGAGTCGTTCAATACGAAAGATTCGGGTGATTCCTCCAACTCAGGTTGTAAGGAATTCCCGAATTGAGTGTTGCCTTGCTGCTGGGCATAATTCACCTGTTCGAGATCCTCATGTACCGTGCATTGATACGCTACATGCTCCGTATCTCCGCAATTCGCACAGTACATGGCATTCGCTGCATTACCCGTAGCTCTGTTCTGATTAGGCTCATATAAACGACGAGTGCATACTTTCAATACATAGATTTCCTTATGCATTATGGAAAATGGTGCATAAACGAGGATAGATTTTATGGGTGGAATGAAAATGATGATAAACAAAAGTGTGTTTTTTCAAGGGCAAACAAAATGTCATATGAAACCTCATTGAATTTTTATGTGTAAAACTAAAACATTAATATTTCCACAACTTATAAGTTGAGTTATCTATCGATTGAATTTTGTGATATTAATCGATCTTAACATATTTCGAATTACATGGGATTAAACTATTACATGTTAACAAAAATAATGAACACTGTGGATTATTGCTTGCTGAGGTGAGTTATGATGGTATTGAAGGTGGTGTTAATTTAAAATTCGATATGTGTGTGAAGAGATTTTTTTGGAGGAAGAGTTTGTAGTAAGGTGTCATGGGTTAATGCAATGAGCAATTAAGAGATTATTAATCACAATGGGAATGTTGTTGCTACGAAGAATCAGTTGTGATGAGTTTATAAAAACGAAGGTATGACGATTGAAGCTATGGAAATTGTTCTCATTGAAGGTCCGATTAGAGTTCTCATGGAGTAATGTATTCAAGAAATTGTTCTCATTCATGATTGTTTGTGGGAGATAAATGTCATTACTATTTATATACACATCCTAATAGTTCGGGATATACAGATGAAAATTGCCTCGACTATTTGTTTAAAATATATTCCAAAGGATATGGAGTCAGTAACTCAAAAACATGAATTTTTGGTGTCTTATTCTCAAGTATATAGAGACATAAAATGGGCACAGAACATGGTATAGGAGATTTAAGAACAGAATGCTATCAACGTTTTTACACATTTTGAAGGAAAAGAATGATGGAATTCTAACTAACCTTAGACTTTAATGCAAATGGAAGCTGTTTAAGTACATCTTCATTGCATTAGAGGATGGTAATCAATGGAAAAAGTAATTATTGTGGATGAAAATAACAAATAAATGAGTTTTGTTTGTATCAATATATCGTGTATAGTATGGATCGTTGTTGAATAATGATTCTTGGACTTAGTTTATGAGGATAATGCAAGAGGTAACGTTGGATTCCAATGAATATTTATAATATTAAATCACCATCAAATTATAATCATTATGTGAGAGAAGTGTATAAAATATCTCGACATGGGTTTTGCATGTACCATAATACAAAAAAAAAAACCTTTAGTGCAGAGGCGGATTTAGATTATAATTGTCGGGGTCATATGCCCAATAATTTTTGTGTAGAAATTTAGAGAATAAAAAAAAATAGAAAGTTCTCTCGTACATAGATTTGATACATATATATAGGATATTAATATTATTTTAGTTGTTACAAGAGAATATACATAGATATTCACATAAAGAAACTTGTTACAATGGTCGACGTGATAGAAAGAGAAGGATCTGGTTCTTTCATTTGATTCTCTTGATAGGTTAATACAAATATTCTTTTCTTTGATTATGTTTCCTTTGACTAATGCAAATATTTTTTTTTTCTTTTGATTCTCTTTCCTTTGCGTATCATGTTTTAACATTCCCCTTCAAGTTTGTGGTGATCGAAGAACCCGATGTGATGCCTCGTTAAAACCTTGTCAAGAAAAACTCATTGGGACAAAAACTTGACGAGGAAAAAGAGTAAAATCACTGATCAAGCCTTGTTTTGAGATCACTCGAACTTGAATCGTGCGAAGGCAGTTGCACGTCTGTTAGACCGATCCTTTGTTGAAGACTCTTACAAGTTTGTTCATTCGTGGCGTTTGTGAACATATCTGCGAGCTGATCAAAGCTCTTTGCATAGGCTATAATGATTATTTCGTTGACAATCTTCTCACGGATAAAGTCACAGTCCACTACTATATGCTTCGTTCTTTCGTGAAAGACCGAATTAGCCGCAATATGTATTGCAGCTTGGTTGTCGCAGTGAAGGGTCTTTGGACTGGTTGAATCAATGCCAAAATCATGCAACAATGCTCTAATCCAAATGAGCTCATATGTTGTAGTAGCCATCACCATGTACTCGACTTTGGCGCTAGATCGAGCAACTACGTACTGTTTCTTGCTTCTCCATGTAACCAAGTTGCCACCAATGAATGTATAAAACCCAGTGGTTGGTTTTCTATCTGTTCTGTCGCCGGCCCAATCTGCATCACAATATCCTACTGTGCTTGTATGCTCACTGCATCCCATCCATATACCTTTGCTCAGTGAGCCTTTTAGGTACTTGATAATTCCTTCAACTATACTCCAATGTTGTTTTGTTGGAGCATGCATGTGCTGGCTGACTTGGTCCACATTAGAAGAAAGTTCATACATAGTAATCGTAAGGTAGATAAGCTTACCTACCGCGATAGGCGTCTTTGCCGGTTTGGCTCCTAGTTTACCTGTTTCACATAAGAGATCTTGTGTGTATTTCCTTTGAGACAAAAATAAACCATTAGATACACGGGTTACTTCTATACCAAGGAAATATTTTAGTTCTCCAAACTCTTTAATGTTAAACAACATTTTGACAAACTTCTTTGTGTTTTCAATTCCTTCACGGTTATTGCCTGAAATGATAATATCATCTACGTAAACGAGTAGAACAATAATACCTCATTCCCCCTGAATTGAAAACAGGGAATGATCGGCTTCACTGCGCTTGAATCCATAGCTCATTAGTGCATTTTGAAGTTTTTGATACCAAACTCTTGGGGATTGTTTAAGCCCGTAAAGCGCCTTTTGAGCTTGCAGACCTTGCTAAGTTAAACATCGTATCTCGGGGGAGGAAGCATGTATATTTCTTCATCAAGAACTCCTTGCAAGAATGTATTCTTGACTCCATCTGCCAGAGGTCCCAATTAAGATTAATAGCCACAGATAAGACAATTCGTACCATGTTCAATTTGGCGATGGGAGCAAACGTTTTTGTATTGTCTTCGCCATAAGTCTGAGTAAACCACTTCGCGACAAGCAGTGGTTCTTCTTTTTTTTTTATTCTTTCTTCAATTACCTTATATATATATATATAATTATTGGGCTTGGGCCTCACACCGAGTATTCAGGGACTCGACCGAGCATGAGAGAACTCGACCGATCATAGTTGTTGCTTGGTCGAATATACTTTAGCTTTTAGAGACTTGGGATTAAGACTTAATATTACTCGATTGAGCAATTACACCGCTCTATTGAGCATTGTGTGAGGTTTAGTTAAGTTTTCTTATTTTATATAGTTTCCAATATTACTTGGTCCTTATAAATAAAGGACATATTGTATGAGATTATTACCTAAATTTTGATTAATAAAATTGTCTATTTCTTGATAAACCTATAGATTTAACTATCGAATTCTGGGAGAGAATTTGCGTTGTTCACCGTCTTATCAACACTAAATCACAAGAGTTGTCACATCATTCGCCGAATCTGAAGTTCTATAGTCGGATTGTAGTAAGAGAATACATATTCTTCGGAAATACCGAATACAAGTTATAGGCCCAAATAAGTTTTTTAGATACTCACCCGCTTTAAGATACTTGGATACAATGCTTTAAGTTCCATTTTCGTGTATGTTTTAGCGCACTATTGATATATTTTTGTAACATTTTTTCCCATAAAACTCTTTCTCCATCATTTCCATTATTCACCCAAGACTAAAGCAATAAGCAATATATAAATTTTTTAGATTGGAGATAGCATATAATTAAATAAAAAATAATTAAAAATAATGTATTTAAAATATAATATTTAAAATAAAATATTTTACAAATTTATTTTTATGATTTTTTATATTTAAAATATATTTATAATAACTTCATTTATAAATGTTTGATATAATCAATATTATAAATAAGATAATCATAAAAACATCGATCGATTATCGTAATATTGAAAGGTATATATATATATGTATATATATATATATATATATATATTGAAAATTTCGCCATTATTTAATATAATAAATAAAATGAGATTATCATTTTAATATTTAATATTTAATATTTTATTATCAACACAAAATTAATAAATTCAATTAAAATTGCATAATTTTTAAATAAAAATACACACATTTGCTTTTGCATTTTGATAATTTTAATTTTGGTATTATGTATAAAATATAAAATAACTATATGAAAGTAAAAAAGAAAACAATTTGAATAAACATGAGATATAAAATATGAAGAAAGAAAGTGTAATAGTGATTGATTTAATTTTGATTTTTAATAGAAAATAAAAATTTACAAAATATTAAAACATGACAGCCAAAGCCAAAGGAAAGAGAATCACAGGAAAGAATATATGCATTCACCAAAGAAAAGAGAATCAAAGGAAAGAATATATGCATTAACCAAAGGAAAGAGAATCAAAGGAAAAATATAGTGTCAAGAAAAGATTATTAAAGAAAAGAATATATGCATTAACCTGTCAAGAGAATCAAAGGAAAGAAGGAGATCCTTCTCCCTCTATCACGTCAACCATTGCAGCAAGTTTTTTTATGTGAATATATGTGTATATTCTCTTGTAACAACTAAAATATCATTGTTATCCTATATATGTGTATCAAACTTGTGTACAGATTATGTATATAATGATTGAACTTTCTTTTCTTCTTATCTCTAAGTTTCTAAATTTCTACATGGTATAACAACATACCATTCTACAATGCTTGCCCAATACACATGCCTCACATTTTTCATGATCATACTTAACATTAGGAAGTAAAATATGAAGAGCTTTAGCTTGAGGATGTTCTAGTCTAGCATGCAAATCGAACTTAAATCTAAAATTGAACGAGATGAAGCAGAAGCTAAATTTGAAGGAAAGATAAGAGTCTAGGAAGGCTGTAAACTCTTCTAGGATGTAGAGACCATTCTTGAGCTTGCCACCACCATTGAGTTTCTTAGTTTCAATATCCTGAAGCCAAAATTATTAGCATCGAAGGAAACTACACAATGAAAATCCTTTGCCAACCTATGCAGAGACCACAAGTTATTTGAAAATTGAGGAACATAAAGAGTTGTAGTATCTCGACTAAACAGAATTAGATATCCGGTTCCTTGAATAGGGATATCTTTACCATTTGCAATTGTAACATGTCCAAGAAAGGGTTTCAATTTTTCCGAGCAAATTTTTGCTAGAAGCATATGATTAGTGGCTCCGGAGTCAATAATAATATGGCATTTAAGAAGAGACAAGTTACCAGACTCCTTTGTTTCTTTCTTAGTTGGATCAGGATTTGTCTCGATCTTTCCCATCACCCGAGGCTCAGCAGCATGATTAGCAATATCCTTCCGCGAGTAAGAGCTTCTGGTTTTGTTCTCGAGGTGAGGATGAAGGATCCAACAACGATCCTTTGTATGACTCTTCTTTTTGCAGTAGTCCCAGTAGAAGGATTTCCTTTCTAACCTTGACTCACCGGTGGTCTTCTCGTCTCTCCCGGTCTCCGCTCGTCCCTTACTGAGATGGGCGAGTTCACTCATTCCTTTGAATAGGCGAGTGGCTCCTTCTTCCTCTTTAATCATAAGGTAGACCTCGTTAAACTTGGGAAACTTGGTTTGACAAAAGGCACGTTGGATCATATCATGGTAGAAAGTGTCAAGGGTTGCCAAAAGACCAAACCCCTTGTATTGATTGTTTCTGGTTGCAATCTCAACGAGATCTGCAGTCTCGGGTCTAAGGTCTTTTAGTTATGAAGGAATGGCAAAAAGCTATGAGAGAAGAAATTGAAGCGTTAGAAAAGAACCAAACATGGGACATTATATCTCTTCCTCACAACAAGAAGGTTGTGGGATGCAAAGGTGGTTCTTTTTCTTTTATTCTTTCTTCAATTACCCTATAGGTTAATTTCCCATCAATTTTTTTGTGTATTCTTTGTAGGTTAATTCTAGTTGAGATTATGGTAAATCTCTAGACATCTTCTTTCGACCATTTTCTCAAATTGGAGATTTATATTTTGGATATTGATTAATTTAATGGATTTGTAGTAAGGAAAATCGATACGGATTGTTGTTTGTAATATCACTATGAATCGTCAAGTCAACGTGAAAAATTAAGGTGGTATATTTTCCCGTCAAAATTTGGTTTTTTTGTTGGTTTATGGAGATGTTCTTACGTTTAAAACGAGGCATGACAACAGTGGAGTTTTACAAAATTCGTTATTGGGGGAATTGAGACAGTATAAGTGAAGAATGAACCTAAGTCTAGAATTGTCCTGTGATGATTGATGGCATATATATATAAGTTGGTTTTGGTGAAACTCGAGTGGTTAGAGATGATCTCGAAAACTGGCGCTCGACCAAATATCGGGGTCAGAGAACGTAGATATTTCGGGTTTGATGATAGAGTCGAGTGAGCATCTTGTCTAGTGTGTTCGATCGAGTGATCTCACACTCGAACCTTCGGAAGAAGGTTTGTGCGAGCATGTCGGCAAGAGATGTTACATGAGAAGTATTAGGTCGACGAGGTTAGTACTGCGACGCTTGGATTAGGCATCGGTGTTGTACAATATTTGGGTTTTGAAAACCTTTCAAGCGGGTGAGCATCATATTTAGTCAGATTAGTGGATCTTCCAGCATCGTACCGTGTTGGGGTTGTGATAACCTCTCGAGCGACGAAGTGTTATATTTAGTAGGATTGGTGGATCTGTCGGCGTCGTACCATGATGGGGTTGTGATAACCTTTCCAATTATGGAGCACCATACCTAGTTAGATAAGTGCATCTATCAATGTCGTACTGTGTTGGGGTTGGGTAACTATGAGCGACAGAGCGCTATTTGTACTGATGGATAGGGTACGTTGTGACCATGCGAGATCGTTAGTGTGGGGGGAGGGGGGCTTTGGAATTTTCTAGCGTATGCCCGAGCTAGAGTCTTATGGATTTAGTTAGTTATGATCCGGTGTGTTACTAGTCCTAGATTTAGGATACTCGGTCGGGTTAGGTAGAGTTATTTATGTACAATCCAATGAATGTTTATCTTATGTTACGCATTCGAGAGTTGGAAAATACATGGCACGAAGTGCATGCACGCATCGTACTCACCCATTTGCGGGCTATCGTTTCATTTTTTTCTTCCGCTATATGTTACAAACCATTTCCATTTGAAATAAAATTACTTATTTCATTCTATAAATGTGTTTGAGCAATGACACGTGTAGCTACCTCTTAGAGGTGATGGTGGACACTCCGAATCTCGAGATTGTTTCGAGATAGGGTTGTTTCGAGATGGTGGACATTAATTGGTGATCTTCCTGAAGGTCACTCATTCTCTCACAGCTCTCGCCCTTTTGTAGACGCAATTAGTCCTCGTAGGCTTCCTAGGGTGTAGGGGTGCCAACCAAACTTGATTCTCCTTGAATTTGAATGTGTATTTGTTGCAGAAGCCATCATGTTGAGCTTATGTATCAAATTTCTGGACTTTCTTAACAATAGATGCCCAACATGCATCGGTATAACATCACATATAACATCATCTTTGTATTTGCCAATATTACATAAACTTTTACTTAACGATATACCTTGGTCTCCCCACTATTGTTTAGCCACTGAAGCTTGTATGGCTTCGGATGCTTTGTAGTTATGAAACCTAATTTATCAACAAACACAACGCATACCACATTCGTGCAACTCCCACTATCTATAATGATGTTACACACCTTCTCTTTGATGAGTCCCCATGTGTATAAGATGTTTTCCTACTGCTTCGTCGCATCTTCTACACCATATAAGTTAAGGGCTTGCCATACAATCAATGACTCACCCCTTGTGGCTTCATACTCCTCATCACTTTCATCTGACTTCGTAACCTTAGGTTCCACCTCATTTGATGATGTCTCATAACCCTAGTATGCATGGACAACAATAGTTCTCTTGTTTAGAAAATACTTGGTGTAATAATCATGCCATTGGAATTTAAAGCATGCAATGTCATCATTACACATAGGGGTTACATGACTACTTTGGATTTTTCATTTTGATGCCTCAAATTTTTCTTGATCGTGCTGATAGTGTATGACCTCTCGTGCTCATGAGTTGCCTTTCGTCCATGTTTAGGTATTTTTTTTATCTTAGTAGCTAAGCGAAGAAGATCCTCCATATTCACAAAGTCATAGGGTTCCACGTTGATATGATCATGAACAACGTCGAGGACGCAATCCGAGCCATGGCTAATGAAAAGGACATGATTCGTGATGAGGAAGACGTGACCCATGCTGAAGAGGACGTGACCCATGCTGAGGAGGACGCGACCCGTGCTGAGAAGGACGCGACCCGTGTTGAGAAGGACGCGACCCACGCTGAGGAGGACGCGACCCATGCTGAGGAGGACGGGACCTATGCTGCCAAGGACGTGCCCCGTGTTGTCGATGATACAACCCGCGTCACAAAGGACACGACCCGCACCACAGAAGAGGCGACCCGAGCTGAACCAAAAGGACGAAAGATATACGTGACTCGAAAGAAGGACGTTGGTCCCGTGACCCGTGCTAGGGCTAGAGAGGAGGAAGCCTTGATCATACAAGCAGGTCTCGTGACCCGAGCGAAGACTAGGAATCTCAAGGAGGCTATCGTCGTGATTTCTCAGGGTCGTTCAAGTTCAAGACAAGAGCTCGAGTCCACAAAGAAGTTCCAACATCCACATCATACTACACGCGAAACACAACTCGCAACGGTTAATAATTAGGTAAAGTGACCCGCGTGTACTGTTTTCCCTTCGTTGGTTTTGTCCCACCGGGTTTTCAAATGACGGGCTTTAACGAGACCGTCAATCACTTTTTCGCGACCTAATTATTAACCCGAGGGTTACAAGACAAGTTCGCAACCTAATGGCACAACTTACGACTTATCCTATTTAAGTCTTAAGTTATTTTCTAGAACAATTAATTGTTGCCTTGCATGGTGACTAGCATTTAATGCTACATTTATGTGTTTGCATGGCATTTCTTGCTTATTGTGGCCGGCCAATATGTTCATCTTTAGACAATCTTGATTTTGAAATTTATCTTTGATTTTCCTTTGTGAAATCACCCTTTGTTGGTGCGTTATATCCAGCAACGTGTTGGTGAGTCATATCCAACGTTCGTTCGTTCTTCATTGGTGCATAATATCGTTCGAAGACGGGCCGGTGAATCGAGAGCCATTCCGCAACTATCGTGTGACCAATCGCTCCACCCACTTTGTGCAACCCGTTGCAGTAAGGCCTATTCATCCGACCTTTAGTCTAGAGCGTCGTTCCAGCGGGATCACGTCAAGTGGTATTAGAGCTCGTTCTAGCAAAAAGGTGAGTTCAATTCGCTGTTTGATTGTTTCGATCATAGCTAGGGTTGAACGCAACAAAAAAAAATATATATATCTATAGTATGTGCTTCGAGTCTTGCTTCTCGTACGTTTCTTTTATCTTTCGTTGTTTTTTCGCTTTTGGCTGCTCCATGCGCTAGTGTGCAGGAAATCTGAGATTAGGTACATTCAAAAACCTTCAAGCATCATGGGGGATAAAGGTGCTGAGAACAGCCGGGTGAACGAGAGATTAATCGAGGCTGTCGCGGCTCGTTTGGAGCAAAGTATCACTAACAAAATGGAGGAATTTCGGCAAGAATTTCGACCCGAACATCCAACCCGACCGAGAGACATTCATGCGTTCCAGCAAGGAGAAAAGAACCAGCATGAGGAGGATAGCAACTACTACGAACGAGGCAGTTCATCCTTGTCCTGAAGTAGTCACCGAAGGTGGCGGCCACAAAGTTCTACGACTACGCCTTGAGTTGGTGAGATCAACTCATGATTTCTAGGTGACGAAACAGAGAAGAACCAGTAGCGACATGGCTGGAAATGAAAACCATTATGCGCAAGAGGTTCACGCCGAGTCACCACCACCACGAAGTGCATCGGCGACTAAGGAAGCTCACCCAAAGAAACCGTTTCGTGGAAGAATATTATCAAGAAATGGAGTTACTAATGTTGAGGGTTGACATCTCGGAGGATAGAGAGGCGTTGATGTCTCGATTCATTGGAGGACTAAATCAGGAAATCCAAGAGCATCTAGAGATGCAACACAATGTGGAGGTTGAGGAGATGCTCCACAAGGCGATCCTCATCGAGCAACAACTCTGGCGGCAAAGGAGTACACGATCGTGCTTTGGGGATGGAAAATATGGCCATCAACGGGATGAGAAACCGAGCTATCCAAGGAAGGACAACACGGTTCCAGCAAGCCGCGACGCGCCCAAAGTCATTTTAGCGAGCCGAGACGCAACGAAGTTAGGTCCATCAGCGCCGTGGGACAAAGGAAAGGTCGAGGCCACGACTTTGAGGGCTTGGGACGTGAAGTGTTTCAAGTGTCACGGGAGAGGACGCTATGCAAGCGAGTGCACAATCATGATTCTTCGTGATGACAGCGAGTTCGAATCCAATGACGAAGCGGCTGAACTTTTAGACGAGACGCGTGAGGAGGAACCGGCCAAAGGAGAGTTGCTGGTGGCACGATGTTCTTTGAGCATTCAACCTAAGGGTGACGAACAAAAACAACGAGAAAATCTATTCCACACCTGCTGCCTTGTTCATCGAAAGGTTTGTAGCGTTATCAACGACGGAGGAAGTTGCACGAATGTTGCAAGCGCTACTATGGTCTGAAAGCTCGGATTAAAAGTCCAAAAACACCTGAGGCCTTATAAGCTTCATTGGCTGAATGAAAATGGCGAGATGTGGGTGACTAGCCAAGTGACCGTGCCTATTGCAATAGGAAAATATGAAGATGAAATATTGTGCGATGTGCTACCCATGGAGGCGAGCCACATTCTACTCGGTAGACCATGACAATCGGAACGCAAGGTAAAACACGACGGTGTCACTAATAAGCATTACTTTGAGTATAATGGCAGGAAAACCGTCCTTGTTCCGTTGACATCAAAGGAAGTGCAGCAAGATCAAATGCACTTAAAACAACAAGGAGAACGCATGCTTAAGTCTTCGAACTTCTATGCGAGATCAGGTGAGATCAAGAAATCTCTTCACTCAAACCAATCCATGTTAATATTCGTGTTAAGGAAGCTCTTTCGAGCTTGACTAACCTTGCACCGGTACTTCCGAGTGAGATTACATCGTTAATGCAGGATTATGAAGATGTCTTTCCTGAAGACAACCCCACGGGATTGCCCCCAAAACGTGGTATTAAACATCAAATCGATTTTATTCCCGGAGCCACGTTACCAAATCAGCCAGCGTCCCAAACCAACCCAATGGAGACCAAGGAGCTGCAAAGGCAAGTACAAGAACTCATGGCCAAGGGACACATCTGAGAAAGCATGAGCCCATGCATCGTGTCCATTCTACTCGTGCCAAAGAAAGACGGCAGCTGGCGCATGTGTGTTGATTGTCGCGCAATCAACAACATTACGGTGAAGTATCAACATCCTATTCCTAGGCTAGATGACATGTTAGATGAACTGCATGGAAGTAGGATATTTTCAAAGATTGATCTTAACAGTGGATATCATAAAATTAGGATGAAAGAAGGTGACGAATGGAAAACGGCGTTTAAAACTAAGCATGGATTATATGAGTGGTTAGTGATGCCTTTTTCGTTGACAAGTGCACCTAGTACTTTCATGCGCCTAATGAACCAAGTTCTTAGAGAGTTTATTGGTAGACTCGTAGTGGTTTGCTTTGATGATATGATGGTCTATAGTAAAAACTTAGAAGCATACGTTGGACACCTAGAATCGGATCTAAAAGAACTTAGGAAAGAAGAAGTCTATGCTAACCATAAGAAGTGTACCTATTGTACGGATAACGTTGAGTTTCTAAGATTTTTTATAAGTGCAAATGGAATCAAGGTGGACAAGGAAAAGGTTAAAGCTATTCGGGAATGGCCGAGCCCAAAGACCATCGGGGAAGTTCGAAGCTTCCATGGACTCACGGAGTTCTATCATCGCTTCGTTAAGGGCCTTAGTACCTTGACAGCCCCTCTCACCGAAGTTATCAAGGAAAACATTGGGTGGGATGAAGCACAAGAAAAAGCGTTCGAAACGCTAAACAAAAAGCTTACTCAAGCCCCTCTATTAATTTTAATGGATTTCCTTAAGACATTTGACATTGATGCATCCGGTGAAAGAATTGGTGTAGATTCAATTTTGATGCAGGAACGGAAGCCAATTTCCTATTTTACCGAGAAACTCGGAGGTGCAACCCTCAACTATGCCCCATAAAATAAGGAGCTTTACGTGCTTGTGAGAGCGTTGCAAACATGGCAACATTACTTATGGTCTTTTCAAGCCCTGAGGCGAATGATTTTCAAGCCCGGCGACCAAGTTTGGATTCATTTGCGAAAAGAGAAATTTTCAAACGAGTGGAAATCAAAGTTAATGCCCCGGATCGACGGTCCCTTCACAGTGACCAAGAGAATCAGCAACAATGCCTACCAACTCGACTTGCAAGGTAAGTATCATGTGAGTCCCAGCTTTAATGTTACTGACTTGGTTCCTCCTATCGCGGATCAAAAGGATTTGAGGACAAATACTTTTGAAGTGGGAGGGTATGATATGATCATGAACAACGTCGAGGACGCAACTTGAGCCATGGCTAATGAAGAGGACATGATTCGTGATGAGAAAGATGCGACCCGTGCTGAGGAGGACGCGACCCTTGCTGAGGAGGACGTAACCCGTGCTGAGAAGGACACGACTCATGCTAAGGAGGACGCGACCCATGCTGAGGAGGACGCAACCTATGTTGCCAAGGATGCGCCCCGTGTTGCCGATGATGCGACCCACGTCACAAAGGACACGACTCGCGCCATAGAAGAGGCGACCCGAGCTGAACTGAAAGGACGGAAGATATACGCAACCCGAAAGAAGGATGTTGGTCCCGTGACCCGTGCTAGGGCTAGAGAGGAGGAAGCCTTGATCATACAAGCAGGTCTCGTGAACCGAGCTAAAGCTAGGAAGCTCAAGGAGGCTATCGTCGTGATTTCTCAGGGTCGTTCAAGTTCAAGACAAGAGCTCGAGTCCACAAAGAAGTTCCAACATCCACATCATACTACAGGCGAAACACAACTCGCAACGGTTAATAATTAGGTAAAGTGACCCACGTGTACTCTTTTCCCTTTGTTGGTTTTGTCCCACCAGGTTTTCCAACGACGGGTTTTTAACGAGGCCGTGAATCACTTTTTCGCGACCTAATTATTAACCCGAGGGTTTCAGGACATGTTTGTAATCCAACGGCACAAGTTACGACTTGTTCTATTTAAGTCTTTAGCTATTTACTAGAACAATTAATTGTTGCCTTGCATGGTGACTAGCATTTAATGCTATATTTTATGTGTTTGCATGGCCCTTCTTGCTTATTATGGCCGGTCATGATTTTCATCTTTAGACAATCTTGATTTTGAAATTTATATTATATTTTCCTTTGTGAAATCATTCTTTGTTGGTGCGTTAAATCTAGCAACCCGTTGGTGTATCATATCCAACGTTCGTTCGTTCTTCGTTGGTGCGTAATATCCTTCGAAGACGGGCCGGTGAATCGAGAGCCATTCCGCAATCTCGTGTGACCAATCGCTCCATCCACCTTGTGCAACCCGTTGCAACAAGCCCTATCCATCCGACCTTTAGTCTAGAGCGTTGTTCCATCGGGATCACGTCACACGTGGTCTTGGATATCAGGATTACTTTTGCCAATAAAATGATCCATCGAGGCCTTACGATCCTCATCGATATTGGTACATATCATAAGGAATTCCATTTCCTTGTAGTACTCTTCCACGATCCATTTACCTTGTACAAATTGTCTCAAATGTTGATTGATTTCTTTATGATGGTGAGAAAGAACAAATCGAATATCATATGATGGTATACATTTCGTCCCAAGTGGTGATCGCATGCTCTCTAAGACACCTTAAAAAAAGCGCAATTTTATCCCACCATGCCAGTGCATAGTCGCTGAACTTGGGAATTTCCAATTTCACCTTCTTGAATTTGGAGTAACAATGGAGCTTGAAAACAATCAATGTCTTTCGTTTTCATTCTAAATAAGCTTTAGGATCACTCCTCCTAATGAACGTATGTATCTCTATCTTCATATTGCTTATATCATCATCAAATTGGTCTCATGTGAGTTGATTGTTCCTCATGGGATTGTCATACTCATCATCAAACACCTCGGTGTACTCATACTCTTCCATATCTAGAGGATATGGATGACGAGCTACATTTTGGCCTCCTACGTGGTTGTTCTGGGTGAATCCTACGTGTTGCTTCCTCCACCTAACCAAGTCATTGATTAAAGTCTTGCATCATGCGCTTAAATTCGTCTATCAGCAACTGCATCGAGGAGACTCCCTTACCGTTCGATGGTTCGTTGCGATGGTTCCTAGACTATACAACTCAAAGTTAAAGGCAGATTAGATGAAAGAAAAAGAAGAGGAAGAAAACTAATAATCTCTCATAAAATATCTTCGCTCAGTTCTCTCACTCACTCACTTGTATGTCTTCATACTCTCTTTTTCAATTTAATTTAGAACTAAAGAACAACCTCGTAATTATCTTGACACTATAAATATAAAACGTCGCCATTATATCTATTGTCTTAATCTAATTTCTAGACACTTCTATTTTATTTCTAAAACGTTTTCCAATTTTATCTATTCCTATTTTCTCTTTTTGTCCCTTTTTCTTCTTTTTACTTCCTATATGTGTCCTTTTCCTTTTCTTTTTGTTTTTCTTTCTTGTCCTTTTCCTTTTCTTCCTATTGTTTTGTGTTTCTCTTCTTTGCTTCCTTTTTTTTGGTTTTTTTTTATTTTCTTTCTTTTTTATTTTTTTGTCATATTCTCTTTTTTCATTAACGAAAAAAAACTTCAAACCAAACTAAAATGAATAAATATATAGAAAAAACCAACTAAACTAACAGTAAAAATAAAATAGTACAAAGTTAGACTAAAGCAAAAAAAGGGTTATGATACGACTCCATATAATCCTAGATCGATATTCTATTGTTAAGTTGATGGAATTGGAATGAAACTTACTAAAAATATAATAGTAAAATCTAGAACTTGTCTTTTGAAAGAAAGGATGAACTAAACCCTTACTACAACCCAACTAAATCTCTAGGATAACAAAAAAAAAGATAATTTTATGGAACATCTATTTATAGAGACCAAATAATAATGAAAACTAAACAAAATAAGACAACTTAACTAAACTCGTCACAAACACTCAGTTAAGCGTTGTAACTACTAAGTCGAGTGTCATTAAGTCTTAAACCTTCTAAAGTACATTCCTCAATGCTCGAGTTGAATAGTCAATCCTTTTACATGCTTAATTGCTCCAGAGGATTCGCTTGGGTCGAGCGATCCTCTTCTCGAGCCGGGTGCATTGGTCTCGTGTCCAACGGATTCGCTCGGGTCAAGCGAATTCTTACCCGGACTAAGCGCCTTTAGCTTTTTTAGTTTCTTGTTTATGTTGGACTTTTTCTCCTTGTAGGTGAATCTTGTAACCTTGATTAAGCTCCTCTTGATGCATGCGTCCACTCATTGGTTGTCCTTCCACGTCCATCTGAGTGTGTGTGTTCCTAAACTCCTTCCTTGTGGCCCTCGTGATCGGCTCTTGTATGATCTTTGGTGGAACCATGAGTAGGTTCTCATCATAGACTTAAGTATATATTGAGACTATTTATATAGTGTCAGATTTATTCCGATGGAATGTTCGTCTTTAGATAAAGGAGATCAAGGTATTTCCTCCTATCATACAAGGAAGAAGACTTGTGATCACATCGTTTTCAATCTATGATATCTTGTGTGTTTCTTTTGGGTTTGAAATTATTTTAGTCTCTTTTGTTACTTTTAAGCATTTTCTACTTCATTTTATGAGCATATAATAAAGGGAATATGGAGAAGTCTCAGGAGAATCATGGTAAATTATCAACACGAAATGAGCATCAAAACAGAGAAATCGCTCGGCTCGAGCTCATTATCACTCGGTCGAGCGTGTCACTATGAGATGCACAATGGTTCTCAAGAAATCACTCAAGTAGAGTGATTAACCACTCGACCAGTACAATGGAGCAATATTTACCCCCTTAGGTTCATTCGAACCGAGCGGTAGCCAATCGGTCAAGCGTTGAGCCAAAGGAAGGTTGTCTTCTAGCTAAATAGGTTTGCTTGATCCGAGGGGTATCCAGGTGAATCGAGCATTGCGCCAGAAGATGCCAAATTGTGGTCCAATTTAAAAGGAAAACATGTAGATCCAACAACCACTCGACCCTAGTTGACACCAACTCAATTCGATATTTGAGTAATTCACTTATTAATTCAATATAGAATTATTGAAAGACTGAAGAAGTTTTCTAAAAGTCTAGAGGTTGACATTGAAATACTGAAGAAGTTTCCTCTGTTCCCAACGGAGGAGCATGTGAGGTTGATCGAGCATATAGAGGCTTATGTCACCTTCAAGATGTCCAGTCTCTTCTCAATGTCTTTTCAAAACCTGGTTTTTCCTCGATCTCTCATTCTCTCTCTATCTATTTTTACTCCAATCTCGTTTTACTTAGTCAATGGTTTCGTATTGGATCTGATATGATTTTGATTTTATATGACGAGAGTCATTAATTTTTTAATCCGTAAATGTTGTAATTCATGATTGGGACAACTTTCATTCTCTCATTAGTTCGAGTGATTAGTGTGATCGATGAAACAAGTGTTTGATCAGTGAGTTTATGGAAGTTGGAAGGTTTTGGTTGGTTAAGAAATTGCGAATTAAACTAGCAGTTCTTTAATTGAGTGCCTACTTTATTTCGCTGCTATTCCCAATTGAAGATTTGAAGAAATTTTGTTTTTGAATTTGAAAGTTTAGATTCTTGTAGCATTCCTTATCGATGGGAAAGCAATTTCGCTGAGGTAAATGAGAGTGGTTTCTTTAGAAGTCTTTACACCAATTGATTAGTTATTCCTTATCCTAAGACATTCGGGAATCATGAATTTCATGCTCGCCGCATAAGAACAGATCTTTGATTTCAACATTACAAGAGTAAGAACTCCATAAGAGAAGTGAGGATCGATTTTTAGTTCTTCCTTCCCTCACATAAGATTATGTAGTACCTGTGCCTGTTATCACAACGATCCAAGCGATAACTCATTAGTCGATAGTTGTGTTTTCTTCGAGTCATAGATAGTTGCACTATGTTATGAAATGTTTCATTTGTTTGTTTTAATTTGGTAATGCATACCATATTAGAACTGAAATATTATTGGTGAAGACTTTCCGTTGCTGGTACTCACTAAACTACATTATATGTATGGTTGGCTTTTGTTTCTCAGGGAAGTTGGCTCATAGATTGAAGAATGGACTAAGGAAGTTTGCATGTCAGATAACATTGAAGAGTAGACTAAGACAGTTCAATTATTCAGTATTGTATTTTTTATTATTTTTGTCTATTATTTTTTATTTGTTTTTGTTAAAACCCAAAAAAACCCAAAACATCCAAAAAACTTGAACCCAAATACTTGAATAACCCGAATAACCCAGAAAACATAAAAAAAAAACTAATTTGGGTTATTTCGGGTCCAATGCCTCAAAACCCAAGTAACCTGAACTCAAACCGAAATCCGAGGAACATAGACTGAAAAACATTCTTTTTCAATTCGGGTACTGTTTTCAGAAAACCTGAGAAGACAAGACATATAGCGTTGTGCTATGAGGAATGAAGGTTGAATATGACGTCTTCAAGCGGATGATTGGATAACAAATCAATGTTATCTATATGCATATCATGGAGCTAGACAATCAAGTCGTCTAACTTGTGTCTACATTGATTTGCCTCCTGAGAAGCGCTTGTTTTATGTCTCGAGCCTGACTATATATGCTTTGTGAAGCTGTATGGGTTACCCTAAATCTTAGAACCCATTCGGGTTCGAGTCGGTCCGATCCGAATTCAGGTTAAACCCGAAGAACCCACACAACCCAACAAAAGATAGGTTTTTATTTTGTTTTGTGTTTTTGTTGTTTCTGTCGTTGCTTGTGTCTCCATTCTCTTCTCTCCCTCATCCCGTCCGAGCCTCCATTCCATCCTCTTCTCTCTCTCATCCTGCCCGAGCGACGAGATTTTTGCTGCTCCATCGTCTTATCTCACTCGTCCCGCTCGAGCGACGAGAGTTCTAGTGCCTCCATTCTCTTTTCTTCGTCATCCCACCCGAGCGACAAGTTCTAAAGCCTTAATTCTGTTTGCCGTTGTATCTCTTTGATGTCGTCTTCTCCTGGTAAGATACGTTTCCTTTCGTTTGTATATTAGTGTAGATTGGGGCTTATTCTCAAACTTTACAGTTACATATTGAGTGACGAGAGTTATGTCTCCTCTCTTTGCCATCTTCTCTCTTAGCCATCGTCTTCTCCTGGTAAGATTTGTTTCCTTCCATTTGTAGATTAGTAAAGAAGCTATAGATTGGGGTTTGATACACATATAAAAAAAATGTTGTGATTGTTTGCTTATACATGGATATGCATATGGTTGTTCTTCTTATTTCATTTTATCCTTTTATATAACATTTAACTTATAATTTAATCTTTGTTTCTCAGCTTATCGAACATAAATAATAGAAGAGAATGAGATATAATTTCATTGATACACTTTCTCAAAATATGTTCTTATTTAGTTTTATCTTTTTATATAACATTGAACTTATAATTTAATCTTTGTTTTTCAGTTTATCAGACACAAATAATGGAGGTAAATGAGATGCGATTTCATTTTGTTGCACGACAATAACTTAGCGTTTTCGGAGTTCATTTCATTTTCATATTTTTGGATTTATTTTCATTTTGACGTTTTCAGAATTCATTTCATTTTGCTGCTTTCGAAGTTCATTTAGTTTTGGTGTTTTTGAATTTCATTTTTATGAGTTGGATATGAATTTTTTTTTGTATTTTTTTATATGTTAACTTTTTTTTCTGTTAGAACCAGAAAAATCCATCGAAACCCCAAAAAACCAGAATAACTCAAAAAAACCCAATATAACCAGATTACCCGAATTTAATTTGCGTTATTCCGGGTTCAATGCTTCAGAACCCGAATAACCTTAACCCGGAACGAAACCCAAAAAATCAAGACCGAAAAACATTCGGGTTCAATTCGGGTCCAGTTTTCATAAAGACGGGGAACCAAACCGAAACCCGGATTGGCCACTCCTAGCCTAAATGTGGTAAACAGTGATTTTAGACGTCAATGTGGAGGTAATAACCAGGGGAGTCAACAACAGACTTCATTTCATATATACAAAAAAAAATCAGGTATATTATGCCTAAAAACAAGCCTTGCAGCAAGGAGAAGAGATAACCTGTTTCTTAGCAAATGCTGCTTACGTTGTCTCAATATCCTTTAAAGAGTTGAGGCACCTAAATCTCAGCCTTATGTCACCATGTTAAGTTCAACAACTGCGGTCAAGTTATGCAGGAGGGTTGCTCGGGTGCATATTTGCTGGCAGAACGTTCTGGAATTCGGATGGGATGACGTTTTGGAACACTGTGGGGATCACGTTGTGGAATTGTCCAGGCATTATGACCTGCAATGGTCTTGGAGTAGCCTGTAATTGCACCAAACAAAAATCGTCAAACCCTAGATACTTCGATCAACTTACTGTCTAGAGATGAGACAAAGCGTAGATGTCTAATCTAAAACAATGAGACTTGAAATGGTCGTATAGAACCAACAGCAAATTTAGTCATGTCAATTTATTCAAATCACAAAATCTTACAGCGATAGAGTTGAGTTAGAATGGATATACAGACCAATTGTTGAAACCCTTCTTGGCTTCTGGAACCAACAGCTCCACCTTGAGGCACATGCTGCACAAATGGAAACAAATACTGACGTACTCAGACTGGTATGTTCGATTAGGTATCTTTTGTCAGCCAGATCAGCCTAGGAGGTGTGACTGAGAATCAGTTTGCCCAATCTTCACGCCAAACAAATTCCACAACCCAAATAACGCACATGGAAAAATAATGGATGTGCAGGTATGTTTCATGTTCTAACGTATATAACAGCTAACCTACCTTTCCTCTTTTAGGTGCGTTCCTTTGACTACCTTTCTTCTCCCTTCCGGTTTCAGCTTGGCCTGGAGCGCTGCTAATATCATTTGGTTTGGGGTCAGGTGCTTTCTCTTTGGATGCAGACCCATATTTGTTTTCTTCCTGAACAGGATACCGAGCTTGAATTGTTGGTTCTTCAGATCTTGTGTGATCTCCAAGAATATTCATTTTAGTAGCACATTGTCTAAGAGCTTCTCTAATAGAAAACATGGCAATATCATAACTTTCCTGTGAAAGGGAGCCTTCTTCCCCCAGTATAATGGCTCGCCGGCATAAATCATTGTAAAGGCGGATACTAGACTGCACATCATCCAGATTTTCACTGATCTTGTGTCGGCTTTTAGCTGCATTTGTCCATCTTTGCAACACATACCTAGACGGGATGCTAAAAACACCTGACATCTGTAGAACCACAATAGCATGTCGACAAAGATAACCCTTGTACTCAAATGAACGGCAAGAACAGAGTATGTCTGGTTTCAATTCATTCCATGCCACCAAATATTTCTGATCGTCTTCAAAGTCCTTAACACTGTAAGTCTTCGCAGCCTCATCATTCTCATTTTCTTTCTTAAAATGACAAGCAGCAGCACCCAAAACCTCAAGTTGGAATTTCTTGAATATCTCATGGGTGTATATAAGCGACATCTGCTTCTCAAAAGGCGATGGAGATTTCAACTGAGGTGCTTCATGCCAGGCATCAAAACTCGCTTTGGCTTCCTCTCCATAGCTATCTTCTAGCATTAGTTTATACTGTCCTAGAATCTCCCTCAGTGAAGAGTCAACTTTAACATACTTATCAAATAGAGAGATTAAGCTTTCCGAACGGTGAGGTGTTGATAAACCAGCAAATGTAATATCCCTGATAAAGGTAGGCACCCAGCACCTCCGTTCCTCGTACAAAGACCTCATCCACTGAACCTCTCTGATATGAAATTTGTCCAGCAATTTTAACCATCTCCTTTCGAATTCTTCTTCAGTCCATGACCTGTAAATACACTTGTAGAACTTCTTCGTGAAAGCGTCTTCCCACAGGCTCCAGTAGTCCAGATTTCGGGGAAGCCTTTCCAATACATGCCACAGGCAAAAGCAATGACGAGTTTCAGGGAATATTGCGGCAACTGCTGCTTTTATGGAATCATTTTGATCTGTCAGGATTACTTTTGGGGCTTGTTCACTCATTGCCATTAACCAAGTTTGCATTAACCAGACATAAGTGTAAACAGTGTCATCTGCAACCAATCCACAGCCAAGCAAAACCGGTTGTACGTGATGGTTGACTCCAACAAAAAGAACTAGCGGTACTTCATACTTGTTCACAAAATAAGTGGTATCAAAAGAAACAACATCACTGAAACTTCTATAATCTTCTATGCCTTTCCCATCAACCCAAAACACATTTCTCAGCCTATGATCTTCACTGAAATCGATTGCATAGAAAAACTTTGGATTCTCTTCCTGCATACACATAAAAAATTCAAGCAGGAATTGAGCATCACTGGTTTCAAGAACGAGATGGCGTCCCTTGTCATGCGGATTTCTCATATAATAATCATCTAAAAAGTTGAGATTTTGATAAGCACTAAAAAGTTTAGACCCCGCCGAACCATTCTTCTTTCGCCTGAACCGAGCATCACTTTTCAAAGGGTCTGTGTTCCTATGGCTCCTGAAAAAATGGGCTTGATCCGGTAAAAGCTCATGATTGTGATCCTTCACAAAACTATAAACATACCACTTCCCATTTGGCCTTCGTTTTACATGCATGCTTGCTTTGCAACCTATCTTCGGGGATGGCCTAGGATTAATAGCATCATCAGACTGCTGCTTGCTCCCATATCGTATACATGAAAATTTCGCATCAATAAATTCCTTCGATGCCCTAGATCTTCGACTGCTCAACTTGGCTGTGCCAAAGCCAACAGATTTTGCATACTCTTTATAAAACAAATACGCATCTTCATGTGTGTCAAACTCCATTTCGGGTCGAGGCTCAGACATAACAGATCCAGGACTATCACCTAGATCCATCATGTGTCAAGTAAATTACTACCAAAGAACAAAATCTACCAAAGCTGGTCACTTTTGCATATCTTCTGCTTCCTTCGATGACCGAACCAACACTACGATAGGCACTGCATTACAATTTTCCAACACTAAGACACTGGGAAAACATTTGGATGTTAGTGAACGAAATATGAGCTAGGAAAACCTCATCCTGAATGCTATAGCAGCTATAATCCAGGTTCAGACAGATATGTCAGACACTAAATAAGCCACCAAAATGTTAACGAAAGTAATACTTTTAAATCACATTTAAGCTTCGTAACCAGTAATTTTACGATATCAATGACGAAACCCTAATTCAGCAACCAGTCCGATTAAATAGTCCAAAAAAACTCAATTCTCTAGTCACTACGTTATGAAACAGAAGTCATCCCAACGACTGTTATTCTAGAAAATTATCAAGTAGATGAATCAAATCAACAAGAAATTCCAAAGAATACACCGAATGGTCGAGGCACAAAAAACCCTAGAATATGAAAAAGCCATCGGTAGTCTCAACCAATAAAAGTAACAAAGAGGAGATACGAATATACGTAATCCTGAGATAATAAGAGAAATGAGGAAAAAATTAGCGATGACGCATGTCACCTGAGTCGCGACGGTAACCACCGGATATAACGGCGCTACGGCGGAGGAAGGAATCGCCGGAGGAGGCGAAGAACAATGGCGCGTTCCTCTCCTCTCTCCTTCTGTATGTTTTATTTTTTCTCTCTTTATTTTTCTCATTTTTGTTTTAACTTTTAAAACTTCTCTTGGGCCACTAAAAATATTGCCTTTGAGCCCAAAACGAAGCTATTGATGCTTTTTGGTTGGCCAAATATTCTTTTCTAAAATAATTATTTAATCGAAAAAAAATTGGAGAAAAGATAAATTTATCTTTAATTTTCGAACGTGAAAAAATCTACATTCTGCAATTTTCGACGTGAAAACCTGTCAAACCGTATTAAAAGTAAGAAAGAGCAAGTGATTTCGAACTTGAGAGGAATCGATTCGAAGTTGACAAGAAGGAAATGGCTAGAATCAACAGCAGCAACAGCAGTAAATAACAGAGCACGAGTTAATCTTCAATGGCGTCAATAAGTGTAAGTAGATCGATTTCTAGAGTTTTGCAGGCTGTCGAGTCCCAAAATGGTTTATTGATTTGAAATGGGTGTGAGTCTCAATGAGTCGGTTGAGTCTCAATGAGTCGGATGAGTCGCAAGAGTCGGTTGTCTCAGTGAGTCGGTTTGGGTCGCGATGGTCGGTTGAGCGTCGATTTCTAGGGTTTTGCAGGTTGTCGAGTCCCAGAATGGTTTATTGATTTGAAATGGGTGTGAGTGTCAGTGAGTCTGTTGAGTCTCAGTGAGTCGATTTGGGTCGCAATGGTCGCTTGAGCGTCGTAGGGAGTCTAAGGGTCGTTTGAGTCGGTTATCTCAGTGAGTCGGTTTGGGTCGCAATCGTCGCTTGAGCGTCGTAGGGGGTCTAAGGGTCGTTTGAGTCAGTTGTCTCAATGAGTCAGTTTGGGTCGCAATCGTCGCTTGAGCGTCGTAGGGGGTCAAAGGGTCGTTTGAGTCGGTAGTCTGAGTGAGTCGGTTTGGGTTGCATGAGTTAGTTGAGTCGCATGGGTCGGTTGAGTCGTAGGGTCGGTTGAGTCGGATGGGTCGGTTGAGTCGCATGGCTCGGTTGAGTCGCACGTGACGGTTGAGTCGGATTGGTAGGTTGAGTCACATGGGTCACTTGAGTCGGTATAAGTATAATGTATTCTTAATTAATTGGTCATTTTGCAGGTGGCGCCAAAGCCGAAGTTTGTGTATGAATTCAAGCACAATGGACAGGATGCCAAAGATCACCACCAAGTGTTATCCTCACAAGACAATAACGAAGCTGATAGGAATCTTATATGAATACGAGTTGCATTACTTCGACAAGGAATCACAATTTAAGCATTTATTCCATTTCCAATGTGACTCCACATTGACTAAGGTTCAAATTTCTATCCTCCTAAATCACTCCGTGATTGTACGGGACAAGAAGGAGTTGTAGTTCATGTTAAACGGTGTTCACATCCGGTACTCTATAGTGGAGCACGCACTAATTTCCAGATCGAACTGCGGACCATATCCGAAAGGATGGGAGTCCAAAAGGGGTGATACATTCAGGCGGAAGAATTTCGGCCGTGGAAAGGTGACCCCTGCACAAATCATTGGAAAGCTTGTGAAGGCGAAGAATGTCGAGGACCGGAAGAGGTTGGCAACTTTGTTGTTGTTAGCGCAAGTTATGGCTCACAAGCCTTCATCAGACAACTCTATCAGCCATGATCTCATTGACATGTGCAAGAAGATGGTTAAATCCAGTATTAATCTGAAGTATCTAGACGTGATATGGCTGATCGGAGATTCAAAGGTAATAATTACACAAGGGTCACAAGGAAAGCAAGGGTCATAGAGGGTAATAATGGTTATTTTTTGTTTTTCAGGATATTCGAAGTATTCTTCGTGATGAACAAGAACAGGTAGGTTTAGTTTTTGATCCGGACGACTATGAGGGATGCCACGATCCCGATGCTCAGATATGGATGGAACATATTCGTAAGAATCCGAAGGGAATTTGTTGGGAGGATATCCGTGAGCAAGAACTGCTGACGCGAAAAGCAGTTCTTGGTGATCAAAAGAAGGGGAAAGGGAACGGGACAAAGAGGAAAAAGAGCGTGGGTGAAAAAATGATAGAGCCTGAAGATGATGAAGCGGATGCTGAAGCTAATGCTGAAGGTGATAAAGAAAGAGATGGTGATGCTGAAGCTGAAGCTGAAAGAGAAGACGAGGATGAAGATGAAGCTGAAGGAAAAGAAGCAGCAGTCTATCTGACACTGGAGCAGAAATTAGTGAAGGAAATAAAGAAGCCGGAGAAAAGAATCATCAACGCTGTCATAGATCTTCTAAGGGATGCCGAGTTTCATTTGCCTAATACAAAAGCAGAGGCGGCAAATCCCAAAGGTGCTGAAAA
>CM071870.1:29854663-29897059 GCA_036759665.1 Gynandropsis gynandra | reverse complement strand
TGCGATGTGTAGATCTCGTTGTGATAGCCATATCTCTTTCGCCTTACCAGCTATTCGACCAACTCCACAAAATATATCTGGAACATCTGGTACTGAATATGAAAATACCACACCACCATCAAAACATCTGTATGGATTTCTACTTCGCGTTCGAATATGTGGCTCAAAGTAGTAAGAAGTGAAGAATGATATCTCCTCATTCACATATTTTTCCGTAATTGAACCCTCTAAACGAGCTTTTTGTTTGGCTTTTTTCTTCAAATGGAGCATAAATTGCTCGAATGGATACATCCAATGAAATTGAACTGGACCTCCTAATGCGGCTTCGTGTGGTAGATGAACTGTCAGATGGTACATAACATCAAACAATGATGGTGGGAAAATCTTCTCCAAGTTGCATAGTACTGTAACTATGTTTCTTTTAAGTCTACGAACCACATCTACACTTAAGTTTCTCGCACATAAATCTCGGAAAAATATACCAATACCTGAAAATTCAAGTATTAATTAGTTTATTTTACAATTAATATTTCTATAAATTATTAATCACTAATTATACTATATAAAATAATCAATGATACATCCAGTTGCTTCGTGTGCATGTTTGTCCATCAATTCAGAAAAAAAACATATGGCAAGTAGTCTTTGCATGAATACATGACAATCATGACTTTTCATCCCTGGTAACTTTCCTCCATGAATATCGACGCACCTTCTGATGTTATATGCATAACCATCAGGAAATTTCACGTCTTCCTTCAACCATTTTAGCAATTTATATTTCTCATCATTCGAAAATCTGAAAATCGGAACTGGAGCTTTACCGTCTCCACTTATATGTAACTCCTTCCGTGAGCAATACTCTGCGAGATCCTTCCGTGATTTAATGTTATCCTTCATTTTTCCTGTGACATTCATTACCGTATTGATGATATTATCGAAAAAGTTTTTCTCTATGTGCATGACATCAAGATCGTGGCGAAGCTTCAGATTTTTCCAATACGGTAGATCTCATAATATGCTCTTCTTGTATCAATTATGGGTAATTCCGTAACCATCAATTCTCGGATGATTGTTCCCTCCGCAATCTATACTCCTAGGAATACCCAAAGCAAGAAGTCGTTCATACAATATCTCTTCGCCGCTCAAAACTACAGGAGGAGATTTCCGCACAACAATATTCCTTTTGAAATTCCTCTTGTTGCGTCGTAGTGTATCATCAGGAGGAAGAAAACGACGATGACAATCAAACCAACTCGTCTTTCGTCCATACTTAAACTGAAAAGCCTCTCCTTCCTCCATGCAATATGGACAAGCCAATCGACCATGCATTGTCCATCCATATAGCATACCATAAGCTGGAAAATCAATTATTGTCCACATAAGAGCACCTCGTAATATAAAATTTTGTCGTCTCAAAACGTTGTATGCTGGAACTCCCTTCCATAATTCTTTCAATTCTTCAACCAGTGGTTCAAGAAATATATCCAAACTTCTTTTCGGATGATTACGCCCGAGAATCAATATTGTTAAGAACAAAAACTCACGCTTCATGCACATATCTGGTGGTAAATTATACAGTGTCATAATAACTGGCCACAACAAATAATTTCTCCTAGACATCTCGAATGGTTTAAAACCATTAGTGCAAAGGCCTAAATAAACTTTTCGACTCTCAACTGCAAAATCAGGATATACCTTGTTAAAGTGTTTCCATGCCTCACCATCTGAGGGATGACATATTTCTCCGTCAGGACTTGAATGCTCGGCATGCCATCTCATGTCGCTTGTGGCCTCCTCTGATTGATACAATCTTTTTATCCTGTCTGTAATTGGTAAATACCACATACGACGAAACCGAACCGATTTTCCATTTCTTGTCAAATAAAATCGATCTTTTCCACAAAATCGACAATTGATCAAATCCGAAGTTTCTTTTTAGAAAATCATACAGTTGTCTTGGCAAACATATCTTTTGATATGGTAATAAACCCAATGATCTCATCATCTTCTTTGTTTCATAATATGACTCGACTGCATTATTATCTTCGGGCAAGTAATCTCTTACTAATTGCGATATAGAATCCATGCAATTCTTCGAAAAGATTATTTTCAGTCTTCAAATTCATCAACCGTGCAGATAAAGACAACCGTGAAAGGCCACTTCTACAACCATCATAAAGTGGATGCCTAGCACTTTCTAACATTTCAAAAAAACTTTTTGCTTCTTCATTCGGATCTTCTTCAAAATTTTCATCTCGTTTCTTTCAACGAATTCATTTTGCACCATTTCTACATAAGGGTTTATTTCTACATCTTGAGAAGTCTGAGACACTTCATGATTTACAATACCCCTGCTAAGATTTTCCACAACATTACGGGGTCGTGGTGTAAAATTCTCTCCATGAGATAACCAAATAAAATAATTTGGAGTAAACCCTCTTAAATATAGATGATTCCAACGGTTTTCTCATTAACGAATTTTTCATTTTTGCATTTGACACAGGGACAAACCAAGTTATCGTTTTCTCAATAAAGTTGTTGATTTGTCGCCACCGTCATAAACTATGTAAGGCGTTCTACAAACTCCAGCGATACACCTTGAGTTTCCGGATCAATTCTTCTATACATCCACTGTCGCGAAACGAAAATATTCGATCTCGAAAATGATGCCATTATAATCAGAAATGATAACAAGATATGTAGAGAAATATATGAGAATTGTGTGTGAGAAACGGATAGAAGAAGAGAGACTAAATAGAAAATTTTTTGGACCGATTATGGACGGATTACGGACTAAGATAAATATTTCCGACGAACCGTCCGAATACGTCTACAAATTGCGAACGGATTGCAATACCGTCTGTATTTTGCGAACGGATTCCTATACTGTCCTGAATCCATCCGCAAATTGCGGACGCCTGTGAAAGTAGTCCCGAATCCGTCCACAATTACGGATGACTTAGGGACTACTATATTGTCTGCAAATTTGTGGATGAATTAGGGACGACTTTATTATTCCATCCTTAAAACGTCCCTAAATTTAGGGATCACTATTTCAGTCCGCAAAGTCAGTTCGAAAATCTTATTTTTCTTGTAGTGAAATAATAATTTCTTATGACTCAAGTCAAATTATTTACAAATAATAAGAAAAAATTTTAAAAAAATAACAATGTACCAAATATTTACATCTTCCATCCACAAAAAATAATAATGTATCAAGTTAGTCTCGGGGGTTAAGAGATACATTTTCCGTTCTTAAATATATCAGTATCCATCTTCTCACACATTTTGTTATATGCCGATTAAGCGTAGGGAAAAGTATGACGTATTTCCATTATAGAGGCTTCTAAGAATTTGAAGGCGTAAACACCACAGTTACTCGAGCTTTTGTTCTGTGACAGACCTTCATAATACTCGTACTTCCATTCATCTTTTCCAGAAGCCAAAGAAAGAAACCCTCCGAGAATGAGCATCTTAGGAACAACTTTTCTTATCTTCTCAATCATCATATCGATATGTGTTTCCTTAATACTGCTTAAGGAGTCATATACCGTGATGCATCGGGTCATGAAATGCGCTTCGATGGCAACCCAATGAACATGTATAACCGAATTTTGAGCGATGGAATGTTTCGAATCAAGACAAAGCCATTGAAATAACTCACTGGTGTGTACCTACTTCTGAATGGATACTTGCCATCCAAAAAATCACTAAGAATTCCTGATAAATTTTCCATATCCTCGTACATCCATAGCGTGAGCGTCTGCATGAAAGCAAGAGGACAAACACAATGATTTCGATATATGAAGGGAATGTCCTCATACGATCATACAACTCCAACAACGTCTCATTCAATTGCTGTAAAAAATTAACACACATGAATACATATGACATAAAATGACCTCTATGACTAAGGATTAAATTTCCACTAACGCTCATGTCGAGGTTTTGTTAGGAACATATATAGAGCAGTCAATTTTTCCCCGTTAGCATCACTAAACGAAGGATCTTGCGTTATCCCGCCCTCTCCTAATCCCTTGGGCTGGCACACAAAATGCCGATTCCCTGTAGGTTCTTGAACCATCTTTTTTTGGGTTCTTGAACCACCTTCTTTGCATGTTTTTGAACCACATTTTCTGCGGGTTCTCCATTAACATCTTTCCTTCGCTCTCTAACTCACCCTGTTTTTGCTCTTTTCGTCGATGGAGGTTCAACATATGCCTTTCGTGGTCATAAAACTCGTTTAGTTACCGATGGAGGTTCAACATATGCCTCATAATCTTTTGATAAAGGTCCAGCATCTGCATAAAATTTACTTCATTAAACTTATGGCAACTCATGCGACCAATGCGACCCTACGACCATGCAGATATGAGACCTTTTGTGACCCATGCGACCCATGCGACCATGCAACCCATGCGATTAATGCGACCATGCGACTAATGCTACCATGTGACCTATGCGACTATTACGACCTTTTGTGACCCATTTGACCCGTGCGACCTTTATGACTCAAATGACCGTACTTACTTGGTGGTACTTCGATATTAATGACAATAACTTCTGGAGTTCCGTCAGCACCAATATCAGCGGCGACCTCTTGGACAGGACCCACTGGAGTATACTCTGTAGGAACCTCCTTAGAAGCGACCTCTTTGACAGGACCCACTGGATTATCCTTGGTGGGAACCTCGTCGATGACATCTTTGACAGGATCAACTGGAGTATCCTCGGCAAGAACCTCCTTAGCGGGGACCTCTTTGACAGGACCCACTGGGATATCCTCGACAGGAACCTCCTTGTCGGCGACTTCTTCGATAGGACCCACTAGAGTATCCTCGGCAGGAACCTCCTCAACAGGAACATCTTCCACAGGACCCACAGGAGTATACTCCACAAAAACCTCTTTATCGGTGACCTCTTCGACAGGATCCACTGGAATATCCTCCGCAGGAATCTCCTCCTCGGCGACTTCATCGACAGTATGCATTGAGCATCTGCATAAAACTACTTCATTCATTAGACTCATCATTCGTTACATTGATGCGACCCTTGCGGCCCATTTGACATATGCAACCCATGTGACCAATGCGACTTTAGCAACCCAACGTCTTATGCGACCCTGCGACTTATGCGACCTTGCGACTTATGCGTCTCTTGCGACCTATTCGACTCTTGCGACCCATGCCGACTCTTGATGGAAATGTACTAAAATGACATTTTCACTAAATATTACTTACTTGGTTGAACTTCATCAGGAGCAACGTCTGCAATAACTTCTCATTAAATGTACTCAATTAGAGGAATGGTGGCGGCAGATGTGAGATTTTCATCTAATCTCGAAATGTTTGCCAAATCCTCCTTTTGAGCCATCTCTAGAGTCATTTTCAGCCACTGACTCAATCGGCTCTTCGCTTGGCTCTTTTCTTGACACTGGATATAGACGTCGAAGGAATTAAAAATTATCATCTCTAATAGTGCCAGAAGATTGGTTTCCGGTGCTCGCATCTTTTTTTGGCAGACTTTGATTTTTCCTTTTCAGCAACTTTGGGATTTGTCGCCTTTGATTTTGGATTAGGCAAATGAATCTCGACATCCCTTAGAAGGTCTCTTACGGTGTTGATGATTCTTTTCTCCTACTTCTTTATTTCCTTTATTAATTTCTGCTCTAGGGTCAGAGGGACTGCGGCTTCTTTTCCTTTAGCTTCAGCTTCATCATCACCTCGTTCAGCTTCATCATCACCTTCTCTTTCAGCTTCAGCTTCAGCATCACATTCTCTTTCTTCATCAACTTCAGCAACACCTACCCTTCCTTCGTCTTCGTCATCTGCAGCCTCTATTTTTTTTTCACTCACGCTCTTCTTCCTCTTAGTTCCCTTTTCCTTCCCTTCTTTTGATCAGCAAGAGCTACTTTTTGCATCAGCAGTTCTTGCTTACGGATGTCCTCCCAACAAATACCCTTCGGATTTCTACGAAGATGTTCCATCCATATCTGAAAATCGGGATCATGGCATCCCTTGTAATCCTCCAGATTAAAAATAAAGCTTCCTCTTCGTTTTCACCATGAAGAATACTTCGAATATCTTGAAAAAAATTAACCATTATTAGCCTTGTGACCCTTGTTACCGTTGTGTAATTGTTACCTTAGAATATCTGATCTACCTTATCACATCTACAGACTTCAGGTTAAAACTGGATTCAACCATCTTCTTGCACATTCTTGGACATGATGGGTCCACATCCATTACATCAACATACCATCATTTTCCGCTCAATGGTTTCGACTGGAAGTAACTGAAACATTACAACAAAATGATAAGAATGCATAAAGTACGTAAAAATTCAAGTTATTCGAATAATATATACAACTTACCATTAGTGGGATCATGAAATCGCCACAATACCATTTTTGTTTCGGTGATTCCCCGATAACATGCTTGTGGTAAGTATCCATAATCTTCTCGATCGTGTAACGCCCCCGTGCAAAGCCTTTACAAAATTCAAATTCATCAACAATGTCAATGAGATCATGACAGATAAACTTGTCTGATGAAGGCTTGTGAGCCATAACTTGCACCAACAACATCAAAGTTGCCAACCTCATCCCTTTTAGTTAAAAGCCTTCACAAGCTTTTCACTGACTTTTGCGGGGGTCACCTTTCCACCGTTGAAATTCTTTAGCCTGAATGTATCATCCCTTTTGGACTGCCATCCTTTGGGATATGGTTCACATTTCAATCCGGAACCGGAAATTAGTGCGTGCTCCCTAATAGAGTACCGGATGAGAAAATCGTTTAAGACGAACCACAACTCCATGTTTTCTGGTACAATCACAGAGTAATTTAGTAGGATAGACATTTGAACCTTCGTCAATGTGGATTCACATTGGAAAAGGAATAAATGCTTAAATTGTGACTCCTTCTCGAAGTAATGCAACTCATATTCATCTAACATTCCTCTCTGATTCGTTATTGTCTCGTGAGGATAACACTTGGTGGTGATCTATGGAATTCTATCCATGTCCTTGAATTCATAAACAAACCTCGGCTTTTGCGGCACCTACAAAATGACCAATTAAGAATACATTAGACTTCTACTGACTCAAGCGACCCATGCAAATCAACCGACCCTTACGACCCATGAGACTGAAGCGATGTTGCGAGTCAAACGACCCTTCCGACTCAATGACACTCGAGCGACCCATGCGACCTTTAGACCCTCTGCGACACTCAAGTGAGCATTGCAACCATTGGGACCCAATGAGTCGCTTGAGTAAAAGATGGTCATGCAACTCCTGCGATCCTTGTGACTCAATGAGACTCGATCAACCCTTGTGACACAACCGACTAACTGAGACTCAACCTACTCACTGAGACTCAAGCGATTCATGCGACTCAAGCGACCGACGAGGCATAATATCAAGTGACCCATGCGACTCAAATAAACCTCGCGACTCAATGACACAATCGATCCATGCGACTGAAACGACCCTTGGACCCTGTGCAACACTCAAGCGACCATTGTAACCATTGAGACCCAATGAGTCGATTGAGTTGAAGATGGTCATGCAACTCTTGTGACCTTTGTAACTCAACCGACTCACTAGGACTCAAGTGACTCAGTGAGATTCAACCGACTCACTGACACTCACACTAATTTCAAATCAATAAATCATTTTGCGACTTGACGGCCTACAAAACCCTAGAAATCGATTTACTTAAACTTATTGACGCCATTGAAGATTGACTCGTGCTCTCTTCTTCACTGCTTCTACTAATTCTAGCCATTTCCTTAGTTTCAAACTGAATTTTCTTTCTTGCCAACTTCAAATCGATCCCTCTCAAGTTTGAAATCACTTTGTTTTCCTTTCTCAATATTTTGAAACGGTTTGAAACATGTTTTCATATCAAGAAAAGTTCGTCTTCCTTCCTTTTGACACGATTTGAAACAGGTTTCCACGTCAAAAAACTGCAAAAAGTGTGTTTTTTTCACGTTCGAAAATTAAGGGCAAATTTGTCTTTCAGTTGATTTTTTTTCTATTTAATAATTATTTTCACGAGGGTAGATGTGAAGCACTTCAGCCCTACGAGGATATCTCCGATATAATGCCTATTCTTCAATCGCTAAATAAAATGTCATTTTCTTCGTTTTTTATAAAAAAGAATGCTTACCTTTTTTTTCCTTTAAGAATATATGAATTTTCATTTTCTATAATAATATACATATTCTTTTTTTAAATTAACTCATAAATATATGTGAATGGCAAAGTATATATACATATATAATAAGAAAATATCAAGTATGCGCTACGAGTTTAAGTACTTCATGTCTATTCTCGTAAAAATAATGATTAAATAGAAAAAATGGAGAAAAGACAAATTTGTCATTAATTTCAGTTAACCCTCAGTGTGTCGCTTGAGTCGAAGAGGGTTACGAGTGTCAGTGACCCTCTTCTAATCAAGCGACTCATTAGGTCTCAAGCGCTTGAGTCATAAGGATTGCTTGAGTCTCATTGAATTGCTCGAGTTGAAGATGGTTATGAGTCTCAGTGAGTTGCTGAGACTCATGACCCTCTTCGACTAAAACGAATCATTGGGTCTCAAGGGTCGCTTGAGGCGTAAGGGTTGCTTGAGTCACTTGGGTAATTTGGGTGGCTTGAGTGGCGTGAGTCGCTTCAGTCGCAAGGGTCGATTGAGATGCAAGGGCCGCTTGGGTCGCATGGGTCACTTGCGTCGCTTAAGTCGCATGGGTCGCTTATTTCGCAAGGGTCAATTGAATCGTAAGAGTCACTTAAGTCAATAGAAGTCTAATATATTCTTAATTGGTCATTTTACAGGTGCTGCTAAAGCCGAAATTTCTTTATGAATTCAAGCACATAGACAAAATATCAAAGATCACCACCAAGTGATATCCTCATGAGACAATAAAGAAGTAGAAGGAATCTTATCTTCAACAAAGAGTCACAATTTAGGCATTTATTCAATTTCCAATTTGAGTCCACATTGAAGAAGGTTCAAATGTTTGTCCTATTAAATCACTCTGTGATTGTACGAGACAAAAATAAATTGTGGTTCGTCGTAAATGGTGTTCTCATCCGGTACTTTAAGTTGAAGCATGCACTAATTACCAGATTGAACTGTTGACCCTATACCAGAGGATGGGAGTCCAAATGGGGTGATACATTCAGACTAAAGAGTTTGGGTCTTGGAAAGGTGACAGCCGTACAAGTGTGTGAAAAGCTTGTGAAGGCGAATTATTCCGCCGACCGAACGAGCTTGGAACCTTTGAAATTGTTAGGGCATGTTCTGGATCACAAGCCGTTAGTAGACAATTTTATCAGTCATGATCTCATTGACATGCTTGATGACTTGGAATTTTTTTAAGGCTTTCCATGGGAGCTTTACACATTCGAGAAGCTTGTGGATACTTGCTACAAACACGTTAGCGGGGAATCACAAAAACCAAAATGGCATTGTCGTGGTTTCATGATCCCACTAACGGGAAGTTGTATATATTATTCGAATAACATGAATGCTTTCATACTTTTTGCATTCTTATCATTTTGTTTTAATGTTTCACTTACTTCCATTCGAAACCATCTTTAGTTTTGGCAGAAACAGATGATATGTTAATGTTATGGATGCCGATCCATCATGCCTAAGGATGTGCAAGAAGAGAGTTAAATCCAATTTTAACTCAAAGTATGTAGACATGATGAGACAGATAGGAGATTCTAAGTTAACAATTACACAAGGGTCATAATGGTTATTTTTTGTTTTGCAAGATATTCGAAGTACTCTTTGTGCTGAACACTTTGAGGAAGCTTTACTTTTTTTATTTGGAGGATTACGAGGGATGCAACGATCCCGATGTTCATATATGGATGGAACATCTACATAGAAATCCGAAAGATATTTGGTGGGAGGACATCCATAAGCAAGAACTGCTAACGCGAAAAGCAGCTCTTGGTGATAAACATAAGGGGAAAGGAAAGAGGACTAAGGAAGAAGAGCATGGGTGAAAATGTTCCACCCATATTTGAAGCCGACGAAGAGGAAGGATGTGTAGATGTTGCTGAAGCTAATGGAGAAAGATAAGGTGCTGTTGAAGTTGAAGCTAAAGCTGAAGGAGAAAGTGATCATGAAGCTGAAGCTGAAGGAGAACAAGATGCAGTCCCTCTGACACTAGAGCATAAACTAATAAAGAAAATAAAGAAGTCGGAGAAAAGAATCATCAACACCGTCAGAGACCTTCTAAGGGATGTTGTGTTTCATTTGCCTAATCCAAAATCAAATGCGGAAAATCCCAAAGATGCTGACAAGGCAAAATCAAAGTCCTGTGAGAAGATACGAGAACCGGATACCAATTTTTTGGCACTGTGAGAGATGATGATTTTGAATTCCTTTAACGGCCATATCCAGTTTCAAAAAAAGAGCCAAGCGAAGAGTCGACAGAGTTAGAGGCTGAAAATGACTTTGGAGATGGTTCAAAAGAGGATTTGACAAACATTTCAAGATTAATTGAAAATATCACATCTGCCGCCAGCATTCCTCTAATTGAATACATTTCCGAAGTGGTTACTCTAGTGGTTGCTCCTGTTGAAGTTCCACCAAGTAAGTAATATTAAGTGAAAAAGATCATTTGAGTCAAAAGGTCGCATTAGTCAGCATGGATCACAACGGTTCCAATGGTCGCTTGGGTCGCATAGGTCGCATGTGTCGCAAGGATTGCATGGGTAGCAAGGGTCGCATATGTCCCAGGGTCGCATATGTAGCAAATTTCGCATAGTTTGCATCAATTTAACAAAGGATGAGTCTAATTAATGAAGTAATTTTTATGCAGATGTTGTTGTTGGTGTTCTTGAAGTGGTTCTTGTTGAGGATACTCCAGTGGGTCCTCTCGAAGAGGTCACTGCTAATGTAAGTGCTGGGGAACTTCAAAAGTTCCAGTCAAAGACGTCGAATTACCACCAAGTACGTAATATTGGGCCACAAGAGGTAGCATAGGTTACAAAGGTCACAACGGTCGCATATGTCCGATGGGTCGCATATGTAGCAGATATCGCATGGGTCACATCAATGTCACGAAAAATGACTCTAATAAATGAAGTAATTTTTATGCAGATGTTGTCATCGGTGTTCCTTAGGAGTTTCCTGCCAAGGATACTCCAGTGGGTCGTGTCAAAGAGGTCGTCGCTGATGTTGTTGCTGAGGGAACTCCAGAAGTTCCTATCAAAGAGTCGAAGTATCACAAAGTAAGAAATACTGGGTCACAAAAGGTCGCAAGGGTCACTCACATATGTCATAAGAGTCGCATATGTCTGATGGGTCGCATATGTAGCAAATGTCACATGGGTCGCATCAATGTCACGAAGGATGAGTCTAATGAATGAAGTAATTTTTATGCAGATGATTTCGTTGGTGTTCTTGAGGAGGTTCCTGCTAAGGATACTCTAGTGGGTCCTGTTAAAGAGGTTGCCACTGATGTTGGTGCGGAGGGAATTCCAGAAGTTCCTGTCAAAGAGATCGAAGTACCACCAAGTAAGTAATATTGGGTCACAAAATTCATTTGAGTTACAAAGGTTGCATGGGTTGCACAGGTTACAAAAGGACGCATTGGTCCAAAAGGCCGCAAAAGTTACATGGGTCGCCATGGTCGCATGGGTCGAGGGTCACAAGGGCCGCAGGGTGGCAAAGGCCGCATGGGTCGCAAGGTCACAAGGGTTGCATATGTCCCATTGGTTGCATGGGTCGCCATGGTCGTAGGGGTCTCATATGTCCCATTGGTCGCATGGTACGCAGGGTCGCATGGGTCGTAAGGGTCGTATATATCCCAAGAACGGCATATTTACAAGGGTCGTATGGGTCGCATATGTCCAATGGGTCACGAAAGATGAGTCTGATGAAATAATTTTTATATTGATGTGGGAGCTTTATCGGATGAGTGTCATAGTCCAACGGTAATTAAACGAAAGTTAAGACCATGGAAGGCAAGACATGAGCCATATTTTGAAACTCCGCTAAAGAAAATAGCAAAAAGAGTTGGGGAACAAAATCCACGAGGTGGACCAACAACATAGGTAGTCGGAGAGGGCGAGGGCAAGGGAAAGCTGTCGCAGCAGAAGATGTGGGTGAAGAACCCATAGAAGAGGTTGTTCAAGAACCTACAGAATAAGTGGTTCAAGAACCTGCAGGGAATCAACATTTTGTGTCGAAGCCCAAAGGACATAAAGCGGGCAAGATAACCCGAGAGCATTTGTTTATTAACTTTAATGGTATGAAATTGACTAATCTACATGGATTTATGATGAAACATCGCCAAGAGTGTTGGTGGATATCTGACCTAGATTGTCCTCGGGGACAGAGTTTTGGGAGATCATATTAAAGGTTGACATATGGCTTCAACATGATGTAAGGTTTTTAACCCTTAGTCACGAAAGTCACAAAGGTCATAGGGGTCATTTTGGGTCATATGTATTCATGTGTGTTAATTTGTTTGCAGAAATTGGATGAGGCGTTGTTCGAGCTGTATGATAGCATCAGTAGATTCGAAGCACTATATCGGAATTACTACGTTTGTCCTATTGCTTTCATGCAGACAACTCATGATGTGAATGTTTTAAGATATAGAAGAATTACCAAAAACTCTTATTGATTATTTGGATGACATTTGTTCATTCACACATACTTTTAAAACAGTGGAGGAGTACGATGGCTTGGTCTCGATTATAAACATTCCATAACTCTCAAATCGATTTAAATTTGATTTAAATTTGTTTGAACTTGATTCGCATGGTTCGCGTATGTTGGTTCACATGTTGGGTCGCAAAGGTCAAATGGGTTGCAGGGTCAAAGTGGTCGCAAGGGGTCAAATGGATTGCAAGGGTCGCACATGTTGGGTCGCATAGGTCGTAGATGTTGGGTCGCATGGGTCGTAGTGTGAGGCCCAAGCCCAAAGAAAAAAATATTATATATATACATATAATTAGGGTAATCAAGAAACAGAAAAAGAGGAGGAGAACGGTGCAGCGAAGAGATGGAACAGAAGAAGAAGAAGAAGAAGAAAAAAAGAAAAGAAAAGGGAAAAAAAAGAAGGAAAAATCCACCAATTTTTGCCGTGTTTTTCGTGGTGAATTCTAATCGAGATTATGGTAAATCTCTAAAACTTTTCTAATGATTGTTTCTTAAAATTGAAGATTTATATTATAGATATTAATTAATGAAATGGATCTATAATAGGAGAGAATCCGATTAGTGTTGTTGTTGGTAACACCATCATGAGTCGTCAAGTAACCATGGAAAATTAAGGTGATGATCTTTTCCCATCAAAGTTGGTTTTGTGATTGATTATGGAGAAATTCTTACGTGTAAAGTGAAATACTGTTACCATAAAGGCTTTTAGGAAATTCATAAAGAGGAATTTAGAGCAAATAAGTGAAGCATGGAGTCCAGTCTAAAATCATCAAATTAAGATGATGGCATATACATGAGTGGGTTCTGGTGAAATTAAAATGGTTGGATATGATGGAAAATTGACATTCGAACAAGTGTCGAGATCAAAGAATGTGGATATTTTGGGTTCATTGATAGAGTCGAGTGAACATCTTATATAGTGTGCTCAATCGAGTGATTTCACACCAGAACCTTCAGAAGAAGGCATTTACAAGCATGTCGGTGAGAGTTGTCACGTGAAGACTATTGAGTCGACGAAGTTTGTATTGCAACACTTGGATCACGGTTGGGGTCGTACCGTGCTGGGGTTGTGGCAACCTTTCGAGTGTCGGAGCGCTGTAGTTAGTCAGATCATTGGATCTGCCGGCGTTGTACGGAGCGTTGAATTAGCTAGATCAGTGGATCTGCCAGCATCGTACTGTGTTAGAGTTGTGGTAACCTTTGAAGCGACGGAGCGATGTATTGTACTGGTGGTTGGGGTATGTTGTGACCTGGGGAGATCTTCACTGTGCTGGGGTTCTTTGGACTTTGCGAGCGTATGCCCGAGCTAGAGTCGTGTGCACTATGTGTGTCATGATTTTGTCTGGTACTAGTGTGACAAATGTTTATTTTATATTACACATTCGAGAACGGGAGAATACGTGGCATGGAGTGCGTGCATGTATTGATCTCACTAAGTACGTCTTTGTACTCACCTCTTTGTGGGCTGTCGTGGATGGGCAGGTTATGGTGACGACGAAGTTCAGAGAGGTTGAGTAGCAGTATCAGAGGTTACAATGGACTTATGGGAGAGGTGTGCATGTGGTCTCGATAAACTTTCTTTCACATTTCGTATTTATTTTGATTAATTTCAATTTGAATTGAGAGTATTAATTTTATTATGTAATTGTGTTTGAGTGATGACAAGTGTAGCCACCTCTTGTAGGTGATGGTGGACACCTAGTCCCAAGGTTATTTCAGCATGGGGGTGTTACAAATTGGTATTAGAACTGTGGTTTTCATTTTTTTATTATTTTCATGGGATTTCAAAGTGTTTTGCGAAATTTATTAATAAAGTAACGAGACCATACGATGCATGACTTGAAGTTTCAAGTTAGGTTTCTAAGTCGTGGAAAGGTAAATGACTAACCATGTTTTATGGATAGTATCGAGGAGGATGGTTAGTTGACTCTTTTCATAAAAAGGATAAAGACTCGTGGGTTATTATGAAGGTCAATGAGCGGGACGTAAAGGGCATCGTAAGGGTAATCTTGAATGAGTTACTAATGGAAATTGGACAACATGGCCGAAAAGAGAATTTCTAGATACTATTATCACCATTGAAGACACTGCTACCACATACGCTGAAGAATCAGAGGCAAGTGGATATGTCAGCTTACTTCTATGTCGTGAAACACGTGACTAGATTCAGTAGTAAGATATAATGTAGATGTATGATATCTTCCATAAGGGGGTGAATAAATGATTAGACTTGGAAGGAACTTTCAATTGTCAAGATGTTGATTAGAGAGATTTAGTTGGATATTGTTTATGCTATTTTGTGGCTGAAGGTATTTGCTTGTGAATTGAAACCCAAAAGAATGTCCAGAGCTTTGATTTCCTTGGGTTAAGTTCAAATAACCTTTTGAGCCGAAACATGTGTCGTACACTATGTGTAGAGTGATGGAGTTGGTGTTCCTACACTTACACATGGTAACCACATGTTGGTAAAGACTGCATCATCCAGGTCCAAGATACTCTAGAACATCACTTAGTACAAAAAAGGACTCATCGACGAGGACATCTTAAAGTTTTGAAATGTAAAAAGAAAAAAAAAACAAGTCGTTCAACAAGTTTGAATGAGACATGATCAGATTGAGTGATTTAGATTTTCAATTGTAGTTATTTGAAGTTCTCATGCTATCACTGTGGAAGTGAACATATTAGACAATGCTAAAGATAGACAGAGGTGTAGGATGCTTATGATGTGACGATTTTGAAGATCGAATTCGTAAGTGTGCTTAACAAGTAAGAGAATGAGTTATATGCAAGAAAAATAGAGCTAAGAGCACGCACCAAAGTGTAAGGTCATGCAATCAAGGGTATACACCATGAGAAACTATCAAGAAATGCGCAAGGCTAAAAAAAATCGATCTATCGTCAGATCGATAATCATGGAAGGCCTACCTACTTATATGTTTTTTACATTGTTGTCCCACATAGTTTCGTGAAACCATCAATAGATAATCATTTATGAATTTCGGAGATTCAACAAATAAGTTTTAAGTTTTGCATACTCTAGAGAGTCAAAATTCAGACTCTCAACAAGTTTTCAATGGATGAGGTATATACATGGTCATAAAAGAGAAGCTAAACTAATTTTCAGTGTTAGTTGCACCACAATCGAGATTTTAAGTTTAGTATGTACATAATTAATATAGATGCATCAATGATGAGGTTAGGATGCTTATACAAGAAGATAATGTGATTGCTTGGTTATTGAGATAATGTGTAAGCAAGAATAGAATTAGATGGCTCATGATGTGGAAAATGCGTATATGGTCATCGTGTTAAAGAATTGGATGAAATACCATATCGTGATAAGGTATAGATTTGTTTGGGCTACAGATGTTTTCAGTACCTATTTGTATAGCCAGATATGAATTTGTGTCAGAGAGGATAGATTGATTTTGTTGCAGACTACTAGATAGACATTGCATACCATCTAAAAAAAGATGTGGTTGTAGGTACGTTGAGTCGCAAGAGAGTTGAGATATGGCTATGCAAGAGTTTAATGATTTGATTAATCGGATAAGTTCTTTGTGACAAACGACAATGTAGATTGATTCAGAGAGTGTGGGGTTGGAAGCAGTAAACCATGTAGATCTACCAAGTAGAATTTTAAGTAACACAACTGTTGAGGATGAGTTATAGAACATTCAACATAATCAGTTGGACCAAAGGTACAAGTTGTACCAGGTCATGTAAGATGGTCTCATAATGATCAGTGGTAATGAGTATGTGAGCCAAAGGATGTAAGGAGTAGAAGTTAAATCTTCAGCAAAGCTCAGCCATCTAAAAATAGTTGAAAAGTTGTATTGGGATGTTCATCAACTTTATCGATAGATAGAGATGAAGAAGGACATCGCTCAATGGGTAGCGAAATGTCTAACATGTGAATTGATCAAATCGGAGTAATGAGTATCAAGCGGGAAATTGCAAAATTTTTCAATTTAATAAAAGTGATACCATATTACCGTAAATTTTGTGACAATCTTTCAAGGACGCAAAGTGGTAAGGATGCCATTTGGGTGATCATAAATCGACTAATACATCGCTTCATTTAATTCCGAAAATGAAGACTTGTGATGTGAATCAGCTAGAAAGGAACTATATTACGCAAATTGTGAAGTTACATGGGTTCTGTTAAGCAATGTGTCAAATCAAAATGGAAGATTTACCTCATGTCTTTGCAACATGTTTTTAAAATAGTTAGGAACCAAAGTGCGTATGAACATCGTGTATCATCCACAAAGATGGACAATAAGAGAGAACTATAAGGACACTTGAGGACATATTACGAGCCTGTGTGTTGGAGTGGCATGGTAGTTGGGTGAACCATTTAGCGCTTGTTGAGTTTGCGTACAATAATAGCTATCATGCTAGCATAGGGATGCGACCATATGAAGCATTATATGGGCGAAAATATCGTATATGCTGGACTAAGGTGGAGGAGGGATAAATATTTGGAGTAGAGATTTTAGAGAAAAATGTACAAAAGTTAAGACTTTTTAAGATATAAATGAAGTTGACATGAGATTTTCGAAAGCGTTACTCTGACCTAAAAAAAGATCTTGAGCTAATGTCGAAGATATGGTATCTTTACGGGTTTTACTGAGTTGATGGATACATGGTAGGACGTAGGTAAATAATTTGTTGTCATGGTTAATTCATTTATGGTGATAAGTCGAATCAGAGTGGTCGCCTGTTAGCTAGATTTAGCATCATCATTAGAGGGAATACATGACATGTTTCTTGTGTCATTGTTGGGTCAATGAATACCAGTACCAAAAAAAAAAATATTTGAAGAGTAACCAGCAACTTTGAAGAAACACTTAATAGAAAAAGAGCATCTAGTGCGCATCATGAATCACTAAATGAAACAGATAAGACATAAGTAAACTTTGACGATAATGATAGTGTTGAAAGTCATGGCGTGGAAGAAGAGGGGAAGATAAGGTGCGAGCATCTCGAGTTATTTGATAATGAGTAGTACGATTCTTATATGCATTGAACACAAACTTCAGTCGAATAATTAGAGATGTTGAATTCAGGGACGAATTCAGTTGTAGTGGGGGAGAATTGTGAGGCTCAAGCCCAAAAACTATTAAATGTGTGTATATATATAATTAGAGTAATTAGGAAAAATAAAAAGAGAAGAGGAGAACCGTGAGGCGGAGAAAAGAACATGAAGAAGACAAAAAAAGAAAAAGAAGAAAAAAAAAGAGAGAAAAGAAAAAGAAAAAAAGAAGAAGAAGGAAGGATTCACCAAATTTCCGTCGCGTTCTTATTGGGGAGTTCTAATCGAGATTATAGTAAATCTCTAAAACTTTTCTGGTGATTATTTCTTAAAATTGGAGATTCGTATTATAGATATTTATTAACTGAATGGATCTGTGATAGGAGAGAATTCGATTAGTGTTGTTGTTGGTAACACCATCATGAGTCGTCAAGTTATCGTGGAAAATTAAGGTGATGATCTTTTCCCATCAAGTTGGTTTTCTAGTTGATTATGGAGAAATTCGTACGTGTAAAGTGAAGTATTGTTACAATAAATATTTTTAGGAAATTTATAAAGAGGAATTCAGAGCATATAAGTCAAGCATGGACTCCAGCCTAAAATCATTAAATTATGATTGATGGAATATGTATGAGTTCATTTTGGTGAAATTAAAGTGGCTGGATATGATGGAAATTTGATATGGATATTCTGGATTCGGTGATAGGGTTGAGTGAACATCTTATCTATTGTGCTGGAGCGAGTGATTTCACACTCGAACCTTCGGAAGAAGGCATTACGAGCGTGTTTTTTAGAGGTGTCACGTGATGAGTATAGGGACGACGATATTAGTATTGCGACACTTGGATCAGGGTCGGCATCGTATTGTGCTGGGGTTGTCGTAACGTTTCGAGCGACGGAGCGCTGTAGTTAGTCAGATCAGTGGATTTGCCGGCATCGTACCGTGTTGGGGTAATGATAAACTTTCGAGCGACAGAATGTTGAGTTAGTCAGATTAGTGGATCTGTCAGCGTCATACCGTGCTGGGGTTGTGGTAACCTTTCGAGCGACGGATCGATGTATTGTACTGATGGATACGGTACGTTGTGACCTTGCGAGCTCTTCAGTGTGTTGGGGTCCTTTGGACTTTGCGAGCGTATGCCCGAGCTAGAGTCTTGTGGACTCTATCTATTATGATCGGCGTGGTAATAGTCTTAGACTGTCGATATTCATTCGGATTGGGTAGAGTTATTTATGTGTCTATAGTGTGACAAATGTTTATTTTATATTACACACTCGAGAGCGAGAGAATACGTGGCACGGAGTGCGTGCATGTATTGATCTCACTAAGTACGTCTTGGTACTCACCCCTTTGTGGGCTATTGTGGATGGGCAGTTTATAGCAAAGACGAAGATCACAGAGGTTGAGCAGTAGTATCACAGGTTACAACGAACTTATGGGAGAGGTGTGCATGAGGTCTCGATAAACTTTATTTTACATTTCGTATTTATTTTGATTATTTTTTTATACGTTCTTCCGCTATATGGTTCGAACCATTTTCAATTTGAGTTAAGAGTATTAATTTTATTATGTAACCATGTTTGAGCGATGACATGTATAGCCACCTCTTGGAGGTGATGGTGGACATTCCTAGGCCCGAGGCTGTTTCGGTATGAGGGTGTTACACGTAGAAGTCAAAAGGGTCGCAAGGTCGCGCATGTTGGATCGCAATGGCTCGCGCATGTTAGGTCAAATGGGTCGCAAGAGGTCAAAGGGTCGCAAGGGTCACACAGTTGGGTCGCATGGGTCACAAGGGGTCAAAGGATCGCAAGGGTTGCGTATGTTGGCGTATGTTGGATCGCGTATGTTGGGTCGCATGGTCGCGTATGTTTTCGAATGTTTGGTCACATGGTCGTAATGGCCGCGAATGTTGGGTCGCATGGTCATAATGGTGAACACATCTTGTATCGCATGATCGCAATGGGTCGCAATGGGCACGCATGTTGGGTCCCATGGGTCGCAGGGTCAAAGAGTCGGAAGGGTCGCATATATTGGCGTATGTTTTGTCGCATGGTCGCAACGGGTCAAGTATGTTCGTTCGCGTGGTCGTAATGGTCGCATATGTTGAGTTGCATGGGTTGCAAGGATCAAATGGTATGCAAGGGGTCAAAGGGTCACAAGTGTCACATATGTTGGTGTATGTTGGGTCGCATGGTCGCGTATGTTTGTTCGCATGTTGGGTCGTATGGTCGCATATGTTGGCGTATGTTGGGTCGCAAGGTCGCAATAGGTCACATATGTTGGGTCGCTTGGGTCATAGGGGTCAAATTGCTCGCAAGGGTTCGCATGGGTCGCACTGGTCACAGGGGTCGCGTATGTTGGCATGTGTTAGGTCGTAATAATAGTAAATCCACAATAATAGCCATAATAATAATAAGAGAAAATCCACAATAATAGTAAAAAACTAATCAGAATATAAACATGAAATTCAAGTTCAAGGGAATGAACTCCGAACAATAATTACTGAAATCAAACAATGTTGTTGTTAGACCCTGATGGTGGGACATACCGAAGCACAGGTGTTGCTCCATTGGAGACCAGTTCGAATGTGAGGGAACATCCCTCGTTTTGCCTATTTCTCATGACAAAACTTTCTCCAACCCCTTAGGATGCTAGCCCCACCACGACTCACGGGCCTCAAATCTACCAACCATGTCTTTCCTTGATCGTTCATCAACATTATCTTACATTGTCCAACGCTAAGACCGTTTGACCTTACAAACCCTATCGAACGGGCCTGAACCACCACGCAAGTTACATCAATAGAAATGATTAAAAATCGAATAAATAACCAAAGTGATATATGATGAATCGGTTTGAGGTCACTTGCCAATGCATCTACGACCAGATTTGAATGCGTGACAGTTGCAGTGAAAAATGTCTGAGCAGAAGAATATGACCCTGCTTCTACATTTGATGATGAAGATGATGCATATTGTAGATTACACATATCTTCTCCAAAATCGATGACATTAAAACCATGTCACCTTTGTGACGGAAAACTACGAAATCCCCAATATGAAAATCATGGTCCTTGGAGAAATCTTTCCATCCATCAGTAAATCTAGAGCCATCCAACTTGACTTCCCATGTTTTATAAGACACATTCGATTTAAGCGTTTTCCTATCGTTGTCCTCGTTTTCCTATCAATATGCTCATCGAAGTGCTTCCTCGGAATGTCCTGTAACAAAAAAGCAAAAAAAAACATCAAATCTCTACATTCTCTTCATGTAACATATCAACAGAGAGACAAATGAAAGAGATTACAAGGTAGTTCTCCAGATAGCTGAGAAGAATGAGTTGGACGAAATGAGAAAAATTTGGCATTTTCCAAACAGGGAGATTATGAGTGTTAGATTGAAAGATGGGTGGAAGATTCATCATCTCCTTTTCATACGTGTTTCTCGTATGATTTTAGAGATGTTTATGTTGATAGATGCGGTGTTTACGTATGATTTTGTATCTGTTTACTCGTTTTCGTTTTTTCATGTTCTTATAGGTTTTAATATGTATTTGGTTCATTTTGAAGCTAAAGAACGTACACGATACAAAGTACTAGTATCAAGGATCATAACAGAGCAAACGGGAAGAGAAATGGCGAGGACCAACTCAACCTGCGTGGGGTGGATCCCTTAGCCTGTGCGGGCTACAAACTCCAGCACTTTCAACACGCCTTGGGCTGGTGCTTAGCCCGAGCGGATCAGCTCCTGCAACACAGCCCACACGAGGTATGCACGTACACCAGCAATATCAGCACGGCTCGGGGCCCTCACCAGCCCGAGCGGATTCATCTTCTCTCAGGGAGCCTGCCCGGGGCACTCACCAACCCGTGCGGGTCGCGTCCGTCACCTGCAAAGAAAACAAAAGGAAAGTTGCGGGAAGCAAGAAAAGGAAGTGGTTAGTTGCCTACACAAAAAGGAAACACGGTTAGAGAAGAGGAATGAGAGCCATATGGCTGGGAAATAGAAAGAAAACATTGTCACTTATTCAAGAATGTAAGCTAATGAAAATAAGAATGGAAAACACACAAAACTGCAGGCTGCAACAAAGAGGAAATAAGAGAAAACGAAGTGAACGGTCAAATAGTAAAAGGAGGAGAAAAGGAAAGAAAGAAAAGAGGAAAGGGCAAGGAGGATAGATCTGATTGGACCTCAGTTTGGATGTTAGAATTACAGAGAAAGTTGCAGAGAGAGAGAGAGTAGAGAGAGAAGGCTGGTTCAAGAGAACTCTTGGCAAGGAGACATTTAAGGAGCGTTGAAGATCAAATCAAGACTTCGGTTTCGTTTGGTTTTTATGTTCTTTAAACTATGTACTTCGTTTATGTTGCTTTCTTTTGAACTCATGATCGAGTAGTCGTTTTGTTCTAGGAGAAGGGATTTGCCCATGGCTATCCCGAAATCTCTTTGATTTATCTTTGAATGCAATTTCCCGTTTTCGTTTATCTATTATTTGTCTTACTGTTTGATTTACTTGTATTTATGAAGGCCAAGTAGACGCATGTTTTAGGAACTTAGGAGAAGGATCGAACGGAGAATTCTAATCCCGGATGATTAGGCTTAGAATAGCTGAGACTAGGTCAAAAAAGTAGCGTAGTAGTGGTTGGGGGTTAAGCGGATGAATCATAGAACTTATGGATTTAGTTTAAGGTGTCAACCAAGAAAGTAGGGGATAACTTAACTAGATCATGTGTCTATGCCTTGAGAGAGGGTACATATCATAATAGGATCGTCCACCTTAGATAACTTGATTGGAAATGCATGATTAGATAAGTTGATTGTTGGTTTTGGAAGTCTTGTGGTGAAACCGTATCCTAGAACATTTTTCTCACTCTTAAGAACTCGCTAGTTTATTGTTTTTAGTTATTTCATTCTTAAAACTAATATTCGTTGTTTCCAAGTTTGATTCTTAGTTTGGGTTTAGTTTATGTTGCGTAGTCCAAGTGGAATCGAAATCTAGAGTACTACACACGTGTCGTGTACTTGCGGGTAGTTTAGGTTAATATTGTTTAACTTGGAACGTATCAAGTTTTTGGGGTCGTTGTCGAGGACTATTTGTCAACACATTTTAGATTCAAACCTAGAGTCATATTTGTTTTGTTTTCTTTTTGTTTTCTTTTTTTTTATTTCTTTCTACCTAATTCTGTTTATTTGTCCTTTTTTGGTTTATGACTAGATCTCAAGGTACTTCGAGCCTATTCCGAATCGACCCCGAGATCGAGCGAACTTACAAACAACTGAAAAAGGGCAAGGAAGAAGGGGAAGCACAACCGTCCGATCGACAAGAGATGGATAATCAAAACGATATGTTGAACGTCATGGACAACCTCAATTACCCATAGGTAATTTGGGACAATTGCAGTAACAACAACTCGCACCTCAACCGCGAGAACCACATGCTCCTCCACCATGTCGCCTTAGGGATTACGTGATACCGAACATGAACAACGTCCAAAGAGCTATACGGATGTTTGCTGTTGCTAGAGAGCAGTTTGAGATTAAGCCTGCGATGATAAATATGCTTTATCAGAAGCAATTCATGGGTGGAAATCACGAAGATCCCCATCAACATCTCAGAGACTTGCTAGAGCTTTCTGGTACGTTCAAGATACACAGAATCTCGGAGGATGCAATTTTGTTGCGTCTCTTCCCTTGCTCAATTGGGGGACGAGCGAACACAAGGTTGCAATCTCTTCCTGTTGGTTCAATCACTACTTGGGACCAGCTCTGCACATTATTCCTATCATGATTCTTCCTTCCTAGCAAGACGATTCAGAGGGGAGAAATCACGATGTTTAGATTCAGAGATAGGGAAACATTGTTTGAAGCGTGGGGAAGATCTAAGGATCTTCTACAGTTGTGTCCGCACCATGGTATTGAGTAGTGGTATGTTATCCAAACCTTTTACAATGGGATTTCAAACGAACACAAAACAACGTTAGATAATGCTGCTAGAGGATCGTTTATGGGATTCCACACCGAGAATTATGTCGAATAGTACTACAGGTCTATATGAGCCAAATCAGAGCAGAGCAACACACAATGCAGCAAATGCCATGTACTATTCGAATTGCGGAGATACAGAACACATAGCTTATCAATGCACGGTGCCAGAGAACATGGAACAAGTGAATTATGCCCAACAGCAAGGAAACACGCAATTTCGGAATACCTACAACCCGAATTGGAGGGACCACCCAAATCTTTCCTATTGAACGACTCAACCGATGAAGTATTCGGGATTTCAGCAAACACAACAACCATACCAACAAGATGCCCACCAACCCCAGTAAGTTCCGCACGGGTCACGGGACCTTCTAATATTGTTAAGGCATCCTTTTCATGCTCGGGTTTCCCGATGCTATCCATGCTTGTATCATCACCTCCCTCTTGAAAAAGATTTGTCCTCAAATCTGTTTGATCCGCAGTAAAAGGCATTAAATCAGTAACATTAAAACTGGAACTCACGTTATACTTACCTTGCAAGTCGAGTTGATAAGCGTTGTTGCTGATTCTCTTGGTTACTGTGAAAGGTCCATCCATCCGAGGCATCAAATTTGATTTTCTCTCGTTCGGGAATCGCTCTTTTCGCAAATAAATCCACACTTGGTCGCCGGGTTCGAAAATCATTTGCCTTTGTCCCTTGTTTGCGTGCTTTGCATAGAGTTTTGTTTTCTCCTCTATGTTCTTCCTAGCTTTCTCGTGGATCTTTTGTACCATTATAGCTTTCTTTTCCCCATCCAAACTAACTTGTTCACTCAAAGGTAATGGCATTAGATCCAAGGGTTAGGTGGGGTTGAACCCGTATATGATTTCAAATGGGGAATACTTAGAAGCAGAATGTACAACATCATTATATGCAAATTTAACATGCGGTAAACATTCTTCCCATGTTCTCAAGTTCTTCTTAACTAATGCATGCAAAAGAGTCCCTAAGGTTCGATTAACTACATCGGTTTGACCATCAATTTGCGGATGACACGTCGTGGAAAACAATAACTTAGTTCCTAGCTTAGACCATAGAGTCTTCCAAAAATGACTAAGGAACTTCGTTTCTCTATCCGAATATATTGTCCTAGGCATCCCATGCAACTTGTCTACTTCCTTAAACAACAGATTCAATATGTGCAATGCATCATCCGTTTTCTGGCATGCTATGAAATGTGACATCTTAGAAAATCTACCAACGACCACAAAGATAGAATCATTTATAGTCTTAGTTCTAGGCAAGCCAACCACATAATCCATAGACATGTCATTCCAAGGATGAGTCGGGATAGGTAGAGGGGTATGCAAACCGTGAGGTTGAATTCTAGACTTAGCTTGTTTGCACGTGACACACCTTCTACAAATTCGTTCAACATCCCTCTTCATATACGACCAATAGAAGTGATCCTGTAATACTTTAAGCGTCTTTGCAATTCCAAAATGACCCATAAGACCATCCCCATGAGCTTTTCTAACAAACAGATCTCGCATATAGCAATTTGGTACGCACAACCGGTTATCATAAAACAGAAATCCATCTTGCCTACTGTGATGACCCGATGCAAAATTCTCACACGTTTTGCACAATTCTTCGAAATCCAAATCATATGCATATGTCTCTTTAAGTTATTCAAATCCTATCAACTTAGCATCTAAAGTAGTTAGCAGAATATACCTTCGGGATAGAGCATCCACAACAACGTTTTCCTTACCTTGCTTGTACTTGATGATGTAAGGGAACGTCTCAATGAATTCAACCCTTCTCGCATGCCTCTTTAAGTTGTCATGTTTGCAATGCTCTAACGAGCGCGTAAAGCTCCTTATCATTAGTGGCATTATTTAGGGTTATGCCTCCAAGATTCTCGCTAAAATAAGCAATTAGTTTCCTTTCCTGCATCAAAACGGCACCAATTCCTACACATGACACATCACATTCGATATCAAACGTCTTAAGAAAATCCGGTATAATTAAAAGAGGTGCATGAGCAAGCTTCTCTTTTAGCTTTTGGAACGCTTCTTCTGCTTCTCCCCAATTGAATCCAACGTTTTTCTTGATAACTTTTGTGAGTGGGGCTTCCAACGTGCTATAGTCCTTTACGAATTGGCGATAGAACCCCGCGAGTCCATGGAAGCTTCAGACTTCTCCGACAGTCTTTGGACTCGGCCATTCCCGAATGGCTTTAACGTTCTCTTCGTCCATTTTATCTCCATCTGCACTTACCACAAAGCCTAGAAACACAACTTTATCAATACAAAAGGTACACTTCTTAAGATTAGCATAGAGCTTTACATTTCTAAGTACCTTTAAAACCGATTCTAAGTGACCAATGTGTTCTTCTAAACTTTTACTATAGACTAATCTATCATCAAAGTAGACAAAAACAATTCGACCTATAAATGCTCTAAGAACATGATTCATTAGACGCATGAAAGTACTAGGTGCTTTTGTCAACACGAAAGGCATCACTAACCATTTATATAAACCATGCTTAGTCTTAAATGCAATTTTCCATTCATCACCCTCTTTCATTGTAATTTGATGTTATCCGCTCTTAAGGTCAATTTTAGAGAATATCCTAGATCCATGCAATTCATCAAGCATATCATCTAATCTAGGAATGGGGTGTTGATATTGCACCGTGATATTGTTGCTTGCTCAATAATCAACACACATACGCCAACTCCAATCCTTCTTTGGCACGAGTAAGACGGGAACGGCGCACGGGCCCATGCTCTCTCGAATGTTTCCCTTTGCCATGAGTTCATCCACTTGTCTTTGCGACTATTTAGTCTCAACCGGGTTGTTACGATAAGCTATCCGATTTGGAAGTGCGGCTGCAGGGACGAAGTCTATTTGGTGTTCGATGCCGCGTAGAGGAGGTAATCCCGTAGGATTGTCTTCGGGAAAAACATCTTCATAATTATGCAATAAATATGTGATCTCACTCGGCAGCACCGGTGCAAGGTTAGTCAAGCTTAAAAGAGCTTCCTTAAACATGAATAACAAACTCGATTGACTAGAGTAAAGATATTTCTTGATCACACCCGATTTAGCGTAGAAGTTTGATGACTTTAATATGCGTTCTTCTTTTTGTTTGAGACGCATTTGATGTTGTTGCAAGAATCATGCGAAAATGATGTAAAAACCTATCCTAATAATGATACACTTTCAGTGTTATCACACTTCTCTTGGCGTCAAAGGTTTAAGGACCGTTTTCTTGCCATTTAACTCAAGTGAATGTTTATTAATAAAATCGTCGTGTAATATCTTACGATCCGATTGCCACGGTCGACCGAGAAGGATATGGCTCGCTTCCATGGGAAGAATATCATACAAGATCTTGTCCTCGTATTTGCCAATGGTTATAGGCACGGTCACTTGATTGGTCACATTTCCTTCGCCGTTCTTATTAAGCCATTGTAGTTTATAAGGCTTCGGGTGCTTCATAACCTTTAAACCGAGTTTTCGGACCATGGTAGCACTTGCTACATTAGTGCAACTTCCTCCGTTTATAATCAGACTACACACTTTCCCTTGAATAAGGCAACATGTATGGAACAAGTTCTCTCGTTGCTCTTGCTCATCAGATTTACTTTGCACACTCAAAGACCTTCTTGCTACCAACAAATCCCCTTAAGCCGATTCTTCTTCATACTCTTCGATCGAAAATTCAGATTCGTCTTCCTACGATTCAATCTCGCCATCCTCACGAATAATCATAACCCTCTTGTTTGTACATTCATTCGCAAAATGGCCCCTTCCTTGACACTTAAAACACTTCACATCCCGAGCTCTCGATGCAGTGGCCTCGACTTTTTCTTTGTCTCTTTGAACTGTTGGAACCACTTTTACCTCTTCTTTGGTTGTTGGGACATGCTTGTCACTTCTATGATACCTCGGCTTTTCATCTCGTTGAAAACTGAATTTTCCAGAACCAAAGTTAGTACGAGAGTTTCTTTTCCTTTTGGGTTGTTGCTCGATTAGAATCACTTTGTGTAGCATCTCTTCTATTTTAACATAATGTTGCGTGTCCAAGCTATTGTAATGTCCATTTTTATAGTATTTTAGTTCACTTTCGTAGTTAGTCTACCGAGCGTTAAGCATCACTTAGTCCTTTGTTTTATCTTTTTCTCATGTATTCCAGGAAATGAAGACATCGAAAACAAACACGAGCAAATACAAGCAATTGCCTTACATCACCCCAAGTGCACGATCGAATACAAAAGGGGAATGGAGTGCCCGACTGTGCAGCACTACAAGCATGACCGGGCCTAGAAAACAACAAGCAAGCCCGACCGGTCTCAGCATTATCAGCATGACCGGGCGCATGAGAAGCATGAGGTGCCCGACCGAGCACCAACACCAGCCCGACCGGGCTCATGAAAACAGCAAAAAACCCAAACATTCAGCATGCCCCGGGTGTGTGTGAAGCCCGACTGCTCACCCGAAGGAAGATGTGCCCGACCGAGCTAACTATTGTGCCATGGCGGGCATGACAAACACGAACTTGAAACACGAAAAAAGAAAAGATTCAGGCCATGAAAAACAAAAGGAAACTCACGAGAGACGAATGGAAAACACTCAGCCAAAGAGGAAAGAGGAGAAAAGGAAAGAAAAGAGAAGAGGAAAGAGAAGAGAAGGGAGCACAAGGCAAGAGCACATTCGGAGAAAAACAGACACATAGAGAGCACACATAGAGAGAGTAGATGGAGAACAATACGCCGGAAGGCTGGAGACGGGGCGACGAACTCGGAATGCGGAGGAGCTTTTGAAGACTATGGTATTGGGATAGGGATGAATCTCATTCTATATCTATGTTTGCAATAATTTTCTTTCGTGCTTTGTTTTTGGAATCCATGTCCGAGTAGTTTAGTAGCTACGGGTTACAGTTTTGCTAATATCTAATGAAGTCTCATGCTTAATGATTGGTTATGATAGTTGATCATTTATGGATTGATCGGTTGTTCTTAACGCTTTTGTTCTTATTTACCGTTTGAATGAATAATTATAAAAGTTTGGTTGCATTGGAAGATGAATTAAACTTTGGAACATATCCATAATATGAGGTCTTAACTGATTTAGAACCTTGATCGGGCGGTTAGTTGGACTTAGGAATTAGGATAGCGGACTCAATGCATTTATCGTGTGAGATTATGCAATTGGAAGATTGGTAGTATGCATGTTAGATAGTGGGATTAGGCATTAGAAGAGTCATTCCCTAGGAAAGAGCTTGAATTCCCCGAATACGTGAAGATATTCATAACCATGATCTTTGTTAGAACTTCATTGCATTATTGTGCATCTCTCGAATCTTGTAGTGTTTAGTTTATTGAAATCATCCCTTTAATTAGTTAGTTTAGATTCATTCGCATTCAAAACACTTGTTGATTTTTACCGTCCTATTCATTAGTTTACTAACTTTAGAATTGCATCAATTCCTTGTGTTTGACCCTGGTACTATACGATCCGTATTCTTGCGGAAGCATTAGTCTAGGTATTTTATTACTTCAGATTAACCACATTATCTATCCTGAATTTCCAGAGTTAATCCCCAAAAGAACTGAGACATGAGAGCATCCCTATCCTCCAAAATATCAGCCCTCAACATAAGAAACTCCATTTCTTGATAGCACTCTTCTACAATTTGATTCCCTTGAGTGAGTTTTCTTAATTTCCTATGCAGCTCTCGGTGATAATGATTCGGAAAAAACCGTCTATGTATATACCATTACGTCGCCTAGAAGTTACTAACTGATCCCAGCAATTCAAAGCATCATCGTAGAACTCCGTTGCAACAACTCTAACCTTCTTAATCTTGGCGTAATGCTGGAAACTAAACACAAACTCGATTTTCTTTTCCCATTCTAAATACGCATCCGGATCAGCCTTGCAATAGAACGGAGGAATCTTGAGCTTAAGACCAGCAAGGTCGTTTCTCGGATTGTCCCTGTTTTACCGCACCCCTCGGCGTCGTCTTTGAATATTCCGAGAAGAGGATAAACTGCTTTGTTCATAGTAATCACTATCTTCTTCTTGTTCAATATGTTCTCGCGGATTAAGGTTAGGATTTACTCTTTTTCGGCCCTGAATTTCTTGCTGAATCTCCTGTCTAAACTCCTCCATTTTTGTGTTGAGAGTTCGCTCCAAACGAGCCGCAAGAGCTTCAATTAACAGCTTGTTCACTTGGCTGGATTTCTCTCTGTTTTCTCCCATTGCAGATAACGAACACACGAACAACACAAAAAGAGCAGCATACATACGCAGTACAAACGAGCATCCAACAAGCAACATACGCAGCACAACGAGCAGCCAACACACGCAGCACAAACGAACAAACGACGAACAATACACGAAACAAAAACGAGCAACCAACACACGCAGCTCAAATGAACTAAGGAACGACCAATGATCAACAAATCAGCTGAGAAGATGAACAGACCTTTTCTAGAGTGAGCTCTGATACCACTTGATGAGTTCCTCACTGAATCGACACTAGAACGTATGTAGTCATGGGATAATCATTGTTGCAGCTCAGCCGAGAAACTCCCCTACACAAGGCGTGTGGAATGAGTGGTCGCACGAGAGTTGCGGAAGACTCTTAATATACCTTAGATCGTCTTCGTTGGATATGACACACCAAAGAAGATCAAAATGTGTTTGTGGGATATTATACACCAACAAGATAGGTTTCTCAAAGAAAAAGGATTTGAAAATTCAAAATGAAAGATGATGTTTACAAGGGAGGGCTACATAAGGAGGCGAATCCATGCAAGACTTCAATGCCACATTTAATTTTCTTTGAGTTTTTGAAAAAATAAAGATAACAATAATTTGCTTCGATACGATCGGTGTATGAAGCCTCGGATCAACAAATAGGCGGATGTAAGTGATTCGTGGCCTCGTTAAAAACCTGTCGTTGGAAAACAACGTGGGACAAAACTAACAGTGGGAAAATACTACACACGAAACACTTGCCTATTTTTTTATTGTTGTCAAATGATCTTCGACGTCATGTAAGACTCGGATATTGAAGTTTTCTTGTGGGGTCGAGCACTCGTCATGAACCCACATGGCTGCAAGAAGTCCTCCAATGGCGTCCTTAAGCTTCCTAGCCTTAGCACGAGTCACGAGACCTTCTTGTATTGTTAAGGCATCCTCTTCAAGCTCGGGTTCCCCATTGATTTCCATGCTCGTATCACGGTGATGCTTGAATTCATCAAGGAACAAAGGGAGAACCAATCGACTGAATCCAAATTCAATATAGACGTGGGGACAACGATCAATGACTGAAAACTCAGACGGGATCCTTGAGCAAGCATGTGAAGATCTTAGAGAACTCTGTAGCACAGCAAGCTGCCTCGTCCTCTAGGAATCCCGGACAGCTTCCCGAAAAACCAGATCTAAACCTGAGAGAGTACGTGAATGCTATTACCTTGTGCAGCAGTGATGTGATTGAGCACTTGCCCTTTAAAGTGCAAGAAAATGTTGTTGGGACGTCTATGGAAAAAGGCAAAGGCATCATCGCAATTATGGAAGAAGTTGAACCAGATTTAGAAAAACCATATGTTGTTCCACCAGTATACAAACCTCCTATACCGTTTCCTCAACGGTTGGTAAGTAGCAAGAATGAAGGAATATTAGGCAAATTTCTAGAGGGCCTCAAGAAGCTCGACATCAACATTCCATTCGTGGAAGTCCTCCAAAAAATGCCTAATCATGCCAAACTCCTCAAGGAAGTTCTTTCAAACGAGAGGCGTATCGAAGAGATTGAGACGATAGCACTCACCGAGGAATGCAACGCCATTCTTCAAAACAAGCTGCCCCCGAAGTTGAAGGAACCCGGAAGCTTCTCAGTTCCATGCACTATAGGAGACATTTATTTGATAAAGCCTTGTGCGATTTGGGAGAAAGCGTGAGCCTCGTGCCATATTCAGTCTTCAAGCGGATGAACTTCGTAGATCTCAAATCTACCAAGATTTCTCACGACTCGCGCATCGTTCGGTAAGATATCCGGTGGGAATTGTTCAAAAAACGTTCCCATCAAGGTAGGTAATCTTTGCATTCCCACTGATTTTGTTGTACTTGACATAAAGGATGATGCTAGGGTGCCCATTATTCTTGGTAGACCTTTCTTACGTACTGCAGGTGCCATGATTGACGTACAAAAAGGAAAGCTCTCCTTACATGTCGGAGATGAGAAGATAGAGTTCAATTTTTCCAGCTCTATGAACGGACCCTCCTTCAAGGAATCTTGCTTTAGAGTTGACTTGTTGGAAGACTCTACGAATGACCCTCTTGAGAGATGTTTGAAGAATGTTTGTAGGAACGCAAGACTCATGGACGAAGAAGCCGAGCTCTACACAAAATTCATGAGTTCCATTGAGGCACTACATGATTACCCACATGAGGAGATTCCACACGAAACACCTACTGGTTTCACAATGGAGAAAGCGTCTGAACTTGAGCTCGAACATCTTCATACGTCTTTTCGTATGAGTACATTGAATGCGATAAACCATATCCTGTCATTATAAATGCTAACTTAAGCGCATATGAGACGAGAAAGCCAACCACTTGCTTAAAGAAGCGTAGGAGAGTAAGCTCTTCAATATGTACTCACGGAATTTCTATGGAGGACAGCCACAAACCTTCCACCGAAGCTTAAAGGAGGCTGCACCTGCACTTGAAAGAGGTAATGGAAAAAGAGACCATAAATTTTTTATGCATATATCATTTATTCAACCTCGGGCAGCAAATGAGTGAATCCTGTTCACGGTGCACCAAAGAAAAGAGTAATTGTAGTGATCCGCAATGCGAACGACGATAGCGCTAAGGGATGGCACGACAAGAAGATCCTACCTCATGACTTCCACCTAGGTGACTTAGTTCTACTTTTCAATTCTCGTCTTAAGCTTTTCTCGGCCAACCTACGGTCCCGTTGGTCTGGCCCTTTTCAGGTACGAGAGGTATTCCGCACGGAGCAGTGGAACTTTGGCACCAGATGGGTGGAATATTCAAAGCTAATGGACAGTGACTAAAGCTCTACCAAGCTGCTCAACCAATCGAAAATGGAAACTCCATTCCCCTTTTCGATCCACCCGTTGCGCAGGCATGAGGCATGGTGAAGTCAAGCTTATAGAAGTTAAATAAGCGCTTTCGGGGAGGCAACCCAACACTTTTTTTTCTATTTTTTTCGTTGTTTAGTTTAAGAGTTGATTTTTTAAAAAACCAGAAAAAATATACCACAAACGTCATTAGACTTTCCTTACCCTCCATCGGAGCTTCACGTCGAGGATTCCGTTCAATTCAAGTCTAGGAGTTTAAACGAGGCTGCTAAGTGCTAGAGCTTATAGTCAGTTGAGAAACAAATAGGTCGTTATTCTTTGGGAATCCTAGTGTGTCTTGTGGGCGGTTTAGACTGGGCTGCTAGGTTAGTTTCTTGTTTATTCTCTCCATCCATATGATTATACTTCGTGTAGACAATTTCATGAGGATTATTAGATCATATGAAAATGAGCTTGTTTTGATGAATAAGAGCACACACTAACACTCCATTGTCGATAGAAATAATGCCTAAAAGCATGATCTAAAATCGATATGAGTGCATTGACCTTGATACATTTTCAAGGGTTTGGGTCTAAGTGGTGGGTTGGCCGTCATCTTTCTACATCCTAAGGGCATGGCACAATAAAATCGGAACCTACTCCGCTGCAATCTTGAACGAGATGCATGAGTATACCGTAATCGTTAGTCTGGGTCTAAGTAGAGGCTGGATCCTTTCAAAACAGACATCCTAGAAACCTAGTGTGTCTGCACAAAAGAAAAAAGAAGAAGAGAAAAAGAAGAAAAAAAAAATGAATAAAATAAAGAAAGAAATTAGCTCGTAAATGAAACAAGTATCCTCGTTTGCTCTATGTTTAGCTTTTGTCTAAAGTCTTGTTTGGGTGAGAGAGTTGTGGTCGCTTGCTTAGTTTGCCTTCGATTTGCTATCCCGTAGGTAGTCATGGTGAACCTAGGATGAAGACTGAATATTACTAGACCGAATTTGCTCTCGACTTGCTAGTTGATCGATTAGGTTTCCTTTAGCGGTATTTCTAAGGAAAAGGGGAATTCTCGTTTTTTGTATACCTGACGTGTTCCATGTTTACGTTTACTTAGGGACAAGCAAACATTCAAATATGGGGATTTTGATCATCTCGTTTTCGTACGTGTTTCTCGCATGATTTTAGAGATGTTTATGATGATAGATGCAGTGTTTTCATGTTCTTATAGGTTTTAATACGCATTTGGTTCATTTTGAAGCTAAAGAATGTACATGGGACAAAGTACTAGAATCAAGGATCATAACGCAGCAAACAGGATGAGAAACGGCGAGGACCAACTCCACCCGAACGGGGTGGATCCCTTAGCCTGCGCAGGCTACAAACTCCAGCACTTTCAACATACCTCAGGCTGATGCTTAGCCCGAGCGGATCAGCTCCTTGAACACATCCCGTGTGGGGCATTCACTTAGCCCTCACGGGGCACATACACCAGCAATATCAGCACGGCTCGGGGCACTCACCAGCTCGAGTGGATTCATCTTCTCCAAGGGAGCCCGTGTGGAGCACTCACCAGCCCGCGCGGGTCGTATATGCCACCTGCAAAGAAAAGAAAAGGAAAGTTGCGGGAAGTAAGAAAAGGAAGTGCTTAGTTGTCTACACAACAAGGAAACATGGTTAGAGAAGAGGAATGAGAGCCATATGGCTGGAAAATAGAAAGGAAACATTGTCACTTATTCAAGAATGTAAACTAATGCAAATAAGACTGGACAACAAATAAAACTGCAGGCTGCAACAAAGAGGAAAGAAGAGAAAAAAGGAAGTGAACGACCAAAGAGAAAAAGGAGGAGAAAAGGAAAGAAACAAAAGAGGAAAGGGCAATGAGGAGAGCTCTGAGTGGACCTCAGTTTGGATGTTAGAATTGCAGAGAAAGTTGCAGAGAGAGAGTAGAGAGAGAAGGCTGGTTTGTGAGCACTCTTGGCAATGAGACATTCAAGGAGCATTGAAGATCAAATGATGACTTCGGTTTCATTTGGTTTTTATGTTCTTTAAAATATCTACTTCGTTTATATTGTTTGCTTTCGAACTCATGAGCGAGTAGTCGTTTTTGTTCTAGGTCAAGGGATTGGCTCATGGCTATCCCGAAACCTCTTTGATTTATCTTTGAATGGAATTTCCCGTTTTCGTTTATCTATTCTTTGTCTTAGTGTTTGATTGACTTGTAGTTACGAAGACCAGGTATATGCATGTTTTAAGGACCTAGGAGAATGACCAAAAGGAGAATTCTAATCCCAGATGATCAGGCTTAGAACAACCGAGACTAGGTAACAAAAGTAGAGTCGTAGTGGTTGGGGGTTAATCGGATGAATCATAGAACTTATAAATTTAGTTTAAGTTGCCAGTCATGAAAGTAGGGGATAACTTAACTAGATCAAGTGTCTATGCCTAGAGAGAGGGTAGATATTATATTAGGATCGTCAGTCTTAGATAACTTTATTGGGAATTCATGATTAGATAGGTTGATTGTTGGTTTCGGAAGTCTTGTGGTGAAACCGTATCCTTGAACATTTGTCTCACTGTTAAGGACTCATTATTTTATTTTTTAGTTATTTCATTCTTAAAACCAATTTTTCGTAGTTTGCAAGTTTGATTCTTAGTTTAGATTAAGTTTGTGCTACGTAGTCCCCGTGGGATCGACACCTAGAGTACTACACACGTGTCGTGCACTTGCGGACAGTTTAAGTTAATATTGATTAACTTGGAACGCATCAAAGATGATGAGAGTTAGAGAGAGAGTGTGTCATATTTAGAAAAAGAAAACGAATGGAATTTGAAAAAACACAACCCTAACATCGAATCGATGGAAGAGACAAGTTGTGAGCAACATTGACCATTCTATTATGTTTTTTAAAATTCTGGTGAAAAGTTCGACGATAATTTTGGTGAAAATAATACATTCACAGCGTCAAAGTAATTTATGGGTCTCATGGTGAAAATAATACATTTACAACATCGTATGGGTCGCTTGGTCGCATATATGAATCAATATACACGAACTCGAAGAGTTTATGGATTTATAAGGATAAAAGGACAAAAACCAATCAAAATAATACATTTACAATGTCAAACTAATTATGCCAATTGAGGGTTGCATGGGTGGCTTGGTCACATATATGGATCAATAGATGCTAACTCGATGAATTTATGGATTTATAAGGATTAAAGGACAAACACAAATCAAAATAATACATTTACAACGCCAAACTAATTAATGCCAATTGAGGGTCGCATGGGTCGCTTGGTCGCATGGTTGCATATATGTATCAATAAATGCTAACTCGAAGAATTTTTGGATTTATAAGGATTAAAGGACAAAACAAGTCAAAGTAGTACATTTAAATCATCAAACTAATTAATGCCAATTGAGGGTCGCTTAGATCGCTTGGTCGTATATATGGATCAATAGATGCTACCCGACGAATTTATGGATTTATAAGGATTAAAAGACAAAACCAAATCAAAATAATACATTTACACGTCAATAAATGGTTAAAACATATTTTGACCCATGTAACCCAAGAGTGTAGAACGAATGCATGTCTTTCAGAAATGATAGTAGTGTTTTAAGAACCCGTCGGATGAGTTTGAGGAATTTTCAACAAAAAAAATACTTTTAGCATTTGTTCAAATGTCGATATTACTGAAATTATTTTCTTCATTTTATTCTTAATTAGGCATCTACAACTCAAATATTTTGATAATGGCATTTTAAAAAAGAAACGCATGGGTTGCATATATGGATCAATAGATACAAACTCAACAAACTTAAGGATTTATAAGGATAAAAGGAAGACAACCAATCAAAATAATACATTTAACATTTGTTCAAATGTTGATATTATTTATATTATTTTCTACATTGATTCTTAATGTCAATAACAAAAGCATGAAGCTAAGACTTTAACATTTGTTCAAATGTCGATATTACTAATATTATAATATACACTGATTCTTAATATTGATAACAGAAGCATGAAGAAAAGACTTTAACATTTTTTAAAATGTAAATATTATTGATATTATTGTCCACATTGATTCTTAATGTTGATAGTCCAATAGTTGAGAGTTATCTCCTTCCATGTATTATGTCTTCCAGTCTTCTGCTTTTTTCTTGTTTGGTATTGCAGTCCAGAGTTATCAGTGGCCATGTACTTCGTCTTCAAGTCACATTTCAAGAGTGACCAAACACCGTCACCTAGGTCACCAATGCAACTCGTGACTGACTGCATAGAGACTGAGTTCGTCGATTACCAAGACCTTGAGTAACACATAAACAGCATGATCCGCTATATCCACCACGTCACCTTCGTGACAAAGGTCGCAAAGATCACAAAGATTTTTCATAGAATTTGGGGTTAGAGACGCAGACTAAGACATGAGATGTAGACGTATACTTATAGAAATGGGTCGAAAGGTAGGAGTCTTACAATGAAACAACGAGTCACAAGAGTCACAAGGGTCGGAAGGGTCTAATGGGTCGGAAGACAAGAGTCTGACATCAAAACGATGATTCACAACAGTCACATGGGTCAGAAGGATCACATGGGTCGGAAGACAGGAGTCTGACATCGCAACAACGAGTCAAAAGAGTCATATGGGTCGCATGAGTAGCATAGGTCGCATGGGGTCGCATAACATGAGTCTTTCTAATTTATACCAATTGAGAGGGTCGCATTAGGTCGGATGGGTTCCCATTTAATCTTTATTCTAATTTAATCAAATGGAATGTCACACAAGGGTCATATGTGGTCGTATGAGTCAGATGGGTTCCCGTTTGAACTTCATTCTAATTTAATCCAATTGAGGGTCGCACAAGGGTCATATTGGATTGCATGAGTCAGATAGGTTTTCGTTTAAACTTGATTCTATTTTAATCAATTTAGGGTCGCATAAGGGTCATACGGGATCGCATGAGTCGGATGGGTTCCCATTTAAACTTGATTCTAATTTAATCCAATTCAGTGTCGCACAAGGGTCATATTGGGTCGCATGAGTCAAATGGGTTCCCATTTAAACTTGATTCTAATTTAATCCAATTGAGAGTCGCACAAGGGTCATATTGGGTCGCATGAGTCGGATGGGTACCCGTTTAAACTTGATTCTAATTTAATCTAATTGAGGGCCGCACAAGAGTTATATTGGGTCGTATGAGTCGGATGGGTTCCCGTTTAGACTTGATTCTGATTTAATCCAATTGAGGGTTGCACAAGGGTCATATGTGGTTGTATAAGTCGGATGGGTTCTCGTTTAAACTTGATTCTAATTTAATCCAATTGAGGGTCGCACAAATGTCATATTGGGTCGCATGAGTTGGATGATTCCCGTTTTAAATTGATTCTAACTTATTCCAATTGAGGATCACACAAGGGTTATATTGGGTTGCATGAGTGGCAAAAAGGAACGAACAAGGTTACATAAGGTCACAAAGGTCAATTTTGCTGAGTTTAATCTACACCTTCTCTGAGATCACCTGCAACCCTGACATTTAGTAAAGCGGATACAAAACGATGTCTGAGTCTGTTGATTACTGAGATCTTATGTAATGCAGATACAACACAATGTCCCCTATCCACGTTGTAAGGACTTGTGTTTATCTGCATAGAGATCGAGTCCACGATTACCAAGTCCTTGAGTAACACATAGACAACATGATGCCATGCGTTCACAATGTGACCTTTGTGATGAAGGTCACAAAGATTTTTCAGAGAATTTAGGGTTAGAAATGTAGATGAAGAGAGAAGAAAGATGGGATTCTACCGATTCAATGTCATCTCAAATGGGTGAGATGATGAGACTTAGAAAACTTGATGAACCTTTTAATATAGGGGTATCAGAGATGGATGGACAGAGAGTGTCGAAAAGATAAGAATCTGACATCGAAACGATGAGTCGCAAGGGTCACATGGGCCATGAGTGTGGCAATAAAAAAGGCATAGTTGGCATTCGAAAGGACAGGGGTCTGACATCGAAACGACTGGTCGCAAAGGTCACATGGGTTCCATGGGTAGCAAGGGTCCTATGGGTCGCAAGGGTCACAAGTGTCGCAAAGGTCACTTGAGTCGCAAAGGTCACAATAGTGCTTAAACATCAATGAGGAAAAATAGATGTGAAATTGAAGAATTTATCGAATTATAATGATGAAAGTCACCAAGGATTAGTTCAAATAATACAAATAATATAATATTAAAAGCGAATAATACAAAAAATATAATATTACTAATTAACAAACCTTTTTTTTTAAGTTGGTGTTGTCTCGGTTGTCACGTTCCAAACACTATCAGTGATGGTGGCATTTGAACTCGTTTGTCTCGATGAAGATGGGGTTTTTCTCCGAGCCTCATCGGTTGCAAGATAATGTTCTCTTTCAACCTCACTCTTTGCCTTTTCTCAGCCAACATAGGAGGTAGAACCATAATTGTAGCATATTGAGGAGGAATATTACAATCACTGCAATAAGGAATCGGATACACAAGCCATTAGGGCTGGGCACAGGTCGGGTACCCGGATTTTTGAGGGTACCCGAACCCGAACCCAGACGGGTAGAATTTTTTCTACCCGAACCCGAACCCGAGAGACTCGGGTACCCGAGGCTCGGGTACCCGTCTAATGCACCGGGTACCCGCGGGTACCCGAACCCGAATCTTAATATTCTTCTGTTGGATGCCTCTGTGCTAAACTCTTGTGTTAATCGGAGATCTTTCTCTTGTCTTTTTTTGCAGGGCTCAGATAATTGGTTGGCCATCTGTTCACACTCACAATAAAAACAAAATCAAATCTTCAAAGCTTTAATGGGTTTTATTTATGTTCATCTATTTCGCAGGATGTTTGTGTCATCATGCAAGAGGTTAAGGATCATGAAAGGGTCAGAAGCAAGGGGATTAGGGTGTGGTGTATGATAAACGACCATGAGACAACCGGCGGTGAGGAGCGAGGAGGGAGACGAGAGCAAAGCCGACGGTGAGGAGAGAGAGTTTGAAAGCCGACGACGGTGAGTACAGTGAGACGACGGTGAGAGAGAGCACGGTGAGCACGGTGAGACGAGAGCAAAGCCGAAGACGGTGAGCACGGTGAGACGACGGTGAGAGAGCACGGTAAGAGAGCACGGTGAGACACAGACAGCACGGTGTGAGTGAGAGAGAGCATAGGGACGAGAGGGAGGCGGTAGAAAGAAAAAAAAGACATAAAAAGTTTAGGTTAAATGGCATTTTTGTAATTAATTCAATATATATGACTAAATATATATATCGATATATATATACTCGGGTACCCGCGGGTACCCGTTGTAGTTATTTTGTAACCTGAACCCGAACCCGCGGGTAATGAGATTTCATTACCCGAACCCGAACCCGCGGGTTCAGGTATTTTTACACGGGTTCGGGACGGGTTTCGGGTCGGATCGGGTTTTTCGGGTAATTTGCCCACCCCTACAAGCCATCAGTTCTTTTACTAGAGGTGTTTCAGATTTCTCGGCATATTCCTCATTCAAATAATCATTAAACAATTGTTTTGTACCCTTTGTAGCTTCTGTAGATTTAGATATAGGTGAAGAATTATGAATGAGATATTGTGTTCTCATACAAAACCGTTTGGAATTCGAGGTTTCTGCCACGCGTAATTTCCATTTACAATCACTTCAGAAAAACTTGCATGGTACTTCCTACAGCTCCGAATCATAACTCAATGTTCTATATCTAAACAAGCTTCCATTGAACCCTTCCTTACAAATGCATGTACATCCTTTTTTATATCAAACTCTTGCCCAATTTTAAGTTGCAATTCATCTTTCAACATGAAGATATTATTTTCACTATTTGCCTTTTCATAAACTATCATTTCCAAATTATTCTCAACATCACCATCCTTATGCTCTATTGGCACATCATTATCAAATTTATTACTTCTACAAACAACTTCATCAACTACCACATTCGTTGTACAACGAAAATCTTCTCTTAACCCACTCGTATGTTCACTATCAGAATTATCAAAATCTAAAATATTTACTGTTTCTGTCGGATTACTCCCAACTCTACTTGTGTTATTTGAACCTATAATAACATAGTTATCATAATCTACAACACATTCGTCCTCACCTTCTCTAGCAATGTTTCCAAAAGCAGAAATTAGAGGTTCAACTTCCCTCTCAATTTCGATTTCACACTTCACACTTGCTGATTCTATCTCCACATACAGCAAATATCAAATTCCTTTTATGCAATTGAACAAAAAACAAATAAGATGCTTGTCATTCATTATATATGTCGGCTTCCTATTTTCAAAAATATTGGGAAAATAGCTTAACCTCGACTTTTTTTTTGTATTTTTTCATAGCTCATCAATAAATTGCTTTTATATTATACTAATCGATAGACAATAGAAAAATACTCTCTACTTTTCCTCAACTCTACCTCATTCAGATTCTCCATTTACGTTTTTCCCATTTACCATCATACAAAAAATAAATCAGTGTGATTTTCTAATCCACCAAATTCAATACACCTATAACAAAGACATAAAAGAAGGTAAATTGTGTGACCCTCTGTGACCATGTGTTTCAAATTCAAAATGACTATGTGACCCAGTGCGATCGTGCGACTCGATGAGACTCTGTGACCTAGTGCCACCATACGACTCAATGAGATTCTGTGACCCAGTGCGACCGTGCAACTCGATGAGACTCTCTGTCCCACTACGACCACATTTTTCTAAATGAGACTCTGTGACCCAATGTGATTGTGTGACTCGACTAGCTATAACCCAGTGCGACCCTGTGGTTCAATATGTCTATATGACCTAGTTCGACCGTGCAACTCAGTGAGACTCTGTGTCCCACTGCGATCTTGCGACTCGATGACAATCTGTGACCTAGTGCAACCATGTGTTTCAATATGACTTTGTGACCCAGTGCAACCGTGTGACTCGATGCAACTTTGTGACCCAGTGCGATCGTGAGACTCGATTAAACTCTGTGACCAAGTGCGACCGTGCGACTCAATGAGGCTGTGATCTAGTGCGAACGTGTGACTCGATGAGACTTTATGACCCACTGCGACCATGCGACTCGATGAGACTCTGTGACCTAGTGCGACCATGCGACTCGATGAGACTCTGTGAGATAGTGGGACTGATGTGTCGGATCAGAGGTTTTAATTTTTCCAAGACCACTCTACTGCAAGTATACAGTTCGTGTAGTACAAGGGTCGAACTCTGGGGACTGAGTGCAGCGTTAGAACTAAGAATTCACGAGAAGAAGATCGATCAATATAAGATTATGAGACGGGAAAGTAAAGATAATAAAGGATAGTGATGTTAGACTCAACAAGATAGAGTACCATGGGCTTCGGGAATACCGAAACATGCAATGGATGTTTCTAAGGATCATGAAGTCGGTGTGTATCAATCGATGGGGAACTAATATCTAATCCTCTACCTAGGAAATCAACGTCACTCATCTCTCGATGTAGCTCGGAACGTCTAGATGCATGAAGACCAGTAGGGAACTCTACCCCTAATGCTCGAAATGACTTGGCGTAAGC
>CM071870.1:29841934-29854310 GCA_036759665.1 Gynandropsis gynandra | reverse complement strand
TGACTCTCCCAAGCCTAGATGAATCTCTAATCTCCTTCAAACATGCTTAATATCAGTAGAATAGATCTAGTCTTATCCTAACTTGAAATCAACAACGTATGAAGGCATTACGCACGAATCGAACCATTCAATTGAACAAAACCGAAATCAAACATTACTAAATTAAACGATCCAATACAATGGCATCCCTAACCCATGGCAACGAGAACTACTCAGAATACATAGAGAAGCAAACAAAAACAAAGTAAGTGTTCGACTCCCCTATCATCCCGAGCTTAACCTCCGACGAATCCTTCGGTTCCCCGAAGTCTCCTTCTTCGGTTGTGCTCTCTCTCTTCTCGTTTGCCTGATTCGTGCCCCTTGTTCTCTTGCCTTTTCCAATCTGATCTTGGCTTTCCACTTCTGTACCTTTTAAGTGCAGGCCGTTCAAAATTCAAGGAAAGTGGTTGAGAAAAAGGTGGACCCGCTCGGCACAACCTCCACCCGCTCGGGCAGTCCATTAGCCCGTGCGTGCATGACTTTCAACCTAATCGAGCAGGCTTGCCCGAGCGTGCAGCCTATGAGCCCGAGTCGGGCTAACTCTCGGCAAATTTCTGGTTCAAATTGCAGCCCGATCGGGTGCACATACACAGCCCGAGCGGGCACACTTCATGCCCGAGCATGTACACTATCAAATGCTGTTTCCGCTCTTTTCGCTCGATGCTTGAGTGTTTGATTTGCTTCCGTGGCCGTGCCAATGAGGTATCTTGTCATTCAATCACGTTTTCAGGGTGGGATTGCCGTAACCATTCGTGTTTTCCTTCATATCTTCATTTTCTACACGAAACACGAAATGTAGATAAAATCCTCGAATATGCTCAATAACTCGGTAAAGTCCAAGAAATCTAATAAAAACTAAACCTAAGAATCATAAAAATACTATGACGGATTACGTGTTATCGAACTCCCCCAGACTTAACCTTTGCTCCTCCTCGAGCAAATCTATAGTCGAGTACAAGAAGAGTAAAACAACAATGGACACTAGCCCGAAAACTACGAAGGATTAGCCATCATGCAAAACAACGCGTCACATGAACGCAAGTCTAAGCGCACCTAGTGCAGAATTTTATCAACCGAAAGTCACGAGCCATGCAATCCTACCAATAACCTAGGTCTAATTCATACTCCTAGACAACGTCCAAGCGATCTCCATACCAATTCCCTAAGCTTGAGATATCATTAAACCCCGTTTTCTCGTTCTTATTCTCTTTTCTTTTTCTCATTCTTTTTGTAGATCCACGCTTGGTTCCTAGGACGTCGAAGTCGAAGAGGGATGGCTTTCTACTTAGACCCAGGCTACCTATGTCACACTCATAAGGTCTTGTAACCTTAGCGAAGTGAAGAGGTGCGTCATTGAAGATCATTTTTTTCGCTTTTTTTACCAAAGAATACGCATCACTCTAACCCTTAGGACGTAGAATAGCGCCTCAACCCACCACTTAGACCCAAACCATCGATCTCGATGTACTCATGTCAATGTGAACCTGAAATAGTTAAAAACTTCTCCAAGAAAAAGAAATTGACAGCGGAGTATAAGCGTGTGGAATCTAGTGATCAATGAATGATAAAATATATCAAACAAAGCAAAGATCAATCGGTATACACGGAGATATGGATACTTGGTATTGAAACCTAAGAGGTGAATGCAACTATAGATCATGGTTTCAAGCACAACAACTCGACTAATCGGTATCCAAAAGATTTCTAAGCAAACCTAGACTATTGTTCACGATTCGACAAAGTTGCAAAATAATGACTAAAACTCGAAATTTCATACTAGGTGTCCATCCGTTTATTCCTAACAAAATTCTAATCACATGCATGTTACTCGACGAGTACTCCCCCAGACTTGAATGAAACACCGTCTCGTGTTCAAGATCTAAGAGAATCTCGCATACCAAAACTACGGGAAAATAAGGGTTGGAATGTGTGCACCTTGCGTGTTTTGCTGTCCCGAGTTGGCGATGCGGCTGTAGTTGTATGCGTCTCCTCCTCAAGGATGATAGCAACGTGGAAAAACCTGTGAAAAAGAATCACACAATCCAAAAGAGAAAACACAACGTAATATCTCACCGAGTACATCAATGCAAAAAGAATAAGTTCTGAAAATAAAATAAAAAGAAAGTGCAAAAGTCGGGTTGCCTCCCGATAAGCGCTTGTTTAACCTCCCGAGCTTGACTAGATCTCGACTCAATGAAATTCTAAGTCCAATACCGTAACTAGTTCCCTCGCAACGGCGCCAAAATCTTGATGTGTGGGATCAGAGGTTTTAATTTTTCCAAGACCACTCTACCGCAAGTATACGGTTCGTGTAGTACAAGGGTTGAACTCTGGGGACTGAGTGCAGCGTTAGAACTAAGAATTCACGAGAAGAAGATCGATCAATATAAGATTATGAGATGGGAAAGTAAAGATAATAAAGGATAACCAAGTTAGACTCAACAAGATAGAGTACCATGGGCTTCGGGAATACCGAAACATGCAATGGATGTTTCTAAGGATCAAAAAGTCGGTTTGTATCAATCGATGGGGAACTAATATCTAATCCTCTACCTAGGAAATCAACGTCACTCATCTCTCGATGTAGCGCGGAACGTCTAGATGCATGAAGAACAGTAGGGAACTCTACCCCTAATGCTCGAAATGACTTGGCGTAAGCCTAAATCCTCTTTCTAGGAAATCAACTTCGCTCATATCCCTATGTAGCGCGGAACTTCTAGATGCATTAAGAACAATGGGAATTCTACCTCGATAATTACCGTTCCTAAATAGATTAACCGATTGGCCAAATTCTCGTTAACCTAATTCATTCGAAAGTTCATTCACGAGACTCAAATCTTACTCTCCCAAGCCTAGACGAATCTCTAATCTCCTTCAAACATGCTTAATATCAGTAGAATAGATCTAGTCTTATCCTAACTTGAAATCAACAACGTATGAAGGCATTACGCACGAATAGAACCATTCAATTGAACAAAACCGAAATCAAGCATTAATAACTCAAACGATCCAATACAATGGCATCCCTAACCCATGGCAACGAGAACTACTCAGAATACATAGAGAAATAAATAAAAAAAATGTAAGTGTTCGACTCCCCTATCATGCCGAGCGTAACCTCCGATGAATCCTTCGGTTCCCCGAAGTCTCCTTCTTCGGTCGTGCTCTCTCTCTTCTTCTTTGCCTGATTCGTGCCCCTTGTTCTCTTGCCTTTTCCAATCTGATCTTGGCTTTCCGCTTCTGTTCCTTTTAAGTGCAAGCCGTTCAAAATTCAAGGAAAGTTGTTGAGAAAAAGGTGGACCCGCTCGGGCACAACCTCCACCCACTCGGGAAGTCCATTAGCCCGTGCGTGCGTGACTTTCAACCTGATCGGGTAGGCTTGCCCGAGCGTGCAGCCTATGAGCTCGAGTTGGGCTAACTCTCTGCGAAGTTCTGGTTCAAATTGCAGCCCGATCGGGTGCACATACACAGCCCGACGGGCACACTTCATTCCCGAGCATGTACACGATCAAATGTTGTTTCCGCTCCTTTCGCTCGATGCTTGAGTGTTTGATTTGCTTCCGTGGTCGTGAATATGAGGTATCTTGTCATTCAATCACGTTTTCGGGGTGAGATTTCCGTAACCATTCATGTTTTCCTTCATATCTTCATTTCCTACACGAAACACGAAATGTAGATAAAATCCTCGAATATGCTCAATAACTCGGTCCTCAACCCGCTCGGGAACAACTCAGCCCGTGCGTGTATGACTCTTGGCCTGGTCGGGCTGACCTGCCCGAGCGTGCATCCCTTGAGCCCGAGTCGGGCTAACTCTTGGAGAATGTGTGGTTCAAATTGCAGCCCGATCGGGTGCACATACACAGCCCGAGCGGGCACACTTCATGCCCGAGCATGTACACTATCAAATGCTGTTTCCGCTCTTTTCGCTCGATGCTTGAGTGTTTGATTTGCTTCCGTGGTCGTGAATATGAGGTATCTTGTCATTCAATCACGTTTTCGGGGTGAGATTTCCGTAACCATTCATGTTTTCCTTCATATCTTCATTTCCTACACGAAACACGAAATGTAGATAAAATCCTCGAATATGCTCAATAACTCGGTAAAGTCCAAGAAATCTAATAAAAACTAAACCTAAGAATCATAAAAATACTACGACGGATTACGGTTTATCAGGGACCATGCGACCATGCAATTCGATAAGACTCTGTAACCTAGTACAACTTGATAAGACTCTGAGCCACTGCGACATGTATTTCAATATGACTCTGTGATCCTGTACACCGTACAACTCAAAAAGACTGTCACTCATTGCGATCATTTGACATTTCAATAAATATGACTCGTTTTGACTACATTAATTAAGATTCGTTCTAAGAGACGGAGAATCATATCTATACATATTACTTACTACTCACTCGGATTATCTAATTCACAAAATAAACAGGATTTCAACCTATTTGCGGCGAATCTGATGTCGATTTCAAGCTACCTACGACAAATTTGATGTCGATTTCAAGCTACTCATGTCGAATCTGATGTGGTGTGGGAGAAAAGTAATTTTCGCACCATAGGAGAGAGGGAAATTGAGGTACTTTGGAGTAGAGAGAAACACTGTCGATTAATTAAAGTAAAATGGTAATATGTGGTTACCAATATTTTAAACGTAGATTTGAAATTGAAACTTTTTTTTGGACAAGGTAGGATTGAAGTCCTAATAGCAGTTGAAGAATATTTTTGAAGTTGCCACATATATTAATTATATTCATTGATAGATTTGAAAAGATTTATCATATTTTGGAATTAACCGAATTATGCGTATTCGATCTGTATCCGAACTAAAAATTTGAATATCCGAGAGATCAATTACAAACATAAATAGAAATTAGATATTTGAAAACTATAAATACAAATAGTAGACTCAATTATCTAATTTATTCGTATCAATAAATACTAAATAAATAATTTATTGAATGTAACAAAACTAATGTTAAGGATCAAAATTTTTAATAATAAAAAATATTAACCTAATTGTAGAACTCATTATATAAATATATTTATAATGCATTTATATTGACACTCTAAAATGCAAATAATTAACATTCATCTAAACCTATTTTTTCTTCCTACCTAACGTGAGAACGCCAAACTGCCCACAGAAACAAGCACCTCCCTACTCTAGCTTCATATCGCATCACTTGTTCTCAGACAGTCACAGGCCATTGCAACAACTGTGCAGGCCATCGCAGCACTTGTTCGTGCATAATAGGTCGTCGCAACACTCGTTCTATCATTGTAGCCCATTCATTTGTCTATCGCAGTCCATCCGTTCGTAGCTTCTTCTTCCTCCTCTAGCAGCTTGTTTACCCACTCGTCGTAGCCTATTCATCTGCCAGTCAGATTTGTTTGACCCCTAACCATGTGTTTATCGCCCATGACTATTGATGTACCAATTTTGTTTGAGATTTGTTGGATTACCTGTCCCTTTTTATGTGCTCGTTCCTTGCTTTTGGATTCATGAGAGATTATCGAAGCACAAAATAACTTCTTAAATAAATAGACAGATCTTGATCTTGATCTCATAAAATAGACAGATCTTTGATCTTGATCTTTATCTTGATCTTCATCTTTAGAGAACATTTGTGTGTCTTTACTTTTAAAAAAATAACTTCTTAAATAAATAAAAAATATCCAATTGATATTTTTTATAAATATTTGTATCTACGAATATCTGAATTTACGAATACAAAATAATAAATTTGAATATTCGGCGAATATAAATACGAATTGTTGGATATTCGTGGATATCTACTGTTTACTCACTTGTATATAAAATAAAAATAATAATTATAATTTTGTCACTTAAAATAATTTTATTTGTTTTAAATAGTTCTTCATAATAAAAAATCTCGATACACTAAGCAATTTGAGTCCGTATCTTCAGATTGTGCAAGAACGAAATGAAACACATTTTCCAAATGCACGATGTTTAGAACTCATTTACTTTGTGTGTTTAAAGTAAAAATTAATGTACCATATATGTTTGTTAATTGTTTGGGCTGGCTTTAATAAAAGATTCATCTCAATTGAGTATCATTTTTATCTATCACGGTTTTGTTTACATTTTTTTTATTAACTAGGTAATATCCCGCGCGATGCGCGGATGTTTATATGTATTTTTACAACACGATACTTATATTTAAATTAAAATTTTATCGTTATACAAAATGTAAAATTATCTATTGTATTGCATACAATAGATAATTATTAAAAATAAAATAAAAAATATTATATATAATCTATGAAATCATCGCAAAATGGAACGGTGGGTGAATCGCTAGATCAAATACATCATAACTCCAACCATGAGATTTGACAAATCACTAACAATAAAAAGGAAAAAAAAAAGCATACTCGTAACGTACATTGTACATATTATAGTGAAAGAGTTGTAAAGTACATCGTACATCTTAGTGAAATAGTTGGTTAAGTTAAAGATCTGTTGAAGAACCAGTGCTAATTTTATAGTCTTGGATGATAATGTTGGTTGATGCAGTTACATGGATTCCGTCAGTATTGATGCCAGTATCCAGTTGTAGAATGTGAAGTCCAACATTGGTTGATGCAGGACTGTCTCCTGCAGCTGACACCAAAAATTTGGAAATGCGAATGCCCTTTGACCGTGCAATGATAAAATTCATATGCTGACTCTTCTGGATCGTCAAGACTCTCACATTTATAGCTGAACTCAAATTTATCGTTAACGCCTGTATGTAAAAAGAGCTAATATGAACATAGAATGGGTCGAAAACGGGCTAGATACAAAATAGATACATATAAATGGAGAATGATCCTCACCGAAGGAGCTCCTCTGCAAGGCTACATGATAAATTTTCCTGCTTTTTTTGAGCGACGACTGGCTTTTATTGTGATACCAAATCCAACAGATCGAGCATATTCTCTATAGAAATGGTAAGGAACCTCTTTCGACTCACATTCTAAACATTTCTAGGTTCTTGAAGGATACCTCCGGTGACAGCATCGACAGCTGCAAACTTCTCTTGACTACCACCAATGCTACCACTCGTGCTCGGCTCACAGAACACATCTAAATTACCATTTCTAGTTGGAAGATCTATGTCAACGTCCTGAACATCCATTCCATCCAAACTATCAACACCATCAACATTCATATTTCTAACCTTGTCCAACATCTGTTCAGGCGAAGGAATTTCGAGATCTATCTCCATAGCAAATTTTGGAATCTATCTCATTAAGGACACGTGTTCCTGACAAACTCTGAAACGCAAATGATGAATGATTAAATGGTACCAAAACCCAGAAGACAATGTCCCATCAAACTTGTACAGTAGTTAATCTTGCACCGATACCACACAAAACATCTAAAACCTTGAACAGTCCTAACCTAAGATGCTTGATTAGACCAACTTTGAAATTCCTCTGAGGCTTCGATTTGAAGAGCCGGCATGAGGAAAAACAAATCCATAAGAAAATCCTTGATTCTGTCCACCTTTGTAGACAACCGTAAGAGGGCACAACCAACACCCACTACCACTCCTTCAATTGGTGACTAAAAAACCAGAGATTTAGGGTTCTACAATAGAAACTTTGAGGATCATGGAGATGTTGCTTTTAGAGGAATTCGATTACTACCTTAGTTGCATTCAGGGCATCTTCCATCTTTAGCTGTTTATCCTTCATCTCCACTGCTGTTTGTGCACCAACCTATAATTGAACCCTCTTGAAATTAGTTCATCATGGATCTTCTTCTGCAAATATTGTATAAGTTTCAGGATTCACCTGTATTATAGCAATTCCACCGGATGATCTGGCAACTCTTTCATTCAAGATCTTCTTCTAAAAATTCTCCTCAGTGTTCTGCATACTGAAAAACACATACATTGATATTTATGGAGACTACAATCGTTATACATTCGCAAGCGAACTAAACTAATATCAGATTTCATTTGTCTTACATTTCCTATCAAGCGGGCTTTGCATGAGCTAAAAAAGGAACAAGTTAAATGTCAGAGATTGATTGACCTGGATGAGCTTTTTAATCTGAGATACCCTTTTGTCAACTGCTCCTTCGTTGCTCTCACCTCTTGCTCGATGTCCTCAACAACTATCAGAATAGGGAAGTCCTCTTTAACAGCAGAATCCAATATCTTGAACATCTCCTTTGGATTTGTGATCTTTCTGTTGACCAGGAGTAACTACAAGGAAATAATTTGATACAGTCTAGTTTGTGATCTTTCTGTTGACCAGGAGTAACTACAAGGAAATAATTTGATACACTCTAGTTATGGCTTGTCCAACATGGCAAAGAAAATGGGAGGTTTTTGTTCAGACCTTGCAATCATGGAATCCGGCTTCCATCTTCTCGCGATCAGTGACAAAATAAGATGATAAATACCCACGATGGAACTGCACTCCTCCAACAATCTGAAGACTGTTCTCAAAGGATTTTCCTTTCTCAGTTGTCACCACACCAGTCCTCCCCACTTTCTGAAGAGCATTTGCAATCATGTTTCCCACTTCATAATCATTCCCCGCACTCAATGCAGTAACATCAGCACTTTCGTGGTCTCCAATATGCGGATATGAAATCCATTCCCTCTGGTTATACTCATTCTCATGTGTATAAACGCATAGGATTTGTTCCAGCTTGGATAGGATTTGTTCCAGCTTGGCGTTCTCACAAGGGCATTTGCAGTCTTTTCAATGCCACGGGCAACTTGGATAGGATTTGTTCCAGCTGAAATCACCTGAATAGAGTGATTCACAAACAAGTATAATTGCCTTCAAAGACACGAATCGAAGCACCTAGAGAGAGCAATTCACAAACCATTATAATAAACAACATCAGAAAAATTTTCGAGGTTCCTGGATGTCTCATACGAATGTAGCTGTAGAAGCTTGTTGTCCATCTCATCAGTTGCAACCACTTGGAGCTGAAAGAGAAACGCACATAGTTCAGTTCAATAGCAATCGAAAGAAAGAACTAAAGAAAAAGAAGTAAAAGAAAGAAAGCCTTACGTGTTTGATGAGCTTATAAATTAGTTTGTCCAATGTAAAGAGAACGTAAGATCGTGTGCCGATAATAGCACGACAATCATCCTCAAATTTCGCATTATCAGATGTACCATCAAGCAATTTGTAGAGGGTATTCATGAAGCTATCAATCAAAGTAATGAATCAATTAGATAACATATATTATGAAGTTATTGCATAAACTCGGTAGCCCTGAAGAGTAAAAGTCACCTGGAGTAGGGATCAGCATGGTTTGTTGTATTCAAGGCCCCCCAGTTTCTTTCTGTCTGATCCAGCAGCTACCAGCGGAGTTTCGGGTTTTATGTCAAGGTGAATAAATACCTCGAGTGCAAGCAGCTACCAGCGGAGTTTCGGGTTTTATGTCAAGGTGAATAAATACCCTCGAGTGCAAACTTGAAAGTTAACAGAAGACAAATGTTGAGTGGATAAAAGATAAGGAGAGTGCTTTAAAGCATTCCAAAAGATCCCATCATGAAATGAAAGGTAAGTCTAAATGTTACCTGAACGTTGATAGCACCCATCATATCCTCCACTCTTCTTCATATAGTCATCATATCTGAAGTCTCCGTAAGCACTGTCTTACAGCTCGCTCCTATCGTCACAATCCATCACAGGTTTGTTTTGAAATAGCTAGAACTGCAAACAAATGCAGGAAATATGAGCATAATCCCATCACAAAATGAAATTTAGGTTTTAATTTAACCTTGAACATTGATGGCGCCCCTTGGATCTTTCATTCTTCTTCCTCGCAGCCATAATATCTGAAGTGATCGCACACATAGCGAGAACCTCAAAAGAAATACAGGATATGAAAGCATAACCTATTTTAACAAATATTATCATGTAATGAAATTTTTGTTGTAATTTTACCTTGAAAATTGACTGTGCCCCTCATGTATTCCACTCTTCTTCCCTAGAGCCATCGAATGAGCAGTCTCCTCAGCCAGTGCCACAAAACTCATCTCTACAACATGTTGGTTCAAAAAGATTAATTTTCTAGGGAAACACATCTATGACTTTCACGACAAAATCCTTCGAATCGTCAAAACTCTACACAATAAAAAAAAATTGAAGAATCGATCAGGCAAGTAATCTGAGATTTTATGGAATCGCAACTCTAGATCCATATAGAGATGTGTCCGAAAAAATATGAACACACCTTAAAGAGGATTAGAAACACCTCTGATGAACTCAACATGGATGTCAATGAGCTCTTTAGTTGTGTAATGGGAGATCCGCGATGGAAGCTATCGATGAGGAAGCTACACACAACCCTAAACTGCATGAGTCTAATACATACTCTGCAACATAGGATAACCAGTTCCTTTGATTTTCTCTCAACCTCTGAACTCTTTCTACTAACCTCAGCAAGCTTAGTATCAGTAGCACGCAACTTCGCCTCAACCTCAAGCTATTTTCAGTCAACACTTGTAGCCAAGGCATTTGCCTCAGCCAATTTTGAATCTGCTGTAAATTTAATCTCAGCATTTTCAGAGCGTAGTTCATGGAGAGCCTTCTCCAGCTGCATAAATAATCATAGCATTATGACGCATAATATGAAACAAGATCTCTTCCCACCCATAAGGATGCTACTCAACACCACTATAGAATCAATAATTGTTAGATAAAATTTGAAATTATAATTTCAGGGAAACATGAAGAAAATGAGAAAACTATTAGATCTTCGTAGGGATTAGCTGACAATCATTAGAAACAAATAAGTGCTGCTACCTCAGAAGACCGTTACAAAAGCAAAAGGATTGATGGAAAAAATTCTTGAAAGCAGGATTCTTACATCGAGTACACATTGTTTCTCAACCCCCAAGGCTTTCCTCAAGCCCTCTTCCTACTTTTCAACCTCTGATATAGCCATCAGATGTGTTGTGTGCTCACGTTGGAGGCACTCATTTGCGTCATCAACTGCCTGTTTGAGTTCTTCATATTTGGAAGTCCAGTCTTTTTTCTCGATCAGCAGAAGACCCATATTGTATTGGTATTCAAAGAGTTGTTTAGCATCCCAATCAACCAGCAATTTGTTTAAATTCGTAAGCCAGACCGTGATCAATCAAGTAGAGAGAGAGATGAAACTAACCTAGAGAGAGAAAGCTTCAACGATTTGGGGTTTCTACGAAAAGAGAAAGAGAGTGTGTTGGGGGTTTCAATGTTGGTACCGTCGTTTTCGAGAGAGTAAGTTAGAGAGAGAGGAGATGTTCGAGAGACCCCAAGACCCAAAATCCGACTGCAATCGAGCCTGATTCCCATTGCGAGAGCGATTGCAAACGTGAAGGCAGAGATCAACACGGGTGTTTCGAAGGACGATTCCGTTGCGGGAGATAGAGTAGAAGAACTTGGAGAGCCAATAGAACGGAATTTCTAGATGTCGAGGTTTCGATTTGAATAGCCGGAATGAAGAGAAACGAATCCATACCAAGCGTAAACAGGAAGGCCATTCGGCCGGATTCGAGGAAGGCCATTCGACCGGATTCGTAGAGGAGATCTACAACGGCGAGAGAGCTGGCTTGCAGGGTGAAAAAGACCATGGAATGCAGAAGAGAAGGTGAAACGAAACGCCCTGGAGATGAAGAGGCAAAGTGTAGTAAATTTGAAGAGAGATTGGGGAGATCCACAGAGTGCGGGGAGAGGAAGAGGCGGTAGTGGGAGATTAGGTGAAGTGAATGTTGGGGTGACGTGGAGGGCTGAGCGACGAGAATGACTGAGAGAACAGCAAAATTATAGGCTTTTAATATATAAATTTCAAATATGAAATTTTATTTTGAAATTCTTTTAAAGATTAATTCGAATAATAATAATAATAATAATGATAATCATGATGATGATGATGATGATGATGATGATGATGATGATAATGATAATGATAATGATAATGATAATAATAATAATAATAATAATAATAATAATAATAATAATAATAATAATAATAATAATAATAATAATAATAATAATAATAATAATAATAATAATAATAATACATCATCTAGATGAGTAAAACCTCCTCCTCTTGCTTGAGGGTAAGCTCATCCGAGTGAGAGGATATGTAGTTGTGTGTTAGGGGGATTATCAAAAATGCCCCTGTAGGGCTAAAGTGCTTCAAAAATACCCTTGGCTGAAAAAAAAAGGTTTCAACTTCAAATCTACCCTTAAAATATTGATAATCCCATGTTCCCCTTTACGACATTTTTTCTCTCTCCTCTAGAGCACCTCTAATTCTCGCGCGAAAATTACTGTTCCCCCACACCACAACAGA
>CM071870.1:29821359-29832812 GCA_036759665.1 Gynandropsis gynandra | reverse complement strand
CGCTGCGACAAGTGGAGACCCCGTGATGTGCGCTTGGCTTCAATGCCGAGGAAGAAGGATAGAACACCAAGATCTTTAATAGAGAATCGTGACGCCAACAATTTGATGAAGTTCTGAATGTGAGCGGAAGAAGAGCCCGTGATGATCATATCATCGACATAGATGAGAACATAGAGCGTTGTAGTTGACGTGTTGAGCACAAAGAGTGAGGCATCCGCAAGAGAATTCTTAAAGCCAATGTGAAGCAAAAACGTCTTTAACTCGGAGTACCACGCATGGGGAGCTTGTTTGAGACCATAGATAGCTTTCTAAAGTTTGCACACATGACGAGGATGATCCTTGTCAACAAAACCGGGCGGCTGCTCCATGTAAACATCCTCGGTCAGGGTGCCTTGAAGGAAGGCGTTGTTGACATCAAGCTGATTGATGTGCCACCTGTGAGAGACCGCAATACTAAGCACGGTGCGAATGGTTGCGGGCTTGACCACGGAGGCGCCGGTTCTTCAAGGAAACACTAAACATTGTAGCGATCAATGGAACCATCGGGTTTTCGTTTGATACGGAAAACCCATTTGCAGCCAACAACATTGCTTCCGGTATGATGAGAGACAAGGTCCCACGTCTTGTTACTTAGGAGAGCATTGAATTCATCACTCATAGCTTGTCTCCATTTGGGATGACGTAGAGCTTGTGTTGTTGTAGTGGGTTCAATGTCATCGAGAGAACCTGTACAAACATCGGCAAATGGAGGATTCGATCGATAGAGATTGACCTTGCTGCGAGTTACCATGGGATGCACATTGCGGTTGGTTGGTTGCACAATAGGTGCACGGGCCGTTTCCAAGAACGGCGCGACAATGCGGGCCGCGTCCGAGAAAGACGCAGGATCTGGAACAGTATCCGACAAATCCGCATGGACTGGATCCGAGAAAGCTGCAGGGAGTGGAACCACATCCGAGTCTGCAGGAGGTGGAACCGCATCCGAAAAGAACGCTGGGGCCGTAACCAAATCCGAAGAATCCGCAGGGGTTGTTACCATGTCCAAGAAATCCGCAGGGGTTGTTACCACGTCCGCGAAATCCGCTGGGGCCTGAACCGCATCCGAAAATTCCGCAGGGACCGCGTCCGAACAGGACGCAGGAGCCGGAACGTCGTCCGAAGTCGACGCCGGAGAAGAAGAAACCGCAGCGTTGCTAGTGTCCGTGTCACTCTCAACTATGATCACGGAAGAATCTAATCTTGGGGGCTGCGGTGGTGAACATGGAGCGTGGGCATGCGGTTAATGAGATAGACCGCGGTAGTGAAGGCATAAGACCAATAGGGTAGTGGTAGAGAGGCATGTATAAGAAGAGATAATCCGGTTTCGACAATATGACGATGTTGACGTTCGGATATTGCATTATGCTCGGGAGTGTGGGGTGGAGTGGTGTAGTGTGAGATGCCATTGTCCGATAGAAAAGAACGGAGGGCTATGTATTCTCCACCATTGTCAGTGTAAAAATTTACGATTTTAGCGTTAAACTTGTTTTCGACAAGAGATTTGAAGGCAATAAAATTTGCTCGAACTTGCGATTTAAGTTTGAGCGGATAAAGCCAAGAATAACGCGTAAAATGATCAACAAAAACAACATAATACTTAAAACCATCCGTTGAAATAATCGGAGATGTCCATAAATCGGAGAAAACAAACTCAAGTGGTTTAGAAGAAACAATAGATGACTCATTAAACGGAAGTTTATGACTCTTACTACTAAGACAAGAATTGCATGGGGAAACGGAAGACTCTCGAACTAATGGAATATGAACCTTGGACAAGGCGTGTTTGAGGATGGGTAGTGTAGGATGTCCTAGACGGGAATGCCAAGTGGAAACGGTGGGATTTAGGTTGGAGAATGCGGTAGTGGATGAGATAGGGGACGGCCACACATACACTCCATCTTTAGTGTTTCCTTGAAGAACCGGCGCCTCCATGTTTAGATCCTTCACCTGAAACATATGAGGAAAGAATTCAACGGAAAAATTATTAGACTTGCATAAGCGCTGAACCGAAACAAAATTCTTGTGCATTGAAGGGACACAAAGCACATTATCAAGCAACAATAAACGATTTGGTAAGGAGAGAGAAAAGGAACCCATATGAGTAATCGGTTGTCCGGAGCCATCAGCAATGGTGACTTCTTCGCCGCCGTGATAGGGATTGTGGAGTGTTAGATTCTGCAAGTCGGAAGTGATGTCATGTGAGGCACCACTGTCAAGCAGCCAACATGAGCCGTGACCGATAGGGCAGCGGCGACGGATGGTAGATCTACGGCCAATTTTGCCTCATGATTGAGGAGTTTTTCGTGTAGCTCCTCAATTGAGATTGTGGTGTCTTTGGCATTGATCACATCAGCTATAGGTTTGTATTCCTCCGGCAGTCCATCAAGGATGGCTTCAAGAACGTCCTCGTGATCCATCGGTTTGCCGAGGAGAGAAAGTTCGTCGGATTTGGAGGTGATGAACCGGAGGTATTCTTCCACCGATTGAGATCCGTTGGCACAGCGTTTGATTTGATCTCGTAATTGTTTTATATGACCACGAGAAGCTTTGCCATAGATGTTGGCTAGGGTTCGCCACGCTTCTCGAACGGAAGTCGCGCGGGCAATGACCGGTTGTAGCGAAAGGGAGAGTGCACCGAGTAATGAGCTGAAGATCAAACGATCTTGGTGTTTCCACGGGCTGAAGACGGGATTGGGTTGCTGGATCCCATCAACATGAATCATGGTTGACGGTACAATAGAGTCTCCGGTGATGAAGCACTCGAGATTGTAACCTTCGAGAAGAGAGCGGATTTGAACGCTCCAAGTGAGGTAGTTCGTCGGGGTGAGTTTCGTAACGCTTGACATGTTGCAAGCAAAGAGAAGTTTCTGTGGCTGTTGCGGATCGAACATGGTTACAGATTCGGTACTCTCCGGGATGTTCGACATGAGGGTAAGATGTGGCTCGGTAACTAGGAGAGTTGTTAGGAAAGTTTTTAGGAAAGTTGTTAGAGTTGGTTGGGATGCGTCCTAGATTTAAGGAATGCACTTGGGGAAGTCGGTTTGAGTGAGATCTGGGTGCGTGGTGGGCAGATCCGTGGTGGTGAGACGACGGGATCAAGAGAAATTCACCGGAAAAATGAGTTAGCCGACGGTGCAATAAAGTAGGACAATCGGTTGCACGGGACGCGACCGGGACGCGATCGGGAATGAGGCTACGGTATAGAACCGTGGATGGGGGGACGAGGTGCAGATGAACGGGCAAGGTAGATCCGTGCTGGTGGGGCGACGGAGGAGCAGCTGATCCGAGGGGTGAGACGTCGGAGCAGCGGCGGAGGGTGGGCTAATTGCGGCGGCCGGACCGGTGATGGTGCGGCGGCTAGGGTTGGCCGGGAAAGAGGAAGTGAGCGGTTTCGTCGTGAGACGATTTTAGCTCTGATACCTTGTGAATGGTAATCTTAATTGATTGATTATCGAAGAGCCATAAACGGCTTTATATACAAGAGATTGATAGTATGACCTAATGAGAGAAAAGTAAATTACAAATATACCCTTAATACAATAATATCCTAATATCCTTATACTGGGCACCCTTGTCTCTTTGGAATTTCTCTTTTCCGCTCGTTGCTCGGGTGTTCCTTTGGGTTCTGAAGCTCGATCTTGGCTCTGAGTAGATATATCTTCAATTTACGTGGTTTTGTCCAGGAATTCGTCTTTTAGAGCTCATTTAGGCCTTGTCGCCTAAAAACCTGAAAACCAACAAAACGGGTGTGTGAAACTCATAATCATATCGGATATGTAAATCTATACATAAGATATATGCGAAAATGGCACTAAAATCTCCTAAAATTGATACACTTTCAGTGTTATCAGTAGCCAATGGCGCGTGCCCTGCTGAAGTTGAGGGGCATGCCGGCGGAATTTTAGGGAGAAGCAGTCACCACAGCGGTGTTTCTCTTGAATCGAATCCCCACGAAGAGTCTTCAGAGCAAGACTCAGAAGCTGGATGATCGCAGCCTCCCTATTGTGTTCATTGGATATGCGGAAGGAGTGAAGGGATACCGCGTCTTGGATCCAGTAACGGTGTGTGCATATCTCTTGAGACGTCATCTTTGTTGAGGATCATGGCTAGGAATGGGCAACTGCGAACGACGACCAAAGGTCTTCCAGTATCTTCACCATTGTGTACCCAACCCTTGGTCACGTGGTTGATGCGGGGATTCTAGGTGAGCAGAGCTCTGGGGGAGCAAGGAGCCCAGGACAGAGCTCGGGAGCAGAGGCACAGGGCGCTCTGGTTCCTAGAGCAGAGGGCTCGGGAGCAGAGGCACAGGGCGCTCTGGTTCCTGAATTTGTGATGCCCCTGCAAGACGACTCCGCGAGGCGTGATGCGGCGCATTCCCCTGATGCCCCGCTACGGTATCGTACTTTGCCTAGCCTGTTTGGGAATGGGGACAAGATCCCAGCTCCTGGACATCTTTTGCAGGAGTTGGAGGATGCAGAGTTGCACTTGACAACAATAGGGGAGCCTTGCTCGTTTGCTGAAGCAGAGAGCGACGAGGCATGGCAAACCGCGATGCTGGAGGAGATTGATGCCATGGTGCGAAATCACACATGGGAGATTCTGGATCTTCCTCGGGGCCATCATCCAATTGGTCTCAAGTGGGTCTACAAGGTGAAGAGGAACGAGGTCGGGGCGATGGTCAAGCACAAGGCACACCTCGTCGCTCGTGGCTTTGTTCAGCAGGCCGATGTGGATTTTGACGAAGTCTTTGCACCTGTTGCTCGGATGGAGTCTGTCTGGCTGCTGCTTGCTCATGCTACCTAGGAGGGATGGAACGTTCACCATATGGATGTCAAATCCGCCTTCCTAAATGGTGATTTGAAGGAGGAAGTGTACGTGAAGCAACCACCAAGATTTGTTGTTCTCGGGGATGAAGGAAAAGTTCTCCGCTTGCGTAAGGCGCTCTATGGCCTTCGTCAAGCACCAAGGGCATGGAACGCAAAGCTCAATAGCACTCTTAAGCAGCTTGGTTTCATGCAGAGTGAGCATGAGCATGCGGTGTATCGATGATCCTAAGACGGAGCGGCTTTGCTTGTTGGGGTCTACGTGGATGATCTCATCATCATTGGATCGTCTGACGTGGCCATCAAGCAGTTCAAGGAGGAGATGATGACCCAATTCCAGATGAGTGAACTTGGATGTTTTCGTTTTATCTTGGAATTGAGGTTTTGCAGGAACAAGGCGGAATCAGCTTGTGCCAGGGGCATTACGGGATGCGGATTTTGCGCCTTGGTGGCTTGGAGGGTTGAAATCCCTCCGATACCCCCATGGAGGAGCGGCTTAAGCTTAGCCGCAATAGCACAGCACCAGAGGTGGATGCCATGAGGTATAGGCGAGCCTGAGGTACCTCGTCCACACACGACCTGACTTGGCTTTTGCAGTTGGGTTCGTGAGTCGTTTCATGGAGAGACCTATAGAGGAGCACATGGTGGCGGTGAAACGCATTCTCCGTTACATTGCTGGCACAATTCACTTCGGGTTGCATTTTTGGAGACGTGCTGGAGGTGCTCGGCTGATCGGCTATTGCGATAGCGATCTTGCTGGTGACATTGATACAAGGAAGAGCACTAGTGGTACGTTATTCTTCCTTGGTGATTGCTTAGTGAGTTGGCAGTCTCTCAAGCAAAGGGTGGTGGCTTTTTCCTCGTGCGAAGCGGAGTACGTTGCTGCTACCACAGCGGCTACACAAGGACTCTGGTTGGCTCGGCTACTTAGCGAACTTCAAGGAAGGGATGCCGAGGTCGTTGAGCTGAAGATGGACAGTAAGTCCGCCCTTGCGCTGAGCAAGAATCCTGTTTTTCACGATTGTAGTAAGCATATCGATCTTCGATATCACTTCATCAGAGATTGCATTGATAACAGGAGTATCAACGCCGATTTCGTCAACACCAAAGATCAGCTCGCGGACACATTAACGAAGGCACTTGGGCGAGTGAAGTTTCAGGAACTATGCTCTCGGATTGGCATGATCTTGGTCAACTCGGTTTCCGCACGCAAAGATTCGGGGGAGATTGTTGGATGAATCTTTGTGTGTGAATTTGTGTCCTTGGCCATGGGTCAATACATGCACCTTGGTTATTCTTTGTATTTAGTGTCTCTGTGGAATTTTAGGAGTTTGTAGCATTTAATTATCATTAACTCTTATGTAAATTTGAGTCTATAAAAAGAGGAGGAAAAACCGAAAAGCTACAACAATTTGTAGCACCAAATCCTTTCTTTTTCCGAGTCTTTCATTCTCTCTAAAGGGCAAAGTATAAAAAATCTTTGAACATATAATGTTGTTTATAGTTGGTGAAAAGAGGAGGAAAAACCGAAAAGCTACAACAATTTGTAGCACCAAATCCTTTCTTTTTCCGAGTCTTTCATTCTCTCTAAAGGGCAAAGTATAAAAAATCTTTGAACATATAATGTTGTTTATAGTTGGTGAAAATTTTTAAAGTAACTTGCAATTAAAACCACTGTAGAGTAAAAGGCTACAAATGATGCTTGTTTTCGATATTTTTCTTATAAATCTTTCATATTTGAACATATGATGTTGTTTATAGTTGGTGAAAACTTTTAAAGAAGTTGCAATTAAAACCACTATAGCGTAGAAGGTTACGAATGATGCATGTTTTCAATATTTTTCTTATAAATAAACAATTCTATATTTGAAATAATATATCACACCTGAATTTAATGTTTTCTAACATAGGCATGACATATGAACAAGTCATTTTATAATTAGTGGATTTTTTTTCGGACTGAGAATTTGAGTTTAAACTCTAAATTTAATTTTATGTATTTTTTTAAAAGTTCAAATTTAAAGTTTAAAATAAAAAATTTAAAGTTCAAACTTTTAAAATGCTGAAATTTTAACTTTTAAATTTTGATTTTGAATCCAAATTTATAAATTAGAAAAATAACTTTTAAATAAAAAAATAAATTTATCACATTTTATACTTCTTCCTTCTTCTCTTCACGTTCTCTTATGCCAAATTCTCCTCTACATTGCCAAATTCTCCTTCTCCTACGATTTTTTCTCCGATCATGACCTCCATTGTTCGTTTTTCTTCTCAGGTAATTCAAAAATTTCTTTGGTCATATGTATATGTTCTTCTCTGAATGGAATTAAAGTTAGGGTTTTAGAAATTTTTCGGTTTCAATGTTGTATTGATAGTTTTAGATAATGAGAAATTCTTTGGAACTTCTTCTATCTAAATTAGGGATTTATGAAATTTTAATTCCGATCGGTTGTATATTTAATCTTTGAGTTTCTAAGAACCATGGTCTAACTACATACATCTTGTTTGTACAAATGCCTGAGAAAAAAAAAAGGAGATGAACTTGATAGTAGCTGTAACCATGTTTACCATATATTTGACATGTCTATGTCATTGAAACTTGATAATAGTATGTTGTCATTTGATGGTAGATGTGTTTGTAGAATAAATATTTTGAGGAAATCTGTTTCTTTTAAAAGTGAAACCACCTCTTCCTCTGAAAAACGATCAGTCCCTCAATATGTTTTTTTCCTATAAGATAACCGTTATTTGAATAATAAATGGTCATGTTATTCGTCTAAAATACCCACTATTTGAACCATAAATGGCTAATGTATTTGTTTGAGTGTTAAAGATCATATGAATGATAACTGAGGTAGAATACTACTATTTATATTTATACATTGGAATGAAAATAGTGATGGCCTCGCACTCTTTGCTTAAACCTTTAGAAATTTAAGCGATCACATATTAATTTGAACTCCTTTAAATATTCGATCATAAATTTATCATCCATTATGAACATTTATTATGAAACAAGAAGACCAATCTCTTTTAACATACATTTTCATTACAGTTTCAATCATAAATTTGTCATCTATTGTGACTCCATCACAGATGATTGGGCTTTACTACGATGGATGTTCTTGATATGAAACCATGGGATGTTGTTCATCTTGTAATTGGTATTTGCATCTCATATGTAATTGTCACCATGTGGATGGTTAATAGTTCAATGACCACATACGCTATGTGTTGGTACCATCAAAGTTGTAGACTTTCTTCTATATTTTTTTATTATTAGGTTTACATGTTCCGTGCAAATTCTATTCCATAAGAAATTCATTTCCATACTTCTTTTATCGATGTGCATGAGAATAATTGTTTTGGGGTTTTGCTAATTATGATTCTTATTTTGATATCACAGATAATGAAATTATTTTTGTTGATGGATGACGACGAAGAGATCTTATTGTTTGATGATAAGATAATTTGTCTAAAAATAATGATAACAATCTCGATAGATTGATACACTGGATAAATAGAGGTGATGGGTGGCGCCATGTCCAACAACTTATGCATGGATTTGATAAAAAATGTTATGATATTCTAAGGATAAATCAAAGGACATTTGGGATGCTATGTGAGACATTGGCAAAACAATATAAGCTTAGACAGTCATATAACATATACTTTGAGGAGAGTGTGGCTATGTTTTCGGAGGTGGTTGGCCAAGATAAGACAATACGAGTTATAGCTCAGCGTTACCAACATTCCTTTGATACATTGAAAAGAAAACTAGATGATGTGTTAAGTGTTGTTTTGAAGCTTGCAGCAGATTTATTAAATCGAGAGGATGAAGAGTTATCTAGAGTTAGTCAAGTTTTACGGAATGATGATCATTATTGGTCTTATTTTAGTGATTGCATTGGAGCTCTTGATGGTACTCACGTGCCTGTACGCCCTCCTGCTAGGAATGGAGAAGCATATAGAGGAAAAAAATCAAAACCAACGATGCATATTCTTGCTATATATATACGCATATGTTGGTGTACCCGGTAGAGCACACGATATAAATGTGCTTTCATGGATTGGATTTCACTTGGCTGTCTACGGCTCCATTGCGTGTGCTCGGGGTAGAGTTTGACATATTGCGCAAGAAATGATACTTTTTTCCACATTTGTCACTTGATAAATAATATTTGGTTGATTCAGGATATCCGACTAGAACAGGTTATCTTGGTCGACATCGTAAGACTCGATATCACCAAAACCAGTTATCTAGAGGACCACCTCCAAAAACATTAGAGAATTATTTAATGGAAAGCATTCGGTTTGGTTTCTGTGGCAGAACACATATTTGGTGTGTGAAAAGCAAAATGGAGAATTTTGGATCGTAAACACCCTAAATATGGTTTGAATAAGTTGATAAAACTAGTTATAGTGACAATGACACTATAATTTCATATGGAATTCAAAACTTGATGATATTGATTTTGTGCAATGGCATACGGTAGACGGGTATTAGTGTCATGGTGACCAAGAAATACAAAACGAGATTGATGACGATAATGTTTGATATGTCGTATATCAATCTAGTAGCAAAAAGAGTAATGGAGGAGTTGCGTGAAAGTAGGGGTAGGCATTTCGGGTTACCCGGACCGACCCGGACTGACCCAATCCGAAAAATCCAACCCGTGAGATAAACGGGTTTTGTAGAAAACCCATATGAGTTCAAAATCTAAAACCCAAATGGGTTCGGGTCGGTCCGGGTTGGGTTTGGGAGAACCTGAGGAACCCGAAAAAAACCTTAACCCTTCTAACCTAATTTTTTGTATGTTAAATTTGGAACCCAAATTACCCGTTTAAACTCGAATTATCCATTTAAAACCCGAATTACCCGTTTAAACCCGAATTACCCGTACTTAAATAACCCAAAAAACCCGAAGAATCCGAAGAACCCGAGAATCCGAAAGAACCCAAATACAATTTGGGGTTTTTTTGGGTTCAATGTTTCAAAACCCGAGTCCAACCCGAAACCCGAGGAATCCATCCCGAAAACAAAATGGGTTTTTATGGGTTCAATTTTTTAGAACTCGAGGAACCCGAATCCAACCCAAACCCGAGGAATCCATCCCGAAACCCGAAACGTCCACCCCTACGTGAAAGGATCTCAAGAGAGATAGCGATAGTATATCGAGTTTCATACTAGTTCATATATTATCATGTTTCTCTTAACCACTTTATATTTTGCAAAAATTAATATATTTTGTTTCTTTTGGGATCAATATATTAAATTTTATAGACATGCTTCTAAAAATATGATTGGATTTGGTTTAATTATTTATATTATTTTATATTTTGGTTAAAAATATTTTTTTTCTTACATCATATCTTTAATAATATATAATTAAATTGTTAATTTTTATATAAATTAATAACTTTTTAGATTTAAAAGTCTATTAAAATTTTTAAAATATATAATTAATTTATATTATATATATATAATATAAAATTTATTATAAAAAGTTGCAACTAGGGTTGGACAAAATATTCGAAGTATTCGTATCCGATTCGTATTCGAACCGAAAATTCAAATATCCGTTGATACAAATACAAATACAAATATTAGAAATCAGATATTCGACAAATACAAATACAAATATAAATAGTAGACTCAATTATCCTCACTATTCGTATCCGTAAATATTAAATAGAAAATTTAGTTAATATATAGATACATATATAACAAAATTGATTTTAATGATCAAATTGGAAATAAAAAACATTGTTAATCTTATTTAAACATTTATGTAATCTAACTTTGTTTAATTATTTTATGTGAATTGACGATGTTTGTAGAATCATCCACGAAACTAAATTTAAATGACTGGTGTGGAGATGAACGCGAAGATTTGGTGTTTTGTTTTATTTATATTAAGTATATTTGCATCTTTGTGCGACTTGAAATTTTAGTTTTAGATTATTTAATGATTATTGATTTTTTTATTAAAATGTTTATACGTTAAAAAATTTAGGTTCAAATACGAATATCCGTATATCCGACACATATCCGTATATTCGACAAATATTCGTATTTCCAAATATCCGAATTTACAAATACAAATACAAATACTAAATTTGGATATTCGCCGAATACAAATACAAATACAAATAGTCCGATATTCGCAAATATCCGTTATTTGTCCAGTCCTAGTTACAACTTCTTTTACTTTTCATGTTGTCACCTCATTATATTGTTTTACAAATTTATCTTAATTTCAAATCAAATTTTTTAAACATCTAATAATAAAAAAAATTAATGGCATTTCAATTCTTTTAAATGTCAATCCGTAACTACTCACAGATTCAATGGGCACAATATCAGAAATGCCCTCTTAGGGCTAAAACACTTCAAAACTACCCTCCTAAATCTGATGGAAAAAAATTGGAGAAAAGACATATGTGCCCTTAATGAAAAACACATACAAAGGAGGGAAAGACAAATATGAGAAGAGGGAAAACGAAAATTGAGAGGAGGGAAACAAAGTAGAGAGTTATTTCCTTTCATTTTTGAGTGTTTCCCTTCTATTTTCGAACGATTTCCTTCAA
>CM071870.1:29775895-29821177 GCA_036759665.1 Gynandropsis gynandra | reverse complement strand
TTTCCGGCGATTTCTGGCAGTTTCCGGCGATTTCTGGCAGTTTCCGGCGATTTCTGGCAGTTTCCGGCGATTTCTGGCAGTTTCCGGCGGTCGCACTGGGTCACAGGGTCGAACAGGGTCATAGGGTCGAACTGGGTCGGACTGGGTCGCACAGGGTCGCTGGGTCGGACTGGGTCGCAGGGTCGGATAGGATCGCTGGGTCGCAGGGTCGGCTAGGTCGGAATGGATCGCAGGGTCGGATAGGGTCGCAGGATCGTAGGGTCGGATTGGGTCGGTGGATCGAACTGGGTCGCTGGGTCGCAGGGTCGCAGGGTCGTACTGGATCACTGGATCACAGGATCAAACTGGGTCAAACTGAATAGAAGGGTCGTAAAGGTATTTTGAGAATTTTAGCATTTGTAAGATTATTTTTGAAGCGAATTTTTTTTAAAAAAAGATATTTTTGAAGTGTTTAGCTCTATAATATTTTTGATAATCTCCCGATTCAATGATTAAAATGACATTTAAATTTCCCATCTCTCTATCAGTTATGGCTGGGCACGGGTCGGGTACCCGGATTTTTGAGGGTACCCGAACCCGAACCCGAACCCGGACGGGTAGGCATTTTCCTACCCGAACCCGAACCCGAGAGACTCGGGTACCCGAGGCTCGGGTACCCGTCTAATGCACCGGGTACCCGCGGGTACCCGAACCCGAATCTTAATTTAATTTTAAATTATATTAAATGTTATACCAATTAGTATAAGTGATGTCAAACATCATATATGTGATGTCAAACATCATAGACACACAGATCCTCCACAATAAACCGTGTTTGATCAGAGAGGGCTAAAGGAATGGGGGGATTTCTATTCACATGCACCATTGAGAGGATCCAAATATCGTAAGAAGTTTAATCAAGAAATAGAGAGATATGTCACTGAAGGTAACTTTCTATACAATAGTATGGAAAATGAGATACATTAAAAACCTACCTGATGCTCAGTTCGAGATCCATCAAATGGGACTTCTAGCCTTCGCTGAAGATTCTTCAATCTTTCTTCCTAATCAGAGGTAAAAATACAGAACGATACACATTACATGGTAGCGACAGTTTCATATTGACCACACAAAACTGGAAACAAGGGAATCTTAAATTTTGACGAAAGCTAAGACCATTAGAAACATAGACATAATATCATGAAGCGATTACTCCATTATGTATTCTCACAAGTCAACCAAAACGATGATGAATCCAGCAAAACAAAAAGTAATTCGTTCATCTTATTCTTCTTATTGGTTTTCTTTTTCTTGGCTAATGATTCAGGGATTTCGTAGCACTTAATCAAGCACTGGTTTTGGTGTAGCACTCGCAGATCATAAAACAAGTGTTTGAATTACGATACAACAAATCAACTATCCTTCTCATTCACATAGCCTCTGAGGATGCATGCAAATGAGATACACACACTCACCTTATTTCTAGACGTGAAAAACTAACATTGAACTGCGAGAATCCAGGGTTATGACATGGATTTTTCGATTATCACGGAATGTGTGGACTGCTAAAAAGATAAGGTCAATTCTTCAAACAGTAAATGAGTGATACCTGCAAAAGACTAAGGGTGGGAGGCAGAAGCCTCCCACTTATACCAATTGGCCTTTGCAATTTCAATTTCAGAAAATGGGTATGAACTTTTTCCCTCGCTTCTTTCATTTTCTTACTTGCAGTAACGATATTAAACAGTGGAAAGACAGCCATGGAGTTCTTAGGGATCCACAAAGAACATGAAATCTCTAAAAACCCTACTCCGATTTCTTCCGTTCCGATATGTATCATGAATAAGCCAAAAAAATGAAGATGAATAGTGTGAGAACTAACCTTGTTAATGGTGATGAAGATGAGAGAGAGCCGGTGAGAGAGCCGGTGAGACACAGACAACTTATCTGTGAGAGAGCACGGTCTGGTGAGAGAGCACGGTGAGAGAGCACGGTCTGGTCACTGGTGAGAGAGAGAGAGCAACAGCAGGGAGACGAGAGGGAGGCGCCGTAGGTTTAGGTTAGAGTTATATGGCATATTTGTAATTACTTCGATATATATGACTAAATATATATATTTATATACCCGTTTCAGTTATTTTGTAACCCGAACCCGAACCCGAACCCGCGGGTAATGAGATTTCATTACCCGAACTCGAACCCACGGGTTCGAGTAATTTTACGTGGGTTCGGGACGGGTTTCGGGTCGGGTCGGGTTTTCCGGGTAATTTGCCCACCCCTACTATCAGTCTCGTCTTAACGACTCAATCTCCGCCACATGTGGTAGATGTTTCTCCAAGACAAGCCCAAACATTTTCAGCGAAGTCTCTAGCAGAGACATCGCCGTTCCAGAGACGTCCCCAATATGGTGATTGGATAAGAGAAGTCTCTGGCATAGACGCGTTCGATGATTCCTCAGTGAGGAGATAGATTGAAGCGACGGATGGAGGCAAATGCACAAACGATGATTGAGTCCAATTCCACCCTTCTAAAATCCTATTTTTCCTTTATCTCTTCAGTTCTCTTTTTTCTTTCGTTCACTTTTATACACCTTTTATTCGCCTTTCATTGTTGGTGCTTGGGTAGGAGCCTTCCACGCCGATATGGTGATTGAATCGTCTTTGGTTGAGACGCGTTAGCATTATTTCTTACGGAGGCGACAGATTGAAATGAAGAAAATGGCACAGATAATTTGTGTTATCCTACCGTCACCATCATTGTCGGCTAGAATTTTGAAACCATCCTTTTGGGTTAAGGTAAGTTAAAAATGCTTGACCATCAAGTGTATGACATAATGCTTGAATGAACCATGATGGATAATTTGTTGTGCTCAGGGATGGAATTAGAGTGTTGCATTTCTTCACTATATGCTAAAATTGTTCGCTTTGAGTCTTTTTTTTAGGTTACGTAAATCCGTACTTTGAAGTTGGTGGATCGTTTTGATGTTATTGCTCCATCATCCTTATCTTTGTCTAAGAAAAATTCCTAGGTGAGACTAAATGAGGTACTTATATAGGAGAAATTTCTAACAGAAAATAAATTTTAAATTTGAGATATTTTACATTACTAACATGGACAATCAGTACTTCTATACCTGGGAAACTGTATCTAATTTTCATTTTATTCTTGACTCTGTTGTAGCGTGTAGCGCTATCTACTGCTGCAAATTCAGTATAGAACACATGGACTTAGCTGAACAGGTTGGTTTTCTTCGCATAAGTTCAGTTCTTTCTTTAAGCTAGGATGTTATATGGAAATTAGGACATTATGTCATCCACTTTATCAGAGCCCAAAATATATATTTATGATTTAAATCTCAAGGATTTGTTATTGCTACTCATTTCTGATGGGTTTGTATGCCTGATTTTTGTTTGTATTTTGGATGTGTTCTACAGTCTTTTGCACGCACTAAAAAAGATATATCAGGGCTGGTGCTCTCATGGCAATGTTCTCATATCTGGATTTCTTCTCCACTGGAGTTCAGGTTAATAAAGTTTAAATTTGTTCTATTTTACATTTCTCACATGGACAATCAATACTTATATACCTAAGAACCTATATCTAATTTGCATTTTATTCTTGAATCTGTTGTAGTGTGTAGCACTGTCTACAAAGCAGTGTCTCATATCAAATGCCGTCGAAATAATACAAATTCATTTTGATTTTTGTTGTGTGAAATAACAAAGATTGGTATCGCTGGGGGAGGACTGATGAGGGAAACTGTATAAGTGGAAGAAGATTTTCCAGGAAAATAAAAAGGAAACTGACAAAAGAAATGAAAAATTTCCCGGGAAAGTTTGGGGTTTATGGAAAAATGTTGGAAGCTTTGGTTGGAAGAGGAGAGACTGAGACACTGATATGGACACTGAATTGAAGGAATTGTACATTTATAGTCTCAGGGCCCACAAATAAATCATTATTGCTTAATACTATTATTGTTCTCTTTTTAAAACATTGATTTAAAAAATTTTGGTACTTAAACATATGTTGTACGGCACCAATAATTTGGTATAGCACTGATGCATTTTACAAGAATTATCTAGAGATGTATGTTGTTGTCTAAAATGATCTTAGCAGTGCAATTTTGTCATTCATTACATCTTGTAAATGTTTTTCAAATCAACTTTTTCGTGATCCTTTTACTCATATAATCATGCTTTCGCTTCTTCTTATTCTTTCCCTCAATCATCTTGGATCATATCTAAAATAAGATTAATTTTCAAACGTCCATCAATACACACAATTATGATTCACAATCAACTAGGTTAACCATAATAATGTATCAATAACTCCTATTGATTATCAGATGTTATAGATTAATCCTAAACACTATAATAATGACAAATAAATAATCACATTCTATTGGGTTGTGAATAATAAATGTACTTCGAAAATAAATAGTTATTTTATTTTCCGAAAAGAAACACAGTAACATCATAAACAGAATGACATGAGAGATCAATTCAAATAAAAGAGAGAGGAAGATGGAGATGCAAAAAATACGAATATACCCATGGCCATTGAGCAGTGTTCATCGTCTCAGAATCCAGAAGAAGAAGAAGAAGATGAAGATGAAGATGAAGAGAGAGAATCAGACTAAACAACAGTAACTACAGTTTTCCAGACTTTGATTACCATAAATCTTTTTTCATTAACCATAAATCCTAAATAATAACTATTGTTCAATTGGTCTAAAAGCAACAACCAAAATTAACACTATCATTAAACAATAACCATCGATCAATCCTAAATATTATCATAATAACCAATAATGATTCAAATTCAATTGGGTTGTACTTGACATTCCTAGTTGCCAACATTAATGAAATTGTCAAAAAATGAACAATAATAACCAATAATGATCCACATTCAATTGGGTTGTACTTGACATTCCTAAACTGCCGTTTAAAGTGTATTATAGTATTAAAAAGTTAACGACAAATTTTTACATATCTTGATTATCAGACTAATCAACAATAAAATTGTAGCAATCTAAATGACACTGAAGATGACACGAATGCTAATTTAGTAGTTAAGAAAAAAGACCGTGAAAAGAGGATTCGAATCATTTAGTTTCACGAATTTTAATTTTGCAATTTGATTTCTACTTCTATTGAACTTTTTTTACGGATTTTGCATTATGTGTTTTATGATCTAATTACATTTTAAGATGTTTAAGGCAATTAATATCATGTGATTTTTTTTAATTTTTATCATGTTCCAATCATTTTATTATCGTATAACAAAAAATAAAAAATAAAAGTGTGATTGAAATACCTGTATCGTATTAGTGCTTGACTCATTAATCGTTGATATCAGCTGATTTCATACGTTTACTAGAGAGCAAAACCTTGCACAACACAATGAAACACTTGCAATTTAATTCCAACACAATAAACTGCATCTCACATCCTATGAAATCTTTTACCTATATTGCTTCACGATACTAATATATCTCTTTCCATAGAATAATCTAATTGTTTGGAAATAAAGTTAAGTTTCCAAATTTATTCTGTAAACCGAAAACTGATTAGGAAAGTTAACAAAACTATTTAACAAACCACTCTTTATATAGAATCTTCAAAAATTGGTACATACATCTGAGATTCTAGCCATCACCGCCAAATCTAGCTAAAACAACAACAACAAATGCACAAACACTAATATCAAATCCCTAATTACTCCCCTTTCGAACCAAACTATCATCGGCTTTAGAAAATCCTCAACCCACCGAAACCTCTAATGACTTTACCAAAACCTCAACCCACTGAAACTACCAGCCTAATGAACCCTAAAATCCCATACGGACGCAGCGGTGCGAACGACACCAACCGATCATCGCCGAAACGAACAACCTATTGATTATATCCTAGATCTAAGTCGGTCATTAGCGAAACGTATACCTTTGTTGTTGATTGACTTCCTTTCAACTTTCCTCTTCCACCTATTCTGCAACGATTTATCTCTGGTGTTTTATTTGGCCACTGGACCTTGGACGTCTATCGTACTCCTTTAGGGTTTCGATCGCCTGGAATTGGAACGAAGGAACTTTTCCTTTTTTATTAAATTTTATTTATATATTATATAATGTTTTTAATTTTTTTATTAAAAATTTGTTATTTTTACTCTCTACCGTATACTAGTTATAGCTGTAGGTCTAATTTTTATATTTTATATCAAATTGATTTTTATCTCAAAAGTTTTATTTCTTTTGGAAATAATAAATACAAAGTATAATTCTTCGATTGTACATATTATCTTTTACGGTTTTCAGCAATATAAGGAAACCTCAGCGTCACTATTCAGTAAAATATATAAAATATGGCGAACACTCAGATACTTCTATAAACGGTATATGCATTTCAATTCATAAAATTTGAAAAAATTATGGTATATTTATTTTCATTCAAAAATTATGCAGTAATTATATTAATGTTCGTGTTCTATAGCTGAAAAATAGGCCTTGATTTTCCACTAAATATTTGCGTAGTACGAAGCAAATACAATCTCATAATGCAGATCATTTGAAACAAAAAAGTTTGGCCAAGTATTCTCTACATGATGACAAACACTTTTTTTTTCATTTTTATTTGTATATCTCTAGAGTTCAGTTATTATGCTTTTTCTAATAATGTTGTGCATTATATATAGCACGTAATTGTAAAGATGCACGTTGTTTAAGAAAATCTCTTATATTAGAGAAGAAAGCACTGCGCAGAAGACGAGGTATGTTCATGATATATACGAAGTTTTCATAAATCCAATTTAATTTGCATACTCATTGTGCGGATAATTACGTTTGCGAGCTACACTTATTCAAACAAGCGAGTCCATCATTAAATGCCAACACTATGATGCATTAGTCTGGCCTGATGAAAGTGTAGGACGAGATCAAAGAACGTGAAATTTTCTATTTAGTTTATGTTGCATGAAAGGCCACATTAATTTAGCAAAAGTCCCGACCCACTATCATTGCTCGATGAACTGTACAATCAATCATCTTCATTCAGAAAAAAAAAACATTAGAGCATACAACTTAATATTGGCTTTCACTTCAATAGGTGCCAAGATAGAACATTCTGTGACATCATGTACAGGTCCATTCACATTTCGCATCCATGGACAAAATCATCATCAGATATGATCTTTCATGCCTACTCAAGGTGACGCTTCAAAGTTCGCACAACTTTACATATATGATAATTTCAATGAGGTTCATAATCGTATAATTACGATGAGGCAAACTACAAGCGCTGGAGCTCTAAAAGAGAAAATTGTTGATGCCCTTATACAAATGGTTGATGATCATAACCACCTAGCAAAAATTTTTCGTAAGCCACGTGATTGTTATGATGCAGGCAATTTTGAAGACTTTTCACTTCGATTAATTGAGCCCCGGAAGAAAGGCAAAAAATATTGATTACCGGCAGAAAACGAAGTTGCTAGTTTGATTTTCGGAGACCTAGCTTCAACTATTGGTGAACGAGATATTGTGTTACAGCTGAAACCTTCTCGCACTCGTTCTAGGATAAGTGATCTACATCTGTTATTTATGAGTTTACAATATCTGTTGTTGTTCCCATATGATCAATATGGGTTTCACGATGAGATACCCTACAGTGATTCTGTGAAGAAGATTAAGCGATCTTTCGTTAAAATGTGTGAATTCTATGCATATCAAATTCAGACACTTCTGTTTGAAGGCAAAACGATAATCAAAGCGGATGAATATTCCAACAATATGTTGTTGATGCATATAATGCGATTGAACAAGAAAAAATACGTTGAGCTAGAAATAATCAGAAGAAGTTGAGGTCAGATTTGTATAATAATATGTTCGATGCTGTTGAAAATGGCGATAAACCTTCTAAGTCTATAGGAAGAAGAATTATATTGCCCCCTTCTTTTACATGCATACCACGTTATATGGTTGAAAACTATCATGATACAATGTCTATATGTCGATGATACAGAAATCCAGAACTCTTTGTGACAATCACTGCAAATCCAAAATAGGTTGAAATATGGAATCACCTCGAGATGTACGATAGAGGAACCTCAAGTGATAGGTCAGACATTGAAAGTCGAGTATCTAAGATGAAATTAGATTGTCTTTCTTGAAGATATCAATGCATGCGTTTTTTCCTAAACCAATGGCAGGTACGTCACATGTACCTTTGAATGTTTCTTTGTTGACTTTATAAATATTTCTTAGGAAACTACGAACATTTTAAGATCAACATGTTTCAACTAGTTATATACACTATTGAATTTCAAAAGCATGGACTACCGCATCTCTATCTTCTGGTATGGCTTTAACCTATGTTCAAGAATCCAAAAATTGAAGACATCGATAAGTTTATACAAGCCGAGTTACATGATGGTGAAGGATACAATCTGGTACAACAACACATGATGCATGCCCCTTGTGGTTTAGATCCGAAAAACTCGCTCTGTATGGAAAATGGTGTTTGTATGAAGAAATATCCTAGGACATACATTGACCGCATGTATGTGGAGAAATTAGGTTTTTTCATCTACCGACTTAGGCATGACGAGAAAAAAAATTGCGATGAAGGGTGATATAAAATTGGATAATCATTTTGTTGTTCCTCATAACCTACATATCCTCAAGAAATATAGGGCACATATCAATGTCAAATGGTGTAGTAGATCAAATGCAATAAATTATTTGTTTAAATACATAACAAAAGGAGTGGATAAAGCATATTTATTGATTGAGAGGGGGATCGATAATGATTGTACAACAAGGACATATAAGCCACCAGTTATGGAAATAAATGAGATATGTAATTATTTCGAATGTTGTTACCTATATTCATGTGATGCAGTTTGGTACATCTTATCCTTAAACATACATCACCCGAAATCCTCGGATATGCATTTTCTCCGCATTTAAAAAATGAAAAGAGTTTGACTTTCGAGGATGCTTCAGATCTTCAAATAGTCATGGACAAACCATGTATAGAAGAAACTATATTTACAAAATGGATGAAAATGAACAAAATATCAAAGATGCTAGAGAACTTATGTATGTTGAGTTCCCAACACTTTTCGTCTGGAACAGTTCTGATAAGTTTTTGTCTCGATGGAGAAGATGATTATCACTTGGTAGAATCGTCAACATCTATCCAGCCTCAGGGGAATTATATTATCTTAGAATGTTACTAAACATTGTCAAAGGACCTACGAGTTATGATGACATAAAGACGGTTGATGATGTCAAGTATACCACTTATAAAGAAGCATACATTGCGAGAGGTTTGTTAGACGGAGATAACGAGTGACGGCTAGCGATGAATGAAGCTACTAAATGGGCAATGCCAACACAATTAAGATGTCTTTTCGTAACTTTATTGCTATATTATTAGGTGACCAATCCATTAGATCTTTGGAATGATCGTTAGAAGTTCTTAGCAGATTATCACTACAAAAAATAGGCATTTTCCAACCGACAAATCCGTTGAAAAATGCCTAAAATCCGTTGGAAAGGGCTCTTTCCAACGGATGGCAACGGATTTCTGTCCGTTGGGAAACGTTCATTGCAAATACGGATCCGTTGCAATTCGCAACGGAGTTGCAACGGATAATATCCGTTGCAAAATTATAACGGAACTTCCAACGAAAACATCCGTCGGAAAGTTGTAACGAACGCCCGTTGAAGATATTTGTAACGGATGCCCGTTGCAAGTTTGCAATGGACGACCGTTGAAAAAAGGGCAACATACGTCCGTTAAAATGTTTCAACGGACGTCCGTTGCCATCCAGTCGGGAAAAATGAGCGGGAATATAGCTTTCCAACGGGCATTCGTTGGAAACTGGCAGGAAATAGCAACGGACGTCCGTTGCAAATTGGCGGGAAAGGGCAACGGACATCCGTTACCATTTGGCGGGAAATAGTGTCCAACGGATGCCCGTTAGATATTCCAACACGCATTCGTTGGAAATCTTGTAAAAAAAAAATAAAAAAATAAAAAGATAAAAAAAATAAAAAATAAATTTTTTTTAAAAGTAATAATATTTTTTAAAATAAAAAGTTTTAAATTTAAAATTAAATTGTTTACAAAAAAACATTAAAACTAAAACTATTCCTATCTATCCTATTAGATTTCATTTAGATTGGCTGGATCGATATCGTCTCTCAGATCGCCACAACCTCTAGATGGCGTTGCATCTGAATTGGGACCCGGTTCTTGCTGCGACGTTGATCCCCTCACTTGGCCAGACATTAAATCGATGACGCTCTCCAAGTGCTAAACTTTGGCTTTGAGCTCCTCGATCCGCCGTTGTTGCGTGAAACTCTCTTGCACAGCGGGAGATACTGTCGTGGCATCCTCGATGATATCCTTTTGAAGCGCCCCAAGACCGTATAGATGTCCCTTATACGGTCTCACCGACTACAAAACAAACAAAATTAATGTTAGATTTTTACAAATTATTTTATTAATAATCGAAAAATAAAATAATGAACTTTTACCTCTAAATAAATTTTGTCCTTTTGTAAAGGACTGAGTTCGTCGGGGGTTGAACCGCAAGCTTGTGATTACTGTGTGATTTTCTCCGTCACAGCTCTCACGATTTGCTCCGCTCGAGGATCGACGAGTTCGGGTTTATTGGCCTCTTCCCCAACAACCGGCTTCTTCTTGGCATGAGTTTCTAATACGAGATCAAGAAGAGTCGGTTCTCTTCCTATCCGTTGCATCTATAATATAAAATAAAGTTAGTTAGATAAATATTTAAATAAAAAAAATTTAAATAAACAAAATTTTACCAATTCATGTCTTCGTTTCGGGAAAGATTTTGATCCCGTAGTATGGCGATGCGGACCATCTCCGGGAACCTTCTCAATGTAGCGACATTTTTTGCCTTCTCGCTCTTAGCCTTGAATTATGCGAACTCCCAATGCTGAACCATTTTACTGAAGATCGCGTCCGTTGCCTATTTCGGTTTGCGATTGTTGGCTAGTAGTTGCGTTTCGCGTTGTTCATCATCAGGCGCATCCGCGCCTGCATGTCGTGCATCCATGCTGTGTAGATGCACAACGTATCCTTTCACCGCCATCTATATGAACGCTGAAGTTATAAAATTTTAGTCTTATAACATATAATAAGTTGAAATTTAAAGTAATAAAAAACTTACTATAAAAGCACGCCACCAATGCTGGCGCACAACTTCTGGCGTAACTTGCCAGGAATAATATAGCTCGTCCTGTAAGAACCCTTGGATAATTATGTTGTTTGTGTATTTGAGTACATCATCAACATCAAACCTTCAAATCAACATTACAAAGTTAGATAATATTTATAACATATAATAATACAAATGAAAATAGTACTTTTTTACCATAACGTCCCAACAGAACGTTCGGGATCGATAATCGAAAGGGTTGGATGCGCATCGAAGTCATCGATCAAGGAATCGATATCTACCATATCATCCTCTTCATCAAATATTGGTGGTGCCGATTCTGGTGAAGGAGGACGATATGGTGGTGGTAAGTGTTTGTGGCTGAAATGTGAGTTTTAGAGGATTTTGAGATTTTGATTTGTGTTGAAATTAGAACTGTTCAACGGGTTTATATATATATCGAATTTTCCAACGGGCATCCGTTGGGAATTCCAACGGATGCCCGTTGGAAAACACGTCATCTCAACGGACGCAGTAAATTGACATAACGTGCTGCATTTCCAACGGGCATTCGTTGGAAACTCCAACGGATGCCCGTTGGGAATGCGTGTTTCCGAGGGAACGGACGGCTAAATGGCGGCTCGTCTCCCTTCGCAACGGGCATCCGTTGCGATTTCCAACAGATGTCCGTTGGAAATTCTAAAGACTAGGGTAGGCATCATTACCTATTCCAACAGGCATCCGTTGGGATTGCCAACAGATGCACGTTGCACAGTTCTAACGGTCATCCATTACAATATACCAACAGAAGCCCGTTAGAATTGTTTCGACCGTTAAGTTTCCAACGGATGCCCGTTGGAAAATTGGTAACAATGTCCGTTAGAAAATTTGCAACGGATGCCCGTTAGAAATGTTGAAAATTTAGAAAGTTTTTTTACGTGTCGGGGGCGAGTTCGTGTTTCAACGGGTATCCGTTAATATTTTCAATGGATGCTCGCTGGTATTAGATAATTCTAAGTTGTAATACATCTAACATCGTTTATATAACCTGGTCGATTGTATTAACATTTCGATTGTTTGATTACACGTCATATACATTACTACACATCATGGACGTTACACGTCATATACATTACTACACATCATGGACGTTACACGTCATTTACATTACACATCTTCCTTAGCTTGTTCATTGAATTCATCGCCGTTATCATCTTCAGCATCTTCCGGTTCAACGTCTTCATAATCGTGTATGAGTTCTCCGTCTATGTCATTTCTCGCCAGAATCTCCTCGTGATCTGTATCAACTAAAATAATCGGCTGCGGATGATTGGGTTGCAACGGATCTTCTTTATCATCAGAGCTTATGATCCCTTGTGGCTTGATCTTTACTACGGCCCACCAATCCTCTCTTCGACATTTCAATGTTATTGAACAATGTCAGAAACATTACCTCTCTTTTCAAACACATCTCGGGAGGCAAATTATACGGAGACAAAATCACCGGCCACCGAGAATATTGACTTACAGATTGTCCATAGGGACTAAAACCATCCATGCATAAGCAAAGATAGACGTTTCTCGTTTCATACACGAACTCGGGAAATATTTCATTGAAATCTTTCCAAGCCTTATCATCCGATGGATGTTGCATTATACCTTCCGCCGTTGAGTGTTCTGCGTGCCATCTCATTGCCGCAACGGTTTTTTATTCATATAACCTTCTCAACCTGTTTGCTACAGGCATATAGAACATTTTCTTGTATGGTACATATTTACGTGAAGATGGTTTTTTAGGCCGAAATCTGCTTGCACCGCAAAATTTGCATTCCAACAAGTCTTTATCATTTCCCCAAAACAACATGCAACTGTTTCTACAAACATCAGTTTTCTCATGTGGCATTCCCAAATCTTTTAACACATTGTTTGTTTCGTAGTATGTCTCAGGAGCTTGATTATTGTCCGGTAAATATTCTTGCATTGTTTTGCAAAATGAATCCATGCAATTTTCAGCCACATTGTAGTCTGTTTTAATACTCATCAATCTTGAAGATAAAGATAAAAGAGACTGACCTTCACGATAATCTTCATATATAGGCTGTTTCGCCGAATCCAATAGGTTGAAGAATCGACGTGCATCGATGTTCGACATCTCTTCATGCGTTTGTTCATTAACAACTCTAGGAAAAGCATCTGACACCATTTCCACATATGGATTGGTCGTAGATATTTCATAAATAACTTCTTCATTTCGTTCTACTTGTTCATCTTGCACAATATCTTTAACACCGCAATTTTCACCGTGAAAAACCAAATTTCGTAATTTTCAACGAAACCCACCTTATAAAGATGTTTGCAAACAATTTCTTGACTTCGATACTTCATTTTTTGCATCTTTTGGATGGACATAACATTGTCCCCCGTTCTTGACACAAAGGCTGCATCGATGCAAAACTCATGAATTGCTCCAATTCCTGTAAGAATTCTTGCGTAATCTCTTTGGTTAGGATCGTTTCTTCTATACATCCACTCTCTTGATCTATATATATTTTGATTTGAAGAAGACGACATTTTTTTGAAAATATTGTTGTTATTGATGGTTTGATGCACTCTTTGGTATGATCTAAATAGTGAACATTCCAACGGACATCCGTTGGAAATTGCAACGGATGTCCGTTGGAGGTTCACGTGAATTTATTTAAACCGGTGGCCTCGAAATTAACAATTTGAATGGGCAACCATTACAAATTGTAACGGACATCCCTTGCAAATGCCAATGGATGCCCATTGAAATCATATCCAACGGATTAATGCCCGTTGAAAGTGCTTATAAATCCGTTATTTTTGTATATTACAATAGTTAGATCTTATGAATTATGATTTCATAATTATAATTCATTTCATGTCGATCTCAAGCGGTGAACAAAAACCGAAATGACGCGAAATATGTAATCGAACTCAAATGGTGAACAAAAACGAAATAACGCATAATATGTAATAAAAAGTTCAACTACAGTTTCATTAAGTTCTTTTTCAATTACACTATTGTAACAATAACCTAAGGAAAAAACATTTAGGAAATGGCTTCAACTGAGAGGCAATGTCCGCCGACACCTCCGTCGTCAAAATTAACCAACATCTTTACGTCTATTATCGAATTCAAAAACAACCCTTATAAACTGCATAACTGTCGAGAATCCTTTTCCCGTTCCTGGCGGTTTGACAGTTTATAAAAGTTGTTTTGGATTAAACAATAGATATTAAGATGGTTGTTATTGATGATTTGGGGTAACCCTAGGTTCCGATATAAATAGTAAATATTCCAACGGACATCCGTTGGAAATTGCAACGGATGCCCGTTGCTCCATCACGGTGATTTTATTTGACCGTTGAAACTCGAAATTTACAATATCAATGGGCATCCGTTGCAAATTGTAACGGATGCACAATTTCTAACGGGTATCCGTTACAATTTGCAACAGACGTCCGTTGTAATTCTTTTCCCGGTTTCTAACGGGTATTTCAATGGATATGGCCAACGGACAAAATCCGTTATAATCCGTTGAAAATTGCGATGGATTTCAACGGATATAGCAACGGAAATAATCCGTTACAAATCCGTTGAAATTTTTAACGAATTTCAACGGATTTAGGCCCGTTGAAAATATCAATAAATACGTTACAATCCATTGCTAATTGTTTCCGACGGACGGATCCGTTGCTCCATTCGTTGCAAACTGCGAGTGTTTTTGTAGTGGATATATTGAATAAAAAAACAAGAATTCACATTCAAGGACCTTCACTTATTCGATAAAGAGAATCAGAAATACACTTTAATAGAGATTCAGAAGATTCTAATCGAAAATGATAAGTCATTATCAGATTACTCTAGCATGCCTACATCGGATAAAAGATATTGGATGAAATCAACAACAAAATTTTAAGGCAGGAAATGCAATACGATATGGAATTTGAAAAGGAAGAGCATAGGAAATTATTCGCAAGGATTACCAAGGAATAAAACATATTTTTTCCGCATTTATGGAATCAGTTGAACAGAAGCTAGGGAAGCTATTTTTTTGTAAGGTCAATGAGGAACAGGAAAGACGTATCTATATAAGACTATTATTGTGAAGCTTAGATTGGAAGAAAAATTTTTAATACCAGCTGCATCGTCGGGCATTGCAGCCCAGCTTCTTCCTGAGGGTTAGACAACTCATTCTCTCTTCAAATTCCCTCTCAAAGTGAACGAAGGATCAACGTGTGATATCAAACAAGGAACTATGCTAGGATATTTACTGAAAAAAATAGATTCAATATTATGGGATGAAGCGCCAATGGTACATCGACACATTTTTGAAACATTGGATCGAACGTTGAAGGATATTATTGCTCAAATAGATATGGAAGGAGATAACAAAACATTTGGTGGGAAAATAGTTCTTCATGGCGGTGATTTCAAAGAAATCTTACCCGTCACTCGAGGAGGGCAAACAGACATGGTGTTCGCATCATTAATTCGATCACACCTATGGCATTCATGTTACATCTATACATTAACACATAATATGCGCCTTGATCGACATGAGATTGAATTCGCAAAATAGTTATTGGAAGTGAGAAATTGTACAACAATTAAAAGAAATATGGCCGCTCATACATATGGTGACGGCGATAGAATCCTTATTTCTAAATTATTGCTCCAGGTCAGAACAAACCCATTGATAGCACTTGCTGACCCAACATATCCACACTTCATTGAATCTTACATGAATCGTGAATATCTTACCGAAAGGGCAATAATTTCTCCACGAAATGAACATGTTGATGAGATCAATAACTTTCTCTTATCACATCTTCCTGGGAAAGCTACAAAATATTTGAGCTCAGACCATATCGGAATCGATATTGCTCCTACTACAGATTGCAATCATTATATACTATTAGTATCTCAACTCCCTTGAGTTTTTTTGGATTCCCAAATCATCAGATTTCTTTGAAAGTTAGCTCCAATTATGATGCTCAAATATTTAAACCAAAAGGAAGGTCTTTGCAATGGGACACGATTAGTTGTTATTCAATTAGCATCAAAAGTATTGGAAGGAAAAGTTATAATGGGAACCCATGTCGGTAACAAGATTCTCATACCAAGGATTATTTTATCTCCAACTGATTGAGGACTACCTTTTACTTTGCGAAGCAGACAATTTCCAGTTCGCTTATGTTATGCAATGATGATAAATAAAAGTCAAGGCCAAAGTCTTAAAAAATTGGACTTTACCTTCCAAGACCGGTTTTTAGCCACGACCAATTATATGTTGCGCTATCAAGAGTTACTTCTGCTAATGATTGTGAATTTTAGATCTCAATGAAAAATGCATAACAATCATCCATTACAAGTGTTGTTTACGAAGAAATATTCAATGGGCTACCCAATACATCAGACATGTATATAAATATTAATCTCATTTTTTTAATTGGCATTTTCCTATTTTCTAAATATTTTTTTGAAAGCCATGCTACATGGAAAATGGATCGTGAACGTTACCAGTGTTCACTTAGTAGTTTTTAAAGGTAATTATTATACCTATAAGATAATTATTATTTTATGCTCTTAATACTTTTATCTTTCAACGATAAATTCATTTACAAATCATTGGTGCTTTGATAGGTTTTTTCAACCAAAACTAATATAATCACCAATCGAATATTATTTTGTCTTAAAACAATCACATTGACATTCCATATGGTATTTCATTCTTCCTAGCTTATAACACAAAATTTCTTTCGTGTGTCTTATTTTTATTATCTCACGTTGTTTTCAATACATTATTATTTTATCAAATTTATATTAAAAATATCGCATGACTATTATTCGAAACAAATTTCTTATTACAATCCTCAATTGCATAAAACATCATAAATTGAATTTTTATCGATCACGTGCATCATGCGGGTTGGTTTTCTAGTATAATTAATAATATCTATAATATGTGTTTTTTTAATTGTTTTGTAATATTATATATGATTAATTTGTATATATTTTACATATATTAAATTCTTTTAAATGTGATTTTTAAATAATTATAATTGTTTTATAATAATAATTTCTTATGTTATTTTGTAGACATAAAATAATTATTATTTATAGATTTGAAAGTGTATTATAATTAATAATAACTATAGATTATTTAATGTTTTGTAATTTTATTTATCAAGAAAATTATATAGTTAGCCAAAATAAATAAAAATTTATATATAAATATCTGTTTTAGTAATTATATTATAAAATTCTGAACTCAAATTGAAAATTATAGAACAAACAAAATTAAAAATCTAAATTTTAATTATGAGTTAAAAAAAGAATATATTTAAATTTAATTCTAAATTTAAATTCAAATTTCAAATTTAAATTCAAACTCTAAATTCATAAAAAAACATGTATTCACGTTTTTTTTTTCGAAACTTCTTAGCAAACAAATAAAATATGTTAATTTATGTTATATTTTTTAAACAATATTTATATTTTAAATTGAAAAGATAAGGCTAATTTTTTCCAAATGTCGCACATGAAGGTGGCCCCACAATGGTATTGAGGTTAACAAAATAGAAGAATGTAGGGTTGTGTAAAATATTCGAAATATGTGTCTGATGTGTATTCGAATTAGAAGTTCGAATATTCGGTGATAGAAATATAAATATAAATATTAGAAATCAGATTTTTGATAAATATAAATAAATATAAATTGTAGACTCAATTATCCGAACTATTTGTATCCGTAAATTTTAAATAGAATAGTTAATATATAGATACATATATAGCAAAATTGATTTTAATGATCAAATTGAAAATGCAAATATTATTAATCTCATTTAAACACTTATTATATAGATATATAGAGAAATATGTAACATATTTATGATTGGGGGACTAAAATATCAAGTACTTTAAATTAACTAATATTGTTGAAGATTTAATTTATAGTCATAATTGATTCCAATCCAAATGAGTTCAATAATGTTATAGAGACATTACAATATATGAAAAAAATAAAATTCATTAACATTACAAGAAATTTAAGAATTCGGGACTTACGAATCCGTCCTTAATCCGTCTGCAAACGCGCATCGCAAAAACAAAACCGTCTGCAATTCTTCCGCAAATACGAACTGAAAACAGAGTCCGCAAACCGTCCGCAATTTCGAACTACAAAAACCGTCTGGAAATCGACGGGAAATCCGACGCGGGTACCAACGAGAAAATAACTTGAAATTTGGGGACGGGTCGCGTCCCGTCATTAAAATTTGGGGACGGGAATAGAGCCGTCAGCAATTTTTTTTAAAAAAATAAAAATTCAAATTTTAAATATTAGATTAGTATTCATTAATTAGTGTTTCTACATTATTACATTAACATGTACATATAGGCTTGTTGGTGGTAATTGAGATTTATCGTCGTTAGAGTCATTGTTTCTGGCCGTATTCCAATTGATATTGGGCATGTGTTCCTTCATCATCCTAAGCCACTATTAACGTTCCCTTCTTAATCGTTCAACTTCCCTTCCTAGAGCGTTGAACGATGAACTTTGTTGTTCTATTTTTTCTCGAATCCTTGAGATTGTGTTTCGAAGTTCGTCGATCGCGACTTTTTCCTTGCCTTTGGAGGAACTCACATGTTTTGATGCCATTCATCCAAGACCAAATAAACGATCTTTGTACGGTGTAATTTGCTGCAAAAAATATTAAAATTAAATTCAAATTATCAATAAGAAATTTATTTTAAAATGATAGTAAAACTCCCTCGAAATATATCTCATTGTATTCTTCTTGAGTTAGAGAAGGTTGCGTCCCATCTTCTCTCGGCGGGATTTGGGACACTCATTCAGATGCCATGTTCAGAACATCATCGTGAACACGTTTTGCCCTGGCATCTACCCACAAACCGTCAGATTTTTTCTTGTGTGTACGTTCCAACAATTCAACGTACGACGGTTCAGATCCCTTCTCTTTCGCCTAAACAAATTTAAAATTTATGTTTTTACTATTAAGCAAATGTCAATCGTATTAAAACTTTTAAAAGTTTAAAATCTTTCCAAATCTTTGTAAACCTCCACGAAAGAGCGGCAACCAATAGTATGTGCACTCATCCCGTATCCTTCTCTATCGGAACGGTGAGATTGACTAGCGTGCTTGCTTCTATCCTTAAAACTAGGATCATCCCAATAGGCACACATCTTTTCCCAGACATTATTTGCCATCCCAACCGGTTTGTCCTTTGTCTCCTGATCTCTTTTCAATTCGTTTACGAGAGCTTTGAGTTGAACTCTCGCAACCCTTTCGAATTCGGACTTTACTAGTCCGATTATTTCAATTCGTTTACAAAATTTCACGTCTTCTTTCATGTAACTCCTTCCGTCAGCACTGGAACTTTACTGTCGTCACTTATATGTAACTCCTTCCGTCAGCAATACTCTTCTAGATCCTTCCGTGATTTAATGTTATCCTTTGTTTTTCCTGTGACATCAGTACCGTGTTGATGACATTATCGAAATTTTTTTCTCTATGTGCATGAAATCAAGATTGTGGGGAAGCTTCAAATTTTTCCAATACGGTAGATCCCAAAATATGCTCTTCTTGTACCAATTATGGGAAATTTCATAACCATCAATTCTCAGATGATTGTTCCCTCCGCAATCTATACACCTTGGAATATCCAAAGCAATAAGTCATTCATACAAAATCTTTTTGCCGGTTAAAACTGGAGGAGGAGATTTCCGAACAATTATATTCCTTTTGAAATTCCTCTTGTTGCGTCGTAATGTATCATCAGGAGGAAGAAAACGATGATGACAATCAAACCAACTCGTCTTTCGTCCATATTTCAACTTAAAAGCATATATTTCCCCATGCAATATGGACAAGCCAATCGACCATGCGTTGTCCATCCAGATAGCATACCATAAGCTGGAAGATCACTTATTATCCACATAAGAGCACCTCATAATATAAAATTATGTTGTCTCAAAACATCGTATGCTGGAACTCCCTTCCACAAATCTTTCAATTCTTCAATCAGTGGTTGAAGAAATATATCCAAACTTCTTTTTGGATGATTAGGCTTGGAAATCAATATCGTTAAGAACAAAAACTCACGCTTCATGCACATATCTGGTGGTAAATTGTACGGGGTCATAATAACTGACCACAACAAATAATTTATCCCAAACATCCCGAATGGATTAAAACCATCAGTGCAAATGCCTAAATAAACGTTTCGATTCTCAGCTACCAAATCAAGATATACCTTGTTAAAGTGTTTCCATGCCTCACCATCTGAGGGATGACACATTTCTTCGTCACGACTTGAATGCTCAGCATGCCATCTCATGTCGCTTGTGGTCTTCTCAGATTGATACAATCTTTTTTATCCCGTCTTTAATTGGTAAATACCACATATGACTAAATGATACCGATTTTCCATTTCTTGTCAAATAAAACTGATCTTTTCCACAAAATCGAGAATTTCTCAAATCTAAAGTTTCTTTCGAAAAAATCATACAGTTGTCTTGGCAAACATCAATCTTTTGATATGGCAATAAACCCAATGATCTCATCATCTTATTTATTTCATAATATGACTCAACTGTATTATTGTCTTTAGGCAAACAATCTCTTTCTAATTGCGATATAAAATAAATAAAATTCTCAGAAAGATTATTTTCAGTCTTCAAATTCATCAACCGTACAGATAGAGACAACCGTGAAACACCACTTCTACAACCAACATAACGTGGATGCCTAGCACTTTCTAACATTTCAAAAAAAAAATCGCTTCTTCATTCGGATCTTCTTCAATATTTTCATCTATGTTTCTTTCAACGAATACATTTTGCACAATTTCTACATAAGGAATCATTTCTACATCTTGAGAAGTCTGAGACACTTCATGATGTACAATACCCCTACTAAAATTTTCCACAACATTACTAGATTGTGGTGCAAAATTCTCTCCATGAGATAACCAAATAAAATAATTTGGAGTAAACCTTCTTAAATAAAGATGATTCCAAACGGTTCTCTCATTAACAACTTTTTCATTTTTTGCATTTGACGCATGGACAAACGAACTTACCTGTTTCTCTATAAACTATTTGATTTGTCGCCATCTTCATAAACCGTGTAACGACTTATATAAACTCGTTCGATACATCTTGAGTTTTCTGATAAATTCTTCTATACATCCAATGTCTAGAAACGAAAATATCTGATCATGACGATGATGTCATTATAATCAAAAGCGATAACAAGATATGTAGAGAAATATATAAGATATGTGTGTGAGAAACGGATGGAAGGATGAGAGGTTAAATAGATAATTTCTGGACCGATTAAGGACGGATTACAGACTAAGAAAAATATATCCCGACGAACCGTACCGAATATGTCCCAAAATTTGCGGACGGACGCTGTTGTCGTCCACAAATTACGGACGTCCTTGAAAGCGGTCCCAAATCCGTCCGCAATCACGGACGGCTTAGGGACTACACTCTGGTCTGCAAATTTGCGGACGAATTTTTGTACCTGTCTTTAAGCCGTCCCTAATCTGTCCCTAAATTTAGGGACGACTCTTTCAGTTTGCAAATTCTATTTGGACATGATCATTTTCTTGTAGTGTAAATATATATTTTTTGCGAGTTTTATATTAGTGAATAATCTAACAATTTGTTTTATTATTTAGGTGAATTGACGATATTCATAGAATCATCGACGAAACTAAATTTAAATTACTGATGTAGAGATGAATGTGAAGATTTGGTGTTTGTTTTATTTATATTATGTATCTTTTCATCATTGTGCGGTTTGAATTTTAGTTTTAGATTATATTTGATGATTATCGTTTTTATTAAAATTCTTATATATATATTACATTAAAAAAATTTAGGTTCAGATGCATATATCCGTATATCCGTGTAATGTTCGTATTTACAAATATCTGAATTTACAAATACAAATAATAAATTTGGATATTCGCCGAATACAAATGCAAATAGTCGAATATCATAAATATTCGTTATCTGCGCAATCTAAAAGAATACATATTTACCACAAATAAAAGAAAGATATATTCTAGTAGTTTTGATTACGTTAGAAAATCAATCTATCTAAAGTTATGCTAAATCTACATACAAACATGATCATTGAAACAAATAATATATTTTTTATTTAAAATTTCTTTGACATAAATTGGGTTTTGGTTAAACTTTGCAATATGATCTACAAAAGCTAGTTTTACAATGTTTTATTGTTTCTAACCATTTTATGTAAAAGAAAAACATAAAAATTAGCAAATTTTATGGAATTTTTTGTGTTCACATTTTATGTCGCACGAAGTCGCAAAGTTGATAATAACTAAGGATTATTTTAGTGTGTGTGAGTTAGTCAGCCAAACACGCGTAATTCTAACCTTGTGACACATCATTTAGTCCAAAATTTGTCATTTTTCTATGTAATTCAATTTTTAACATGTAATATACAAATACTTAGTACCTTTTTTTATTAAAATTTGAAATAAACTATTAATATTTCGTTAGTTTTTCAATGCCTTAATTGTTTCTAATCATTTTTTGTATAGGATGAATCATGAATCGTATTGGTGTTTAGTTGGGATGTCAGTTACGAAAGTACGAGATGATTCAACTGAATCATATTTATATGCTTTGAGAGGGGATAAGAATTACACTAGAATCATCCGTCTTAGATATCTTGATAGGGAATGCATGATTAGATAGATGGAAGGTAGGTTTCGGAAGCTATGCGGTGAAACCGTATCCTAGAATGTTTGTCTTTTTGTTAGGAACTCGTTAGTCCACTTCATTGATTCTAGTTTGATTCTTAGACCGTGTTGCGTAGTCCATGTGGGATAGACACCTGAAATACTACACACGTGTCATGCACTTGCCGGTAGTTTAGGTTAACTTGTTTAACTTGACACACAATCAAGTTTTTTGGTACCGTCGCCGGGGACTATTGTCATCACGCCTTAGATTCAGATATAAAGTCACTCTTGTTTTTCTTTTCTTTCGTTTTCTTTTCTTTTTATTCTTTCTACTAATCCTTTTGCTTGTCCTTTGTAGATGTATGACCCGATCTCAAGAAAATTCAAGCATACATTGAATTGACCCCGAGATCAAGAGAACGATAAGACAACTAAAAAAGGGGAAAGAAGAAGAAAGAGTAGACCCCATCGATCCAGGAGCGATGGCCAACCAAAACGTATTGGACGGTCACGGACAGCCACAATTACTCGTGGGTAATGTGGCATAGTTACAGCAACCGCAGGCTCCTCCACCACGTCGGCTTCGTGATTACATAGTGCCAAACATGAGTAACGTCCAAACCGCAATAAGGACGTCCATTGTTGCTAGGGAGCAATTCGTGATCAAGCCCGCCATGATCAACATGCTATATCAAAAGCATTTCATGGTCAAACATCACGAAGAACCTCATCAACATTTCCGAGACTTCCTAGAGATTTCAAGCACATTCAACATACGTGGAGTCTCGGAGGATGTGATTTTGCTGCGTCTCTTTGCTTTCTCAATTGGGGGTCGAGCAATGGCTTGGCTGCAATCTCGTCCCGTTAGTTTGATCACTACTTGGGACCAGCTATGCACAACATTCCTATCACGGTTCTTTCCTTCGAGTAAGACAATTCAAAAGAGAGGAGAAATAATGATGCTTAGATGCCGAGAGGGGGAAACATTATTTGAAGCATGGGGAAGATTCAATGACCTTTTGCAAATGTGTCCTCATCATGGTACGCGATCCAAACCTTCTACAATGGGATCACGGATGAGCATAGAACGACGTTAGACAACGCTGCAAGAGGATCATTCATGGACTTAAGCATAGAGGAGGCATACGAGCTATGAACCATACCATGTGGTCTACACCAAGGAGTATGCCAAATAAGACAAGAGGTCTATATGAAGTGAATCAAAGTAGGGCGATGGACAATGCAGCGAATGCCATGTATTGTGCAAATTGTTGAGATATAGACCATATGGCTTACCAATGCACGATGCAAGAAGGCATGGAACAAATGAACTACGCCCAACAGCAAGGCAACACACAATTCGAGAACACCCACACCCGAATTAGAAGAACCAGCCAAAACTTTTGTATCGAACGACCAATCGGTGAAGTATTCGGGATTTCAAGAAAAGCAGGAGCCATACCAGCAACCGCAGCCATTCTAGCTAGTCCAGCAAGCTCCTCAACCTCCTCAAGCTCCTTCGTTAAGCTTTAAGACAATGATGCTCGAATTCATCAAGGAGCAACGATAAAATCAAGACATCATCAAGGAGCAACAATCACTTCAAGCTAAATTCAACGAGAAAATAGGGACTGCGATCAATGAGCTCAGAAATCAAATGGAATCCTTGAGCAAGCATGTGAAGATCCTTGAAAATTCCATTGCATAACAAGCTGCCTCATCCTCTCGGAGTCTCGGAATGCTACATGGAAAGCCCGATCTAAACCCGAGAGAGTACGTAAACGTCATCACTTTGTGCAGTGAGGATGCGATTGAGAACCCACCCTCCAAATCGCAAAAGAACATTTTTGGAAATTCAGTGGACAAAAGAGAGGGCAGAGTCGCGATCATGGAAGGGTTTGAGCCAGATTTGGAAAAGATGTATGTTGCTCCACCGGCATACGTACCTCCTATACCATTTTTTGGACGCTTGTGAGCAGCAAGAATCAAGAGAGTGTGAGCAAATTCTTCCATGGCCTCAAGAAGCTCGACATGAACATGTCGTTCGTGGAAGCCCTAAAAAATGCCTAATCGAGCAAATTGGCTTAAGGAATTTCTTTCCAAATAAAAGCGTATCAAATAAAGTGAGACAGTAGCACTCACCAAAGCGCCATTGTCCAAAACAAGCTGCCCCCAAAGTTGAAGGACCCCAAAAGCTTCTCCATACCATGCACCATAGGAAACGTCGAAATCGACAAAACCTTGTGCGATTTTGGAGCAAGCGTGAGCGTAATGCCACATTCAATTTATAAGAGGATAAACTTCATAGATCTAAAACCTACCAAGATGTGTCTACGACTAGCTGATCGTTCGGTAATGTATCCGATGGGAATTTTTGAAAATATTCCCACCAAGGTAGGTAATCTTTTCATTCCCACTGATTTTGTTGTACTCGATATTGAAGAAGATGCTAAGGTACCTATAATTCTTGGTAGACCATTATTAGCTACTGCAGGTGTGATGATAGATGTTCAACATGGAGGCTCTCTCTACGTGTCGGTGACTAGAAGATTGAATTCATTTTTTCCAGCTCCACGAAATGCCTTCCTTCAAGGAGTCGTGCTTTAGAGATTATTTGTTGGACGAGTCGGCGAATATGTTTGATCGAGTAAGTATTTCCGATCCTCTTCAGAGATGCCTAACGCAAGTTTGCAATTTTGCAAGACTTACCTATGAAGAAGCCAAGCTTTACACGAAATTCATGAGTGCCATTGAGGCACTACAAGACGCCCCACATGAGAAGACACCGCACGAAACACTCACTAATTTTGCAGTAAAGAAGGCATCTAGGCTTCAGTTCGAACATCTTCCTTTTTCTCTTCGACATGAGACGCGAAAGCTACCCATTCGTCTCAAAAAGCGTAGGAGAGTGAGCCCTTCATTTTGTATGCACGGGATGCTTAAGGAGAACAATCGCGAACCCTTCATCGAACTCTAGTTTTAACTCTTTATCAAAAGCATTTCATGGTCAAACATCACGAAGAACCTCATCAACATTTCCTCCTTTTCAATACGAGAGGTGTTCTCACATGGAGAAGTAGAACTATAGAGCGAGTCGAGCAGAACGTTCAAAGCAAATGGGCAGCGCCTAAAGCTATATCAAGCCGCTCAACCGATCGAAAGTGGAAACTCCATCTCCCTATTCAATCCACTCGTTGGAAGCACTTGAAGCATGCGTACGTCAAGCTTAACAGTGTTATTCTGGGAGGCAACCCAACATTTTGTTTTCTTTTGTTTAGTATTTCAGACTTGGCTTATTTGAAAAACATAAACAAACATGAATAGAAGAAGACCTACAACCGTGACTTCACCTTCACCTTCCTTATAGGTTTTAATTCGTATTTGGTTTGTTTTGGAGCTAAAGAACAAACACGGGATAAAGTACGATAATTGGAGATTATAACGGACCAAATGGGACGAGAAATGGGCAATGAATGCGATACAACACGAGGAGACAAGGCCTCCGCACGGGGTGGTTTTTCTTGGCCCTCTCGGGCTGAATATCCAGCAAATGTTGCCCGCCTCGGACTCACCTTCGACATGCATGGATCAAGGCTTCTAAGGAGCCCGCGTGAGGTGTTCTCCTTAGCCCGTACAGTTTGGTAGTCCAGCACATTCTGCCCGACTTGTGCTAATCCTTAGCACGCGTGCATCATGGAGGAGTTAGGGAGCCCGCGCGGGCCGTGTCCGCAACAACCTCCCTTGAAGTTTTCCAATGGAGAAATTGTTTTAAAATAGACCCCCAATTGAGTCCAAACGAAAAAAAAAACATAGAGCGGAACCTTGGGAGAGGAGATTTCAGCCTATCCATCATTGGAGAGAGTCCTCTTGATGGGAGACACAGAAGGAGCTGGGAATTGATTCGGGATCACACCTCGTTTGATATTTCTATACTCCTTACTATACTTATTTCGTTTATGATGTTTGGATTCAGACTCATAAGTGAGTAGTAGATTTGTTCTAGGAGCAGGGATTAGCCCATGGCTATCTCATAACTCTCTTTGATTTATTTATGAATGCAATTCTCGTTTTGCTTATGTATTCTTTGTCTGAGCGTTTAGTGTCTTGTGTTTACGATGGCCACGTAGATGCATGTTTTAGGGATTAGGAGAAGGACCGAAAGGGGAATTCTATTCCTAAAAGATGAGGCTTAGAACAACCGAGACTAGATCACGAAAGTAGGATAGTAACAGTTGAGGGTTAAATCAGATGAATCCTCGATCGTATTGGGGTTTAGTTGGGGTGTTAGCCATGAAAGTAGGGGATAACTCAATTGAATCACATTTCTATGCCATGAGAGAGGGTAGGAATCACATTAGGATCATCCGCTTCAGATATCTTGATAGGGAACGCATGATTAGATAGATCGAGGGTAGGAACTCATTAGTCCACTGCATTGTCATATTTGCATTTCACAACCATTAATCCATCGCATCAAGCAATTATTCTAGTCTAATTCTTAGATCGTGTTGCGTAGTCTCTGTGAGATTGACACCTAAAATGCTACACCCGTGTCATGCATTTGCGGGCAGTTTAGGTTAACTTTTCTTAACTTGATACGCATCAATGGATCACGGACGGGTGGACCAGAATAAGGTGCAAGTTTGGTTTTTGTGTCAACAGACGTGACATACGGGTTGCAATTGCTCATTCGGACTCTTTGAAGGATGTCAATAGCATATTGTTTCTAAGATAAGAACAACCTGGAAGATGAACGTTTGGCCGACATACCTAGAAAGTAAAGTAATGATCCAAGATCCATCATAGCAAACTCGCTTGTCAAAGACGAATTGATCTACTGAAGAAGAGAAATAGTGGAGGCCGTGAGCACAATGTCATCGACATAAATAAGAAGAAATGTTGTACGCGTTTTTCCATGAAGCTTGAAGAGTGACGAATCACATTTTCTTTGGCAGAATCCCATATGAGTGGCATAAAGGTAAAAACGTTGGTACTAAGATTGAGGGGCATGTTTGAGGCCGTATAACGACCGCCGTAGGAGACAGACGTGGTCTGGTGAAGATATGTCCAGAAATCCCTATGGTTGATGCATATACACCGTCTCTTGAAGGTTACCATGTAAGAATGCATTTCTGACTTCTAATTGATGGATCAACCATTCGCGGGAAACCGCCAGGCTTAGTACGACGTGGATCGGAGCTGGTTTAACTACAGGGCTTAAGGTTTCGTAACAGTCAATTCCTTGTCGTTGAGATTTTCCATTAGCCACGAGGCGAGCTTTGTATCGAGCCAAGTTACCAGGCACATCAAGTTTATGACTAAACAGCCACATAGCACGAATCACATGAACCCCGGGGGGTTGGGGAACCAAGTCCCAAGTTTCGTTTTTAATAAGAGCATCATATTACGATTTCATAACTGCCTGCCAGTGTGGATCCTTAAGAGCTTGAACATGACTAGAAGGCAATGGTGAGATGGTCCTAGTGTGAAGATTAATGATTTGACGTGGATTATGGATGCTGGAGAGGCTACAGGTAGCCATGGGATGACGTACTGGAGGAGAAGGATCAAGAGGAGGTGAGTTTAGGGGAGAAAGGTTTGTTGCGTGAGAAAGGATCGAAGAGTAGAGGATGGCTGGTCTCAAGGAAGTCATATTTGGAGGATGGCGAAGGTAGGATAGGTCAAAAGGCAAAGGGAAATGAAGACTCGTCAAAGGTAACATGATGAGAGATGATGATCTTACGAGAAGCTAAGTCGTAACACCGATATACCTTATGGTCCGAAGAATAACCCATGAACACACACTCGGTAGAATGAGGTTGAATTTTATGGGAGATGGGCGCTAGAAGATTTAGATAACATAGACATCTAAAAACACGTAGGTATGTATAAGTCGCCAGTGTGTGATAAAGCCTAGTGAATGGGATTTCATTTTTAATGGCCGAGGACGGGAAAAGGTTCAGAAGGTGAGTTGGCATATGGAGAGCTTCGGCCCAAAATGGAGGAGGGAGAGAAGCTTGAAAAAGAAGCGCACATACCATATTGTTACGGTACATAACACATATTCAGCCTTGCCATTTTGCTCGGAGGTCCGAGGGCAAGAGAACCGGATAGAGATTCCGTATTTTTGAAGAAAGGAACAAAAAGCATGATTGTTGTATTCTTTGCCATGATCGCTTTGAAAATATTTAATTGTGGTATGAAATTGATTTTGAATGAGTGGAAAGTGTAGGAATTTGGAGAGCACATCATATTTCTATCGCAATGGATAGATCCAAATAAACTGAGTGAAGTGGTCAAGATAAACAACATAATAACAAATCCCCGAGACACTTGGAATCGGTGATGTCCAAATTTCGGAATGAATAATATCAAAGGGGCCGATACATTTTTATTAGAAGAGAAGAAAGGAAGGCGAGGGTGTTTCCCCAATTGGCACGCATGACATAAACCTGTCATGTCGTGTTTATTACAAAAAATGAGACCACGTGAAGTAAAGAATGAAAAACGTGGTTACATGGATGTCCTAATCGAAGATGCCAAACGGAACGACTTGAAGAGAGAAGTGCAGCGGGAGAGAAGGATGATGGAGAGTACGACCGCTGAAGAGGGTAGAGAGGTCCTTAACCAAATGGGTCAAACTAAAAAGAACAATTGTTTTCAGTTGTAAATTGACGAACAAAAACTAGATTTTTTATTATATTAGGTGTGACAAGAACATTTCTAAGTTGTAAAGGACGAGAAGAGGATGGGATTGATGTATGACCATGAGAAGTGATAGGAATGATGGATCTGTTACCGACAATGACCGAAGGAATAATGCTCGTACAAAAGAAATTGAGAGTACCTGGTTGTGATGTAAGGTGAAGTGTGGCTCCAGAATCCATGTACCAAGAAGAGTCGAAGGGGTCCCAAAGTTGCATTATTGGCAACGTCTTAGCAAGGGCGGTTAACTCAAGCGGAGTCAACCATGAAGGATATGATGCTGACGTGATCGAACTAGGCCATGAAGGTGGAGGGTGCTTATGAGTCACGAAAGCAGCAGGTGGAGCGCCAACCACCCTAGCAACGGATCATGGATGTGAATGATGTTGTTGTGCCGATGGTGTATGATACGAAGAATGCCAATGTGGTGGAGCTGGAGCAGTCTAGTGATGTTGTGGGGCAGGAGCTGTCCAATGATGTTATGGGGTCCAAGTCAACGACTACTGGTGCTGATAGTAGTTACCATAGCAGATCTGTTGTTGACGGCGAGCAAGAGGGTGATGGTCGACGAGCGAGCAAGCAGACAATGACGGCGATTATGTGGTTTCTAGAGAGAGAAGCGAGAAATAAAGAAAAGAGGAGAAGCGAAGGTGGTTTTATTTTCTGGAGAGAGAAGGGGAAAGAGAAATAAAGAAAGCAGGAATAAAGAGAAAGAAAGATGATTTCTAGAGAAATAAAGGAGAAATGGGTTATGGAATAAAGAAAGGAGAGAGAGAGAAGAGAAATAAAAGAATAAATGAGAAAGATGGTTTCTGGAATCAATTGAATTTCGAAAGAAGCAGAGAAGTGTTCGGACTCCACATTGAGAGATTGCTCAAAAGCTTAGTGTTAAAGATTTCTTTTCTTCCCTGGGAAAATTGCAGAAAGAACGGATTGCAGAAGAGGAAGAAAGAGAGAAAGAGAGCGGAGGTGAAACAGATTGCAGAAGAAGAAGGGGAAGAAAAAAAGACACTAATTGCAGAAAAGAGAGAGCTAAGGATTGGAGAAGTTTAAGTACCTGCTCTGATACCATGTGAAAGAATGAATTTTCCCTTGGGTATCGCATGCGGCAGATTTCTATAATCCTAATAAATCTATCAAATTTACATAATTTGTTTTACATATTCTATCAACAATGTCTTTACCTCGACAAATTTTTTTTTGTTGTTTTGCTTGTATTTTAGGTGCCACGTTTTTGAAAGGAGCCTCCTCTTCATCCTCCTCATCGTTTAGATTACCTCTCTTCTAGAGCCTCTTCCTCCTTTTCAATAGATATCTCAGGAGTGTCTTTCTAGGAAATCTCCACTTGATCTTAAGATTCGCTCTTTAACTATATATTCAAAATTCATAGATGGAGTTTCATATGTGTCGAAACTTTCACACCGATTCCTTTTTATTATTAAATAAAGACCATTGAAAATTTTATTTGCAGTTATTTGAAACAACTTTGAGAACTCTTTTTTTTTTCAAAAATTAGTTGCATTGTCCAATTCAAACTTGTTTATTTAGTTTCTTCTTCTTGTTTCACATTACTTATGACATCAATCATTGATTTCTTTTATATAATATTGAACAATGATGGTTGGAAACCAGAGGTTTAAATTTCCTAGACCACTTTACCGCAAATATACGGTACGTGTAGTACCATGGTCCAACTTAAGGGACTAGTGCGAACGTTAGAACTAAAAATTCACGAGAAGAAGATCGATCAATAGGTGGTTATCAATGTGATGTAAAGACAATAAATAATAACAAAGCGAGACTCAGCAAGATAGAGTACCACGAGTTTCGGGAATGCATGGACATGGAATGGATGCTTCTACGAAAACATGAAATCGGTTTATATCAATCGATGGGGAACTAAAATCGAAATCCACTACCTAGGAAATCAACGTCACACATCTCCCGATGCGACAAAGAAACATCTAGATGAATGAAGAACGAATGGGGAAATCTACCTCTATTGTCGGAAATGACTCTCCCGATGCCTAAATCCTCTACCTAGGTAATCAACGCCACTCATCTCCCGATGCAACGCGGAACATCTAGATGCATGAAGAACAATAGAGAATTCAACCTCTACTATCGGAAATAATGGGAACTCAACCTCTATTAACGGAAATGACTCTCCCGATGCCTAAATCCTCTATCTAGGAAATAAACATACTCACCTCCCGATGTAGTAAATCTATAACCTAAAAGCATGAAGAACAATGGCAGTTCTACCTCGATTATTACCGTTCTTAAATAGATTAACCGATCTGCCAAATTCTCATTAATCTAATTCATTCGAAGGTTAATCTCGAGACTCAAGTCTGACTCTCCCAATACCTAGACGAATCTCTAATCTCATTTAAATGTGTCTAATCTCACTCGAACGGATCTACTCTAATTGAAACATGTGATCAACAAAGTATGAACGCATTGCGCACAACTACGACCTATCCAACCATAAGAATGAAACAAAACCGAAATCAAGCATTAAAGAACCAAACAATCCATCCCTAACCCAAGGAAATGAGAAATGTTCTCTTCTCTAGTCTTGTCCGTCCTTTGTTCTTCTCTTTCTGGTTTGTTTTTAAATTCACGCTCATTCAAATGGTATCCGTGTGATTCAATTGGTTGTTAGCATGCAAGCCCGACCGTGCACGTGTAGAAGCTCGATTGTGCATCAGCTTCCCTTGAGGTGCATGACCGAGCATGGAGCAAGCCCGGGCCGTGCATCAGCTGTGGGGGTGATTTTGCACAAATAGCTTGGTCGTGCAAGTGTTGAAGCTCGGTAGTGCATGTGGCTTCATCCTCCAGCCCGGTCGTGCAGGTGTTGATGCTCGTCCGTGCACAAGTTGCCACCTCAGCTCGGTCGTGCATTGATTGAGGCCTGACCATGCATCATTCAGGTTCTAAGCCCGACAATTCTTTGATTGTTGCCTTTCGTGCATTAGATTCATCACAGATATTCATCTTGGTCATGCTCATATTCACACTGCCGCATTTACGTGTGTTTCCTTCGGATGTCTTCGTTTCTTGCACAACACACGAAATAATAGAAAACATCCTCAAATATAGTCAATAAATCGGCAATTTATTGATTCTTGCACAATTTCGCCGTGAAAAAACCAAATTTCGTAATTCTCAACGAAACCCACCTTGTAAAGATGTTTGCAAACAATTTCTTGACTTCGATACTTCATGTTTTTGCATCTTTTGGATGGACATAACATCGTCCTGTGTTCTTGATACAAAGGTTGCATCGATGTAGAACTCATGAATTGCTCGAATCAGTGTAAGAATTCTTGCGTAATCTCTTCGATTATAGGATATTTTCTTCTATACATCCACTCTCTCGATCTATATATATCTCGATTTGAAGAAGACGACATTATATTGAAAATATATTTTGTGTTGATGGTTTGATGCTAAAACCATGATTTTTATCATTAAATAATTTAATTGTAATAGACATCCATTGGAAACCTCAACAGATGAACGTTGCAAGGTCACGTGAATTTATTTCCACCGCCGAACCTTGAAATTAACAATTTCAATGGCTATCCGTTACGATTTCCAACGGGCATTAGTTACAATTTGCAACGGATGTCTGTTGGAATAAATTTTCCGATGTTCTAACGGGCTTCCAAATGAGGACGCCAACGAAAAATATCTGTTAACATTCCATTAAAAGTTGCAACAGATTGCAAAAGAAGTGGCAACAGACGATATCCGTAACACGTCCGTTGAAGTTTGTAACAGACTGCAACAGATTTTTTCCCGTTCGAAGTTCTCGTAAATTCGTTGCAATCCGTTGCCATTTTTTATCAACGGATGGATTTGTTGCACCGTCCGTTGGAAACAGCCTGTTTGTTTTGTAGTGAAGGGATATGGATTGTGTTAGTTGATGATTCGGTGAATGAGTACATGTGGGAATCGATGCTTTGTATCCTTAGAGGATTAGTGATTGGTTAGAGCAAGTTTTTTAAAGCCAAATGGAATCCATTGAGAAGTCGAGTAATCATCTGTGTTCAAAGTATGCTTAGTACTATTTATATTGAATCGTTGATCGGTTAAAATAAAATTTGGTACTCTAAATGTCTTTGAATTGGTTGTTGAATGGTTTCCATTCATGATTGTTTTTTTTTTGTCATGGATAGGATTGTAACTGCACGATTGGGTCTATGTTTTGCGCTTTTTGTCCACGAATGAGAAGTTGTGTACAAAACTATGACAAAGAATGAGACTTTAAGGTTGGATTTGTCAAAGAATGGGAACGTCATTTACAAATCCGAAAGGATATTAAAAACGATGTATGGAGAACTTAACTAAAAAGTTACTATAATGTCTTAGTGTGTGTTTTATAAGTGTTAGTGTTTCAATTGTATCATTTATTCATACTCAATTAAGTATTGCAATGGATGTTACGAATAACCTAAACAACAATTAAAACATCCTTTCGAGTTAGTTGTTGTTACTACTTAAGATATCATTTTTATGTATTATACGATTTTTAAAAATTTATATATATATATATATTAAAAAGGTTCAAATTAGGAATAAGGTGATATAGGGGTGATTATATTTGTTTGGGCAATTCAAAACATCATCAAATGTTTATGAATAACCTAAACATCAAATTCTAGGAAGATCTTAGGTCCTATGTATGGATAAAACCATTGTAACAACTATTATTTAAAAAAAAATATTCAAAGGACTTCTACATGCATTACACAAATATATAAAATCAAATCTTATATGAATTTTATTCATATTTATATCTAATATATTTAACTAATTTACTAGCAATAATGAAGAAAAATATTGTGGAGTGGTCTTATAATATTTTTTAAAAACATAAACACATTAAAGCTAGATGAGATATCCAAACGGATAAAACTAATTTGATTGATTCAACAAATACAACATCCAACATATTGATGATAATGAAAACAAATGCAGAGTACTTCACATGAAAATTTCTATTGCAATATTTTTCCAAATAACACCTTAATAAAATATATAAAATTTCATTTATATTTATTTAAATGTTTGGTTAAGTTTCTTAACATTATATGTGGTATGTACAAAATTGAAACATAAAAATGGTGAAAATATAGAGTGAGGTACTAAAACAAACACACATAAAACATGTGTATTTATTCATCGGCTAATAAATCTCTCATATTAATTTTTTATATTGCATTGACAATAAATATATATATTAATATTGAAAATAATTATTATAATAAGATCGTCATCAAAACATTTGACATCAATAAATATAAGATTGATTGAATATATATATATATATATATATTCACTATCTTTGATAATATAGGAAAACGTGATGTTTAGCAACATATAGATGCATATTTCTAAGGATATGTAAATAAGAAAATTTATTTCATAATAATGAGTTAATTGAAAAATTTAATTATCACCAAAATATTATTTATTTAAATACTTTTAATTCTTCATTTTAAACGAGACACTAATTGTTCATAATATGAATTGTTAAATGGAAGAATTATTAAAGAAAAAAAGTTTCACAAAGATGTTGACAAATACAAGCAAATAGTTTTTTGGTAGTACCATATATAGAGAAATATAAATTAATGGATAATAATTTATGTATTTGTTTTATGAAAAAAAACGATGATCAAGAGTATTAAAAATGTAATATATAATATTAAAAAAATAAAATTCATGGTATGTTCATACAACAAATTGTAAACCCTCGTAAAGAAAAGAAAAGAAGTATCTGTTTAACAATATTGCATTCATTTATCATATAAATTTGTGTTTATTATTACTAACATTATTAATTTTTTATAAATTTTCAAATGGGCTGACTTATTAAAGGTATTACAAAAAATCAAACTTACACATATCATCATTAAGTAAAAAAGTTTTATTTATAATAGTGGATGAATAAGCTTTTAGAAAAATTTAATTTAGATATTAACAAGTGAAATTCGATCGCAAATATAAAAGATGATTGTGACAAAACTGTGATAGGTATAAATCTCAAATTAATTGACGCTGATGACTAAATCATATAAATTGTTATGCATAAATATGATAATATTTATATAAAATAATGTTTATACTAGTTTTATTTTGGTTACTCTAATTAATGTGCTTTACATTTTACAAAGATTAAAAAAAAGATAAGCTTAAGATAAAAAAATTATGCATCAAATAAGTATATTTAAATATTATACATAACAAAAATATGATTATGGTCACAAACATAATCTCTTAAATAACTAATGATAAGTCGCACGATATTTCATCTATAAATCATTGAATTTATATATTTATATATTCATATAAAACTAAGATATAAATTAATATAACATTCTTTATTTAATATTAATATGTTTTGACATTTTATTCCTCAAACACCTAGAAAATATACACAACTGGGAAATTGAAAATAATATTTTAAAAAACCTTGACAAATGATGTACTATAATGTTTTATCAACAATATGTTCGGCCACACATATAGATCATGCAAAATTTATTTATCGAATACTTGAATATTTGAACGTTAATTCCTTTTTTGTATTATTTTTTACCTTTTTTTATTAAATAAGTTTTAGAATTAATAGTTGAACATTAATATAATAATTATACAAATTGTTTAAAAATTGATCTAAAATATATGCCTTTGTGTTTAAGTATGCGCTTTTATTATGCTTTAAATCTTTTCCTAATTTAAATGTAATATGAATTGTTATTATTTACATCGATTCTATTAGTATAAACCATCCAATATTGATCATAATTTCCATTTAAATTCTTTAAAATAGAGTGAAATATTCAATCACTAAATTATAATGATCTATTTTAAAATTTAAATATATAAAATTATAAAATAAAATTACAATTCTTTTTAAAAGTGTACGAGTTTAGACTCGAGTGTGCCTAGGTGACGACAAGGTTAATACTAGCTGATGCGATTGGCGACGAAATCAGAAAGGCTTTTTGAGGAGAATGCAACAAAAAATTTGGAACGGAGGGCACCAAAAGTCGAGGTTATGACGAGATTGGCGATCGGCAACGAAAACGGAAAGGCTTATAGAGGAGATATCTAGAAAAAGACCGAAACGGACCACCAGCAGAAGGCAAGGTTGCAATGAGCCTGAGCGTGCACGGTGACGATGCAATCAGCGATGAAATCGAAAAGAAAGGTCGAGATGAACGACACTAAGGGAAGCCAAAGTTAGGGCAAGACTCCTCGGAAAGGCTTATCGAGGATATGGCAAGAAAAAGGTCGGAAAAAAGTGATCTCGACTCCATTCTGTGATAGTGACCTGAAGAGCGACAACCGGCAATCAAAGATTTAGGTAGGCACCATTAAAATTGATGGATAATGGTAGAGTAGAAAAGCTTTAATATGATGAAATTAGTTTTAGAAAGGAAGCTTTGGGTGACAAAGAGGAAGAAGAGAACCTCGAAGGCGTGGGCCTAAGGGTGTTGATCAGGTTGTTCACCAAGACCCTGTAAACCTGGTCAATGGAATAGAGGAAGCCAGAGCATACAATGGTCAGGTTGTCGAATTTAGGATTCAAGAAAACATGGAAAAGTTGATGGAGGGAGCTGAACCAGATTACATTAACTTAGAGCAAGGATGCTAGTCGAAGTACGAATCAAGAAATTTATGGCATGTGGAACAAAAGAGAAGGGAACAGCCTCGGAATCCGTTGTAGAAGTTGCACTAGAAACACATGCCATAAATTTTTGCTTTTGTTCTTGTATTTAGTAACCAGGGAACATGATTTGTGATGTGGTCCCTGAGTTTTTTTGTCAAGTTTTGTGATGCCTTTAGGCATATACGAATTTACTGAAACTAATAGAATGGTATTGCACTTTGTTGAAATCTTCTTCCTCGTGTGTTCATCTTAATCCCTTCTCTAACCTATTTCTCTTTATACACATTCATTCTGGTTGCAATTTTTGAGCAATATTATATTCGTGTTTGCACGATAATACAATGGAGATGGAGAATGTGGACTAAATCAAACAACTTTTATGTTGCTAAATTCCATTGAAAAACAACAGTGGTATCAGAGTCTCCTGGTTCCAAGGCCAAGAGGTGCACCATAGCACTATTCTGAAGCACAATCGACTGCACCATTGGAGCACCATTTGAAGCAAAAAAAGGAAGTGAGACAACATCTAGAAAAACATTAGATTTGCAAGGTGCATTAAGAGTACAAAATGTCAAAATGCAGAACACTCCACCAGTTTCAGTATTTGAAGGAAAGAACTACAATTTGTGGATGATCAATATCCAGGTCACCCTGAGATCTAAAAGTTTATGAAAGTTTCTGATAGAGGGTATCCTGGAACTACTTGCATTAGGTATTGAATTTACTGCGGAAAAAAGACAGAAGAGACTAGTCGAATTGGAAGAACTAAAGGCTAGAGATCACAAGGCACTAGAGTTGATCTATCATGTTGTTTCAGAGGAAATATTTAGTGCCTATCTATCTACATGTGAGACATCAAAAGCAGCATGGGATCTTCTAAAAAAAAGGTTCCAAGAAGACCCCAAGACTACCATGATCAAACTACAAAAGCTGAGAACTACATACTATACTTTAAAACAAGGAGAGAAGGAATCCATCAAGGATTTTGTAAACAAAGTAAAAAAAAAACTGGGGAATGAGGTGAGAGCTTATGGAGATGACATCAAGGAGGATGCACTGGTGTCAAAAAAATGCTATGCTCTCTTCAAGAACGTTTTGACCCTTATGCTGGGGTCATAGAGTAGACAAAGGATTTAACAATCATCACAGTTGCAAAGATTGTAATAGCACTACACGCTCAAGAATACAAGTTGGATGACAGAAATGGAGGAAGGCTAGAGGGAGCCTTTCAAGTAAAATTTAAATGAATCAAGCTGGTTCCAAGTCCGATTCAAATAAGAAAATTTCTGGTAAACTAGAGTAGGAGTGCTTTACAATAGTGTTCTACAAAAGATTGCGAAGTGTGAAATACAATGATATTGTTGATCACATAAGTAGGAAAATTGATACGGATAAATCTATGAAGAAGATGAGCTATGTCTCGATGACTATAGAATCAAAGAGTTTTTCATACATCTTAGATGATGATGATGTTATTGGCTATTTGTGAGAATTTGACAAGGATGGATGTAGAAATTTCTTACATGTTGATATCACCGACAGAAGCCAAAAAATAAGAGATGATAGTTTTCATACATTTGCTGAGAAAGATCACGTTGAACAAGACTATGTTTAAAATGAAAAATGTGTTGAAGCTAGTTTTCATACATCTTATTACATATTATGTACAACGTTTGTACAAAATGCTAGTAGGGGTGGACACTCCCAGCTACTCCCAAAACTTGGCTAATCGAACTCAAACTCGTCCTATATGGATAATGGAAATCTCTAGTCAAACTCGAACCCACACTATACCCGATATTTGGGTACCCTTAAAATCTGAAAAATATTTTTGAACTCACAAGTACCAATCGAAATAAGGAACGTATGGAGGAACAAAACACCTTTGAGATCGAAATGGAGGAATGACGCTGATGAGAACCCGATAAGGAGAAGTCAAAAAGGCAAAGACGGAGGAGATGTCGACAATATAGAGGAACCAGCAAAAGAATAACAAACCAAAGAGATCGGCTTGGAGGAGCGATGCCGACGAGACCTAGACAAAAAGAGGAGACGAGACTGAGATAGAGCAATGACACTAAAGTAGTTTGACTGAGAAGATGAAGGAGACAATGAATAGAAAGAGCCACCGGAAGGAGGAGAAAGAAATGAAAAAGGTATTTGGTGGAATAAAAGGATAATGTTAGGGTTTTTAATATTTTGTTATAATTTAAAGTTATAATAGTAATTTTACTATTTTTTGTGTACCACAACTATCCTTTTAGAGTATTTCAAACCTAAAACTCGAACCCATACCCACAAAAAATCTCAATTTTGCTTCACAAACCAAACCCTAACCTAAAAGTATTTCAAAATATAAGAATGGTTAGAGTCGAGTTTTGGGTAATGCGGGTTTTGGGGATAGTATGTCCACCCCATAAATACTAGCACATTGTAGCATGGTGTGTGTATAATGTTTGTGCTAAATATTAGCACGTTGCATAAGACGTGTACACCGTTCGTGCAAAATACTAGCATATTATACCACATTATATACGAAATTTGTACCAAGTACTAGCATGTTGTACCACGTCGGGTACAAACTTTATACTAAGTATTAGCACGCTGTAACACACGTTATGTACAATGTTCATGCTAAATACTAACACGTTATATCAGAAGTTGTGCACCATGTTCTACCACTAAGTCGTTTCCACAATGGAAAATATACAATTTTTTTCAGGTCTACATTTTTTATTACAAAGTTACACGTGTTCAAAGCATGAATTCTAAAAGAGGAAAAAAAAATCTGATATTCGTTAAAGTATAGATCTTAAAATAGGAAAAAACACGTATAACAAAGATCTCAAAAGTTGCCAGCGTTATTTTTTTCAATATATAATTATTTAAATAAAATAAATTGAATATTGATAAATTCAGTTAATACACTAGTTGAACCTTAAATTTTGTTTTGAACTTGTTAAATTCGATTTTAACATGATATATTTTATCATTATACATGTTTAGTTTATTTAAAGTGATACATAATTGTTTATAGCGACAAACACGTCTAGTTCTCGGGCTGATTGAATCGTGGATTGGAAAAAAGAAAGTTTATGACTTGTATTGCAAGAAGATGCATTACAAAAAAAAAGAGTTTGATGTAGATAGCGGGAAGAAAACTTAGACACCAACTATTTAAGAGGAGGTAAAAACTAGATAACCTAATCGGGAATAACACTATAAAAGAGTAGTTTTATTGTAGAAAAGGCTAAAGGAGAGGACATGAGAGACTTAAGGATTTGAATTGTTGGTCACTCATATAATTCATTTTGAAGGGCAAAATTCCATAGATTCATCAATATACTTTCATAATATATTTACGAAGATAAAATTCTTTTGCATGGAAAAAAAACAATTATTATCAAGTTTTAAAGAGCAATGGACAAGAGACAATTGAGAATTATAGAAAAATGAAATGAAGAAGAAGAATTAAAAGAATAAAAATAAGATGTATTCATCAATTGTATTTTTATATATGAACTCATGTACATTTGATCTAACAAAGAAGTCAAGATTATAAAGCAAAAGATCTTGAAAACAGAAAACTCTTGATCTTGAAACGGATCTTGAAAACAAAATTTGTTATTCATTTGTTTTAGTGACCCGCCAAGATTGTTGTTAATTCTCTTTAAGTGCACTTGCTGGATATGTTGTTGAATGTGGCCAAGATTGTTGCTAATTCTCTTTAAGTGCACTTGCTGAATAGTTTGCTGAATGTGGCCAAGATTGTTGCTGATTCTCTTTAAGTAAACTTGCTAAATTTTGCCAAGATTGTTGTTAAGTGTCTTTTTAAGTACACTTGCTGGATGTGTTGGTGTGTTTGCTTTTCCAAAACCTTCGAAATACCTTGGTGACTTGATCTTTGTTTGTTTGCCTTTCATGAATATAGATATCTTTTGAAATGTTAGGACTGAGACTCCCCTTCAAATTGATGTCCTGCGGAAAGTCGATATTAAGTTTGCGGCGAAGTTGGAAAAATGATCACGTGACAAAGATTTTGTAAAATATCTGCAACCTGCAAAGTGTTAGAAATATGTTTGATAATAACTGATCCAAGAGCTACTTTCTCAAGCAAAAAATGATAATCAATTTCAATATGTTTTGATCGATGATGAAATTTAGGATTAGCACTAAGAAAGGTTGCTAACACATTATCACAGTGCAGAACTGAGGAACCTGGTTGTGAAACACCAAGATCCCTAAGAGTTAAATTTAACCAAGTAAGCTCAGCTGTAGTCGAAGCTAAGACTCTATATTTAGCGTCAATTGATGATCTTGAGACTGTAGGTTATCTTTTAGCAGATCGGGAGATTAAATTTGAACGAAGAAAGGTACAAAAACCAATTTTAGAACGTCTAGTGGATTAACATGCCGTCCAGTCACTATCACTGAATGCAACTAAATCAAGATTGCTATTTGTGTGAATGTGTAACCAAGAGAGATACAACCTTTAACATAACGAAGAATTCTTTTAAGTAATGCAAAATCTGACATGGTAGGTTCATGCATTCTTTGACAGATAAAATTCACAGCAAAATTAATATCTGGTCGAGTGAGAGTAAGATACTGTAATGCACCAGCTAACTGACAAAAATAATTTGCATTACGGAACTTATCAGAGTTAGAATCAGATTTAGTTATCTTTAAAGGTAAAGGGGTAGATACTGGCTTACAATTTTGCATACCTGCCTTTGCAAGAAGATCTAAAGCATGTTTTCTTGGTGAAAAAACAATCCTGAAGAATGAAATATACTTTAAACACCAAAAAGTAATGTTATTGACCAAGACCTCTCATAGCAAACCTGAGAGTCAAAGCTGATGTGCGGTGTTCCAACAATTTCTTAGAATTTCCAGTTTGAATCATATCATCACATAAAATAAAAGATAAATTTTATCCTAACCTTGTTGATAGACAAACAGAGAAGGATCTGAAATACTGCAATTGAATCCAAATTCTATCAAGAAGGAGCTGAATTTATCAAACCAGGCTCTAGGAGCCTGTTTTACACCATAAAGAGATTTGTGTAATTTGCATACATGAGTAGGATGATTAATATCTTCAAAGCCAATTGGTTGTTGCATATAAACATCCTCTGTTAAATCTCTATGTAAGAATGCATTTTTAACATCGAATTGTGTGATTGGCCATTGATTAACTACAGCAACTGTCAATACAGTTCTAATTGTTGCATTTTTAATTACTGGACTAAATGTCTCTAAGTTATCAATACCTTCTTCTTGATGGAAACCTTTTGCCACTAATCTGGCCTTCAATCTATTCAAGGATTCATCAGCATTAAGTTTAGTTTTAAAAATCCATTTACATCCTAAAACATCATGTCTGGTGAATATGGAACTAAAGTCCACGTTTTGTTTATTTGTAATGCATCCATTTCTGTTATAATTGCTTTATGCCATCCATCATGTTTCAATGCTGAATTTACAGACTTAGGTGCATAAGGAAGATCTAGTGTAGTAAACAAAATGTATTTAGGATTAGGTTTATAGATTCATGTATTACTTCTAATGATCATGGGGTGTCGATTTACAGAATTTTGAATTACTAAGGAATCAGAATTTGTTAGTTTAGAAGAAATAGTTTCATTACCGGGAGAAGAATATGAATTCAAACCTTCTGTTACCTCATGAGAACTTGCAGACACATTATCTGAACCTTTTGAACTTGGTAAAGAAGCATATGATGTGGTAGGTATATAAGAAGACATTTCTAAAATAAAAGAAGTATTTTGATACCTTGGTATAGATGAGTGGTTTTGCACAGATTTAGACTGTGTTGAGAACCCCATATGCCATGCTTTTGTTATTGATGTGTCTGCTTTGGAGCTAGATGCCGATAACAATCCTGGAAAGGAAAATTCTGTTCATCAAATATAGCATGTCTAGTGATGAATACCTTACCTGTTAGAGGATAAAGACATCATGGCATTTTAGCATCATGGCTAAGCCTAACTCAGTAAGATGATGATGCTTTCTTTCAGCCAATCCATTTTGTTCAGGTGTATGAGGACAAGACACAAGATGTTTAATTCCATGATACTGAAGATTATTCTGGAACAAAAGACTATTGAACTCACCTCCTCCATCACTTTGAAACATCTTGATTTTGCAAGAAAATTGATTCTCCACCATTGATCATCTCGTTTTCATACGTATTTCTTGCACGATTTAAGAGATGTTTTTGATATATATGTGTTTCTTTACGTATGATTCCGTATCTGTTTTACTTGTTTTCGTGTTTTCATGTTTTACAGGTTTTTACGCGTATTCGGTTCATTTCGGAGCTAAAGGACATGCACGAGGCTAAGTACCAACATCGAGGATCATCACGGGACAAACGGGTTGAGAATTAGCATGAAGAGCCACCACCCCCGATCGGGCACAACTCACACCCGAGCGGGCAAGAGCCACGACAATTTTGGTGCGCAATTCACGCACGACTCGGGCAAGGAAATGCACGAGCAGGGCCTCATACCCGAGCGGGCGCTCCATGCGGATCCCGATCCTGCGCGTTCGACCTAGCCATACCCGAGCGAGTAAATTGACCACCTGCTCGGGACACGCACCTCTGCAGCAACTTAAGTTAAGTTAATTTAACTTAAAACAAAAGGAAGTTTGTGGGGGGATGGAGGCAACAAGTAAACCGACTTTAAAGACATAAAAGGAGGACAGAGGATGACATTGGAGGAGGCTTTTATTCAGTTCGTGATCAAGGAGAGAGGAGAGAAGGAGGAGATTCTTGCGAGGAGGCACACGAGGACCATTGGAGATCAACCCCCAGACTTCGGTTTTTGTTTGGTTATCATGTTCCTTAGACTTTCTATTTCGTTTATGTTTGTTTATAGACGCATGAGCGAGTAGTTTGTTTGTTCTAGGAGAAGGGATTAGCCCTTGGCTATCCCGGAACCACTTTTGATTTATCCTTGAATGCATCTTCCCGTTTTCGTTTATTTATTCTTTATCTGAGTGCTTGAATTTACTTGTGTTTGCGATGGCCACATAGATGCATGTGTTAGGGGTTAGGAGAAGGACCGAAAGGAGAATTCTAGTCCTAGAAGATCAGGTTTAGAACAACCGAGGTTAGGCCATGAAAGTAGGGTAGCAACGGTTGAGGGTAAAACGAATGAATCATAGTTCTTATGGGTTTAGTTCAATGTGTCAGCCACGAAAGTAGGGGGAAACTTGACTAGATCACGTGTCTATGCCTCGAGAGAGGGTAGATATCATATTAGGATGGTCTGCCTTAGATAGCTTAACCGGGATTGCATGATAGATAGATTAATCGTTGGTTTCGGTAGTCTTATGGTGAAACTGGATTTCTAGAACGTTTGTCTAATCGTTAAGAACTAATTTGTTTATTTACTTTTTCGTATTTCATTCTTCACACCATATTTTGTTTGTTAGCAAGTTTGGTTCATAGTTAGAGTTTAAGTTGCGTTGCATAGTCTCTGTGGGATCGACACCTGAAGTACTACACACGTGCCGTGCACTTGCGGGTAGTTTAGGTTATTTTATTTAACTTTGAGAACGCATCAAGTTTTTGGCGCCGTTGCCGGGGACTATTGTCAACGCATCTTAGATTCGAGCCTAGAGTCTTTCTTGCTTTGTTTTTATTTTTGTTTTTGTTTACGTTCGATTCTTTCTACCTAATTCCATTCGTTCTTTCTTTGTCGGTTTATGACCAGGTCTCAAGGCACTTCTAGTCTACTCCGAATTGACCCAGAGATCGAACGAACTTGCAGATTACTGAGAAAGGGTAAGGAAGAATATAACACAGAGCCGTCAGATCAACGAAATATGGATAATCAGAACGGCCACGAAGAGCTTCAGTTACCTCTCGGTAATTTGGGGCAAATGCAGCAACAGCCACTCGCGCCTCAACCGC
>CM071870.1:29741607-29775774 GCA_036759665.1 Gynandropsis gynandra | reverse complement strand
AAACCATGAGGATCCCCATCAGCACCTCAGAGACTTTCTTGAGCTTTCTGGTACATTCAAAATTCACGGAGTCTCAGAGGACGCGATCTTATTGCGTCTTTTCCCCTTCTCAATTGGGGGAAGAGCGAAAACTTGGCTGCAATCGCTCCCCGCAGGATCTATCACCACTTGGGATCAGCTCTGCACATTGTTCTTATAACGTTTCTTTCCTCCGAGCAAGACGATTCTGATGAGGGGGAAATCACAACGTTCAGATGCAGAGATGGAGAAACTTTGTTTGAGGCATGGGGTATATTCAAGGATCTTCTACAACTGTGTTCACACCATCGTCTTGAGCAGTGGTACGTTATCCAAACTTTCTATAACGGAATTTCAGATGAGCACCGAACGACGTTGGATAACGCTGCCAGAGGATCATTCATGGATCTGAGCATCGAGGAGGCATTCGAACTGATCGATAACCTCGCCATTAACCACACCATGTGGTCAACTCCGAGAGGTATGCATAATAGTATATCTCTTATGTAATATTTTAAGAGTCACGGGATTAGATTGGAATTATTAAAAAGTTTAATAATTATATAATAAACGAAAAACATGTTTTCTTCAATCAGATTTCATTAGCAAAATCTAAACCCTAAAACGATAGCCGTCATAGAAGAAAAACGAAGAATGAAACAGTTGCGTTCATCGTGAATTCCGCACCAACGGTTGGAAAGCAGATCCGATCTCGGCGTGGATACGCGTAGAGGACTTGTGCTATCAAGTTTATCACATCCGACAATCACATGTTCAACGCAAAAAGGTATTACGAAATCATTTCTAAATCTCTTCGTCGTTGAAACCCAAAAAACCAATCCTTAAACATGACTAGATCACATATTCGGGTTGATAAAACACACTTCTGCATCCTAAATCAACCCAACAGTGGTATCAGAGCGTCTGGTCGTCTGTTTAAGATTTTTTTTTGGATTTTTTGTGAAAATCGGATCGTATCAGGAACAGAACGTGTGCGGAGAGGGATAGCCGCACGGTCGAAACTCTAGTCGGCTGAACGAGGGTCGCCAATCGCGGGCGAAGGGTCGGTCGGCGTGTCCAGGACCGGCGCGGCGCAACCTCTCATCGTCGCGGCCGAAAATGGAAAAGATTCTGTGCGACGGTCGAGAAAATTCCAACGCTCGACGCGAAGCCTGTGCACGAGGAGAGAGGAAGCGTCGGAGCGGGCGAAGGGAGAGGTGAGGGCGATGTCGCACTGTGCGGCAGTCGACGACTCGCAGCAAGCTGGAGGAGCGGTGCACGAGCGAGGGGCGCGAGCGGGTCGAGCGGCGCATGCACGAGCGTCGAGCGTAAGGGGCTCTCGCAGTCGCCCGAAGCCGGCGACTCACGACCGGTGAACGGCGGTTTGGAGGCGCCCCCGCCGGCGGCCCCCTCCGCCCCGGCGCTCTAACCCTAATTAAAAATTTTTTTTAAAAAAAATTAAAATTAAAGAATTTTTATTTAAAAATTAATAATTGAGTTCTTAGACGATAAATTGTTTATCGTTAGGCTTTTCCTTCATCATAGACGTTTGAATAGGTTCTCGTTTACATTGTACGGCCTGACTATCAGGAGACATGTAGTTCAAGAATTAGATTCATACGTCTATGATATCAGATGTCTAGTGGGAGGGAACAATTAGTTTTTATAAACGTCTGGACTACCCGGGGCACATGAACTAATTGTTATCTCACCATGAGCTGAAGGATGAACTCAACTATGTCGATATGAACGAGGTGACTACCAGGAGACTGTGTGATATAGAGCCAAAGTTAATTCACTATAAATTTTATGGGGATAAAATTTATAGTGAATCTATTATATGTGTTTGGGAAACGTCTTGACTACCAAGGGGCTCAGACATATAGTTATATATTGATGCTAATTGGAAATAAGATTTCTAATGGTATCGTAACATTGATTAGTGAAAAATATCATATAGATAAAGTCCATGTCTTTGTGATATTTACGATGTGTAACTCTCTGCTGTAAATTTTCCTTTCGTTTTCAGATCTCCTGAGAATGTCTCAGTTAAACTTGCGTCCAATTCTCGAGACCAACAAGCTGGTTGGTGAAAACTTCGACGAGTGGCAACGCAATTTGTGCCTGGTACGGACACATGAGAAGCTGATCGATGTGATCGAAAAACCGGCTCCTCCAGTGCAAAACCCAGCGAATGAAGAGGCTTTCAGTGAATACACCAAGTACGAGGAAAAGTGTATCACTATGAGGTGTCTCATCCTGGTGTCAATGAGTGGCGAACTCCACAAGCAACATGAGAATATGGATGCCAAGCAGATCATGGAGCATCTTAAGTAGATGTTCGGTGAGCAGAGTCGGGCGGCAAGGTCCAAGCTGTCAGGGACATTGTTCAAGTCCGCTCTGAGTGAGGGCTCTCCTGTGGGACCCCATGTTCTACGAATGATCAATCTGGTAGAACAGCTTGAGAAGCTGGGGTGCACCTTCTGCAAGGAGATGTAGTAGGAGATGATCTTGTATTCATTTTCGGAGTCTTTCTCCCCGTTCGTGGTCAACTACAACATGAACAAGTTGGACGTTGAGTTTGATGAGATGCACAACATGTTCACTAAGTATGAGAAACAGATGTCCATAGAGAAGAGGGGATCGGGATCTGTGCCGATGGTTGGCCAGTCCTCTTATCAGAAGAGGAAGGGCAAGAAGAGGCCCAGGACTAGACAGAGCGCACCTAAGACTGGTGTGACCAGGGAAAAGGGCGGCGCCACCAAAGCCGACCAATCAGATGCTGAGTTTTCTTCTGCAAGAAGAAAGATCATTGGAAAAGGAACTACAAGAAATACCTGCAGTCTCTAAAGGGCAAGAAGCCAGGTAGGATTCTTATGGAAAATGTTTTCATGCTTTCCTTAACTACTATTGATTCATCTAGATGGGTATTGGATACCGGTTGCAGTTTTAACATCAACAATATGTTGCAGGGACTGAGGATCAGTAGGAGGTTCAGGAAGGGAGAACTCAATCTGAAGGTTGGAAACGACGCAAGTGTTGCTGCTCTAACTGTAGGATCGATTTCTCTTGTAATGCCTACGGGAAAGACTTTGTTGTTAGAAGACTATTACTACATTCCTAAATTTGTTTCGAACGTCATTTCTATTTCTATGCTTGATAGACATGGATTTCAAAAAGTCTTTAGTAATAACATTTGCTCTGCTTATCATGGTGATGATGCATATGTGAATGGTTATTTGCAGCAAAGGATTTATGTCTTACCTGATGTTAACATTAAACCAATTAACATGCATGTTTTAGGCCATAAGTAGATGATCGTCGAAGACAGACGTACCTTTGGCATTGTAGACTTGGTCACATCGGTGAGAAGAGGATAAACAGGTTACATAAAGATGGTATTTTAGGCCATTTTGATTATGAATCTTATGCAACTTGTGAGAACTGTCTCACTGGTAAGATGACCAAATCTCCGTTTAGTGGAACCGGAGAGAGAGCTACAGAACTCCTAGGACTCATACATACCGATGTATGTGGACCTATGAGAGTTCAAGCCAGAGGTGGATATTCATATTTCATCACATTCACTGATGACATGTCGAGATATGGATTTGTGTTCTTGATGAAACACAAATTCGAATCTTTGTAAATGTTCAAGAGATTCCGCAGTGAGGTGGAGAAACAAATCAGTAAGAGTATTAAGGTGTTGAGATCTGACCGGGGTGATGAATATCTAAGTCACGAATTTGTCAATTATCTAAAAAAATGGGATTTTATCTTAGTGGACTTCTCCTGGCACACCACAGCATAATGGTGTGTCCGAAAAGAGAAATCGGACTTTATTAGATATGGTTCGATCCATGATGGGGTTCACGGATCTTCCAACAAACCTGTGGGGTTATGCTTTAGAAGCAGCCACATATATTCTAAACAAGGTTCCCACTAAAGCGGTCTCTAAGACTCCATATGAGATATAGAAGGGACGGAAACCAAACCTAAGATACATCAAGGTTTGGGGTTGTCCAGCTTTCGTTAAGAGACTTCAGTCAGACAAGGTAGATGCTAGGTCTGACAGGTGTAGGTTCATAGGTTATCCCAAGGAAACATATGGGATATTATTTCTACCACCCGTCTGAGCACAAAGTGTTTGTGGCCAGAACGACAACCTTTCTTGAAAGAGATTTCCTTGAGGAAGGAATTCATGGTGGGGAAGTAGTTCGTGATGAGATTCAAGAACCCGACGAACCAACACAAGCTCATGGACATGAGATGTCAAATGAGCGTTCTTGGTTGGGTAATACGTTGTTAGGCTCCGGGGCTTCTTCTTCAAATGTCGAAGTGATAGTGCCCGTTCCAGAACAATTTTAGAAACTAGTTCAAGAACCTTGATAACACGTAAAGTGTATTAGTTTTAGGCGAGGTATTCGTATCATTTTCGCATAGATTTGATAGCACGAGTTACATTTCTGATACGATTATTCTTTACATACGACCATTTTATTGGTTTTCAGGTTTTGAGGCGACAAGGCCTAAACGAGCGTAAAAAGACAAATTCCTGAATCAAACCACTCAAATTGAAGATACAATTCACTCGGAGCCAAAATCAAGCCACGGAACCCAATGGAACACCCGAGCATCGAGCAGATGAAGTAAAAACATGAAATCAAGAGTGCACGCTCGGGCACTGAGGTCTACCCGCTCGGGCAAAAGCTACGGGGTTAATGACAACAATTTGCACGACCCGGGCACGAAGACAACATGATCGGGTGACCATACCCGATCGGGCGACAGCATGTTACCCGCTCAGGCGACAATTAGTCCTAAAAAACCCCCGAGAATTTACATGACTTGGGCTGTTTAACCACGCGATCGGGAAGCATTTCCCGATCGGGTTCAGAACTCAACACGATCGGGCTCGCCTCTGCACGATCGGGTAAAACACGTACTCGAGCGGGCCGCCTTTCTCGTAACAACCTTGATTTAAGTTTGAACGAACAAATTAAGTGGGAAGAAGAGATCCAGACACAAGGGGGCGATGGCTAGGGCAAGGAAAGGCTTGGAAATCATCAGGAAAGGCTCGGGAGACGCTGGAGAAGGAGAGAAGCATCAATCCGTACATCGGTAACACAATATGGAAGATCGAGGCATCGAGTTACCTAGGGTTTATCATGTTTAGGGTTACGTCATCTTCATTGTCAGTAAACTCCATGAGTGAGTAGATTCCCAACTATGGGTTAGGAATATCGGATTTGTAATGGATGTACAAGTTTTGCGTTAATGCTTAGATATATCGTATTTGTCTTGATATTCGGTCCTATAATCAACATCGTAACGCTTAAACTAGTGCTGCCCGCTCAGTAACATAGGAATTCATATTTTGTTGGAAGGTTAAAGTATGAATCCGGAACTGTTGAATTGGAGGTTAAGTTCGATTAATGAGAATCTGACCGGTCGGTTAATCGACTTAGGAATTAGGATTGCACACATAACGCTGTCATAGTACGAGTTAATCACTACTGGAAGGTAGGATTGCACGTACTTATGGTTAGGAGGTTTAGGCTCGGCAGAATCACTCCTCACCTTAGAGCATGAATTTCCCGTTATCAAGATAATTCGATAGGTTTATGATCTTTAGTTGTTACATCCTTGCGATTCCCGGTATCTCGGCACCCGTAGTGTTCTTCATCGTCAAGTCTTCCACATCTTTCTATCGCTCCTACTATTTAGTTTAGTGTTTTAGATATTTCACACCACGCCATCATCTATTTCTCACCTTCTTAGTTTAGTTACATTCTTAGGATTGGCTGCCTTAGTCCCTAGAGTTCGACCCTGGTACTACACGAACCATATACTTGCGGTGAAGTGGTCTAGGAAATATTTTAGCTTGAACTTCCGCACATCAAGTTTTTGGCGCCGTTGCCGGAGACTAATTACGACCTAGACTAGGAATTAGCTAGATTGAGATCTAGTCCTTTCCGGAGTCTTCATTTGTTTTTCGCATTTTCTTTTTGTTTTCTTTTATCGAGTCTATTCTATCTACCGCGAATCTACACTTTGGTGTTTCGTTTCTTGTTTTGCAGGAAGCCTTGTATGAGAAGCTCCACACAAAAGCTCCTCATTTACGATCCCGAGGTCGAGCGAACATTATGGAACCTGCGCAAGAAGAGGAGAGTTGGAATAGCGGATTCAGAGTTCGAAGTAGATAGAGAGAGCGGTCACGAGACATACGCCTCTGAAGAGGAAGAAACCGATAGCGCAAGCAGCGGAGAGGACAACGCAAATAACCCAAACATGGCTGCTGCCGATGAGACTTACGGAGCCTACACCGCTCCGAAGCATACTCGGTTGCTTTCGTGCATGGCCCGCACGATAGACAATCAGGTTGAGCTACAATCGGCCTTCATACAGATGCTCAACAACTCGGTCTTTAGAGGAATGGAGAACGAAGATCCGAACTCCCACCTTACGGACTTTAAGATGCTTTGCAACACCACCAAGGTTGGCACGGGAGTTACTCGGGAGGATCTTTACTTGATGGCATTCCTATTCTCACTCAAGGATGCGGCACATCGTTGGTTTTTCAACTTGCCAGCTGCATCAATTACGTCGTGGGATGATCTGGAGCAACGGTTCATGCAACAATTCTTCCCGGATCATAGAACACTTCTCGACAAGAATCGCATAAATTCTTTCCTTCAAGAAAGAGGCGAGACGCTACACGATGCATGGGAGCGTTTTAAGAACTACCAGCGGGTATGCCCCCATCACGGAATGGATAAGAAGTATCTTATCACGAGTTTTATCCAAGGTCTCCAAGAAACCACCCGGTTCATGATCGTGGCAGCGGGTGGTGGTTCCCTCAGCAACCTCACATTCAATTAACTTGAGAACTTGATCAAGAGAATGGCGAGGGAAGGAGGTAAGAAGGTCGGGGACTACAACCGCGATCACCCATCCAAAGCGCCAGTGAATGAGCTAGGCATCGCCAACCCGGAATTAACGAACTTGAAGCAGCAAGTTGGCGAAATATACAGGATGATAGCTGGACTTCATGTGGACCGACATGACGCATCCGTAGGCCAAGGGATCGAGGAAGTGAACTACGTCAGCAATCGAGCCTACCAGCAAAATTATATCAAGAGCCATCCCAACCTCTCTTATGGCAACACGAGCAATGTAGCAAATCCGCAGGACTTCGAACCGTGGATGATGGCAAGAAATCAGAACCAAGTTTTCTAGCCGAGAGGAAGTGGCCAAGACTATGGTTATCAGCCTCACGCACAATCTTCAGGTGACTCTGAGATTCTTTCTATGCTTCAACTGATGTATCAAGAGCAGAAAAGTGTGCTTGGAGGGATTAAGGTTGAGCAAGAGGACATGAGGAAAAGAATGGACAGGTTCAAGACGCATTTGGGGCTCCTCGAAACTCAAGTGGCATAACTAGCCCAAGGGTCGAGCCGACAACCCGGACAGCTTCCCGGGAAACTCAAGGCGAACCCCCGCGAGCAAGTAAATGCCATTTTCTTAAGGAGCGGGAACACGGTAGAGCAACCAATGCCTTCCAAAGCTGCAAGAGGAGAGCCTTTGAGTGATAAGATCGAACAACCAATCACTCCAGCCGTGGAAGAGAAAAAGGCCGAGGAAGAAGAGAGGGAGTTACCCTACGTAGCACCTCCCCCGAGGGTACCACCATTACCCTTTCCGCAGCGTCAAAGGAAGCAGAGCGACGATGCTCAATTCGCTCAATTCGTGGAACTCTTGAGGAAGCTGCAAGTCACCATCTCGTTCTATGACGCGCTTACGAAGATCCCATCATATGCAAAATTCCTCAAAGACATCATAATGAGGAAGAGCACCGTGGACAACGAGATGGTAATGGTCACAAAATCACTCATACAGCCCCCTACCATGGTCAAGAAGATGTCCGATCCAGGTAACTTCGTCATTCCATGTAAGATTTACGACTATGAAATTGAGCATGCACTAATCGATATCGGAGCGAGTGTGAGCTTGCTACCATTATCGCTTATTGAGAAGCTCAATAGAGTAGGAGGTCTTCAACCCACGCGTATGCAAATCACATTGGTTGATCAAGTCGTACGGAGACCCGTGGGTATATTGATGAATGTAGCTGTACAAGTGGGAGAATTCTGGTTCCCCGCCGACTTTGTTGTTGTGGATATGGAGACCAATCCGAAGATCCCCGTCATTTTGGGAAGATCATTCTTCAACACGACAAAAATGGTCATCTATTGCGCGGAAGGCAGGCTGGTGATGAAATTCGGGGACAAGTCTATCGAGTTCAAACTCGACGATGCATTGAAGACGCTGTATATGACTGAACACGTAATGCACGTTACCACGATGGACGCACCAATGGAGAAAATTGAACGTGTACATCGTGACGTCCATCCCGTGGAGATACCACTGTCCGAGCGCACCAGGAGCCAATTTCAGTGACCAGCAAGATCAGATGCATTCACGCAACCCAGGGAGAAGCCAAAATTCCCTCAGCAGAGAAGTGACCCGAGCGGGCAACATACCTTACCCGCGCGGGCAGTAGCAAAACGAGCGGGCAACATACTTTACATACGCCCATTTTATTGGTTTTCACGTTTTAAGGCGACAAGGCCTAAACGAGCGTAAAAAGACAAATTCCTGAATCAAACCACTCAAATTGAAGATACATTTCACTCGGAGCCAAAATCAAGCCACGAAACCCAATGGAACACCCAAGCATCGAGCGGATGAGGTAAAAACATGAAATCAAGAGTGCCCGCTCGGGCACTGAGGTCTACCCGCTCGGGTAAAAGCTACGGGGTTAATTACATTAATCTGCACGTCCCGGGCACGAAGACAACATGATCGAGTGACCATACCCGATCGGGCGACAGCATGATAACTGCTCGGGCGGCAATTAGTCCTAAAAATCCTCGAGAGTTTACACGACTCGGGCTGTTCAACCACGCAATCGAGAAGCATTGCCCGATCGTGCTCAACACTCAACACGATCGGGCTCGCCTCTGCACGACCGGGTAAAACATGTACCCGAGCGGGCTGCCTTTCTCGCAACAACCTTGATTTAGAGTTTGAACGAGAAAATTAAGTGGGAAGAAGAGATCTAGAAACAAGGGGGCGACAGCTAGGGCAAGGAAAGGCTTGGAAATCATCAGGAAAGGCTCGGGAGACGCTGGAGAAGGAGAGAAGCATCAAACCGTACATCGGTTAACACAATAGGGAAGATCGAGGCATCGAGTTTCCTAGGGTTTATCATGTTTAGGGTTATGTCATCTTCATTGTCAGTGAACTCCATGTGTGAGTAGATTCCCAACTATGGGTTTTGCGTTAATGCTTAGATCTATCGTATTTGTCTTGATATTCGGTCCTATAATCAACATTGTAATGCTTATACTAGTGTTGCCCGCTCAGTAATATAGGAATTCATATTTTGCTGGCAGGTTAAAGTATGAATGCAGAACTGTTGAATTGTAGGTTAAGTTCGATTAATGAGAATCTAACCGGTCGGTTAATCGACTTAGGAATTAGGATTGTGCACGTAACGCTGCCATAGTACGAGTTAATCACTCCTGGAAGGTAGGATTGCACGTACTTATGGTTAGGAGGTTTAGGCTCGGCAGAATCACTCCTCACCTTAGAGCATGAATTTCCCGTTATCAAGATAATTCGATAGGTTTATGATCTTTAGTTGTTCTTAGAGCATTTTCCCGTTATCAAGATAATTGGATAGGTTTATGATCTTTAGTTGTTACATCCTTGCGATTCCCGGTATCCCGACACCCGTAGTGTTCTTCATCGTCAAGTCTTCCACATCCTTCTATCACTGCTACCATTTAGTTTAGTGTTTTAGATATTTCACACCACGCCATCATCTATTTCTCACCTTCTTAGTTTAGTTACATTCTTAGAATTGGCTGCATTAGTCCATATTTTAGCTTGAATTTCCGCACATCAAACCTGATCAGGAACAAGTCCAACAAGGTATCCCAGTGCAGGTTGAACCTGTTGCACAGGCTTCCTTGAGAAGGTCAACACGTTCTCATCGTGCACTTGAGAGACTCAATATGTTGGTGCAAGAGCACATGGTCGGTCATAGAGATGATGACCCGTTGACTTTTCAAGAAGCCATACAAGGCCCAGATTCAGAGAAATGGTGGAAAGCCATCGAATCCGAGATGGAATCTATGAAGGTCAACGAAGTATGGACTTTGGTTAATTTTTCACAGGCTTCCAGACCGATCGGTTGTAAATGGATTTACAAGAGGAAGATTGGAGCAGACGGGCAGGTAGAGACCTATAAAGCTCGTCTAGTTGCCAAGGGGTATAGTCAACGAGAAGGGATTGACTATGAAGAAACGTTCTCCCCTGTTGCAATGCTCAAATATATTCAGATTTGCTTGCGATAGCGGCGCACTATGACTGAGATCTGGCAAATGGAATTGAAGACTACTTTCCTTAACGAAGAGCTCCAGGAAGAGGTTTTTATGACTCAACCTTAGGGTTTCATATCGCCAACTCAAGGTCATATGGTATGCAAGAAAAATCGCTTTAAAAGGCAGTTGAAGAGTTCAAATTTGTTTGATACGATGAAGAGCCTTGTGTGTACAAGAAGTTTAGTGGGAACGCGGTTGACTACCTTTTGCTTTATGTGGATGGCATATTGCTCATGGGGAATGACATTCTGGTGTTGCAAGAGATGAAGTCATGGTTGTCTGATCAGTTCTCCGTGAAGGATCTAGGAGAAGCAGCCTATATTCTTGGAATAAAGATCTATAGGGATAGATCAAAGAGGTTGCTTGGATTGTCACAATCCCATTACATTGGCAGTATCGTGAGACGATACAACATAGAAAGTTCCAAGAAGGGCTATCTACCGATAGGCATTGGAATTTCTCTTTCTAGGGAGGATTGTCCTAAGTCCCCAGAGGAAAGAGAACACATGAGTCGGCTTCCCTACGCCAGCGCAGTGGGAGCCATCATGTACTCCATGACGTGTACTAGGCCTGACGTAGCCTACGCACTAAGTGTAGTGAGTAGATATTAGGCAGATCCTGGTGAGGAACACTGGAAGGTTGTTAAGAACATCCTTAAGTACTTACGAAGGACTAAGCACCAGTTCTTCATTTATGGTGGTTCTAACTTGAGTTAAAAGGATTTACTAATGCGGGTTCCTCGACAGACAAGGATGCTAGTCGGTCCATTTCAGGCTATGTATTTTGTCTGAATAGAGGCTCAGTAAGTTGGAAGAGTTCCAAGCAGGCTACTATAGCCGATTCGGCAACTGAAGCAGAATATATATCGGCTTGCGAAGCAGCTAAAGAAGCGGTTTGGATGAGAAAGTTCATAGATGAACTTGGTGTGGTACCTTCGAAAAAGGAAGTAATTCCTTTATTGTGTGATAGCACTGGAACTATTGCTCAGGCGAAGGAACCAAGGTCTCATCAGAAATCGAAACATGTTCTGCGGAAGTTTCACTTGATACGAGAGATCATAACGCGTAAGGACATGCAAGTCTAAAAGGTGGATGGAAAGGAAAACGCAGCCGATCCGTTCACGAAGGCGCTTGGGTCAAAGGAGTTTGACAAGCATAAGCTGAGGATTGGATTGAGAGACATGACTCGTTGGCATTAGTTCATAGACATGTAGCGAGTTGTATTTTTAGACATCGATTTTATTCTAATAATATATAGCATTATTTTCATTTGATGAATTTTCATAAGTGTATGATAGAGTCCAAGATTAAATCTAAAACTTGACATTATGATAGAGATCATAATAAAGAGAGTCAAGTTTTGGTATGATATAATCTGAATTGTTCTTGTTCGTAGGATCACTACTCGGACTACAATGATCCGGAAAGAACATCATGTATGTGATAAGTTTCTACGTTGATAGAAATCAATAGATCTCTTTTACTGAATCACATATGTGGGTGATACACATGATGATGTGATCACAGAACTGACCTAAAGGGAGAAATGCTTAATGGTTAAATAACCAATGAACTGTCATTGAGATTTCTCCAGATAGTTAGTTTTTTCTTAGAGTTGAGATCAACATAGTAACTAGCATCTTATCTTTTATTCTTTGATTCTGGACACCTAATATCTGAGAGTACTAGTTGAATAGATATTGGGAATAATTAGATATTTGCGTAGTTAGTGACTGATCAAGATGGGATCCCTCAACTCTTGGTAAGAGTTTGAGCTCTATGTTGTCATTAATCACAATGACTATATGAATCTTTGGCCAGAGTACATTGAATGAATGAAGAAAGGTGTTTCTTAGGTTCATTCATCAGTAAGTTGTGATTGACATGAAACATAGTTGATGATCCGTAAGGCTGATAGTTATGACCATGCCTAGGATGCATCCGGAGCTGTAAAGATGGAAGGAAATATTAACGTCAACTTCACCATGGTTTGTTTTGGGCATTAGTTCATAGACATGTAGCGAGTTGTATTCTTAGACATCGATTTTATTTTAATAATATATAGCATTATTTTCATTTGATGAATTTTCATAAGTGTATGATAGAGTCCAAGATTAAATCTAAAACTTGACATTATGATAGAGATCATAATAAAGAGAGTCAAGTTTTGGTATGATTTAATCTGAATTGTTCTTGTTCGTAGGATCACCACTCGGACTACAATGATCCGAAAAGAACAACATGTATGTGATAAGTTTCTATGTTGATAGAAATCAGTAGATCTCTTTTACTGAATCACATATATGGGTGATACACATAATGATGTGATCACTGAACTGACCTAAAAGGGAGTGAACTGTCATTGAGCTTTCTTCAGATAGTGAGATTGTTAGTTTTTTCTTAGACTTGAGATCAGCATAGTAATTAGCATCTTATCTTTTATTCTTTGATTTTGGACACCTAATATCTGAGAGTACTAGTTGAATAGATATTGGGAATAATTAGATATTTGCGTAGTTAGTGACTGATCAAGATGGGATCCGTCAACTCTTGGTAAGCGTTTGAGCTCTATATTGTCATTAATCACAATGACTGTACGAATCTCTGGCCAGAGTACATTGAATGAATGAAGAAATGTGTTTCTTAGGTTCATGCCTAGGATGCATCCGGAGCTGTAAAGATGGAAGGAAATATTAACGTCAACTTCACCATGGTTCATTTTGGGTAATATTGTTACTCAAATGAGTAAGGATGTTGCTTCACGATATCCGGTCGTTAGGGAGTGCTGCTAGATGCCAACCTCGATTAGTTAATTAGTGGAGACTAATTGGCTACCGGTTCAGTGATGAACCTACGAGATCACACGCATACGAGTGTCGCAGTATCGGCTTGTGATTGTTAGACAATCAGTGTGGAATACAATTATATTTTTCCGCTAGCACCCAAGAATATAATTGTACTTGATTTTCTTTTGGGGTAGTACATCTGATGTACATGCAAGTACGTGTATGGAGATATATGTACTTCGACTGTTTGAAATATTACGTAAAGGTAAGTGGGAGATTGAAAGTAATATGCCTCTTATGTAATATTTTAAGAGTCATGTGTTTAGGTTGTAATTATTAAAAAGTTTAATAATTATATAATAAACGAACAATAGGTTTTCGTTAATCAGATTTCATTAGCAAAAGCTAAACCCTAAAACGATAACCATCACACAAGAAAAACGAAGAACGAAACAGTTTCGTTCATCATGAATTCCGCACCAACGGTTGGAAAGCATATCCGATCTCGGTGTGGATATGCGTAGAGGGCTTGTTCTATCAAGTCTATCACATCCGACAATCACACGTTCAACGCAAAAAGGTATTACGAAATCGTTTCTAATCTGTTCGTCATTGAAACCCAAAAATCAATCTTTAAACATGACTAAATCTCATATTCGGGTTGATAAAACACGCTCCGCACCCTAAATCAACCCAACATGTATAACAACATTTTCACTTCATGTTCTTCTATTTAATAAAATCTTATAAACAAACCTATGAATCTTCATATTTACGACCTCACGACATATTAAACATTCAAGAAATGACACCATACGTACGACTTATTTATACCCCAATCACTATTTTATATAGTATATTATCATTTTCTACTCATAAATTTATTTGGTTTTAGTTGTGTTTTAAAACTATGTGTTAGAGTATTTTGATCTTATTTTGATTGCTGAAATTTCATATTTCAATAGGTCAAAATTAGTTAAGTCAAAGGCTAAGAATATGGAATTTGTTGGAGAAAATCAAGGAGCTAAAAACATGGAAGTTGTTGGAGAAAAACAAGGAGCATAAAAATTGGAACAAACACATCATGAAGATCTATATAAGGAGTGCTTGTCTGAATTAACAGTTGAGAGACTTCTCCATCTGATTTGAGAGTTCATCAATGTCAAAGAGAGAAGTGGACCTTAAAACGGCGAAACTAAATTAGAGTTCCTTTTTCACTTTGTGAAGTGGTTGTTTTCACAAATCGTAGATTGTGTATCTAGGGATTTGTGGGGGAGTAGCTTGAGAGTCATTCTATAAGGCTATTGTGAGAATAGTCTTAGGTTGTCATACATGCGTGTGTGATACTTGGGGCTTAGAATTTGGATTCAAGACTGGTAGAGTCTCACGGTGAGTCTGAGTCTGTATTCAGGTGTACCTGGAAGACCGTTTGAATTAAATAGAAAGTCCTTTGGAGTTTTAAAACTCCACCAAAACGTATTGGCCATCTATTCTTTAGTTCTTTCAATTGGTATCAGAGCTGGAAACGAAAAATAATATTCGTTTTAGATCCGGTTAAAGAGTGAGATGGAAGGAACACGAGATCTATACTCGTATTGCAAGCCCGTAATACTCAATTATTCTAATTATTAGTATTGGAAGGTTAAGATGAGAGCAAATATTCGTGGCATAGATGAAGATGCGTGGGGAGCTGTGAAGTATGGTTGGAGTCCTCCTATGATGATTGACGACAAACACAATGAAAAAGAGAAACCACTTGACCAATGGACGTCGACCGATAAGAGATCATCTACTTACAATGCAAAGGCATTAGTGGAGATATTCGCCTTAGTTGATATGGATGATTTAGACAAATACAAGGTTGTGAATCTAATAAAGAAGTTTGGGATACACTTGAAACAATACACGAAGGAACTCCTAGTGTGAAGAGAACAAGATTGGACATTCTTGAACATCAATTTGAAAAGATTGAAATGGGAGAAAACGAAAGCGTGAAAGAGTTTTGTGGAAGATTAAATACCTTGGCCAATGAAGCACATGTTCTTGGTCAACCCTATGAAGACAAGAAGCTTGCCAACAAACTTTTTCGGTGCTTACCCAAAATGTTTTCAGCACAAAAGGCAGCAATGAAAATGTCACTCAATACTGACACAACAAGCTTTAAGGAGATTGTGGGAATCTTGTCCGCATATGAGATGGAGTTGCAGCTGGAACAAGGATCAGTAAGTAATAGTGCATCTAAAGGAATATCACTAAAAGTTGAAGAAAATTCTTCAGAAGACGAGGGACTCATCGGAGACATATCCTTGTTAGCAAAGAAATTTAAAAAATTCTTAAAAAGAAGGCCACGAGGATACCCCGAGACACGCAAGGTATACCCGGAGAAAGAAGAGAAATCTAAAGTTCAATGTCATGAGTGTAGGGACTCATCGGAGACATATCCTTGTTACAAAGAAATTTAATAAATTCTTATAAAGAAGGCCACGAGGATACCCCAAGACACGCAAGGTATACCCGGAGAACGAAGGGAAATCTAAAGTTCAATGTCATGAGTGTAGGGGATATGGACATATCAAGAATGAATGTCCTAGTGTTCAAAAACAAGAAGCAACTTTAAAAGCCTTGGAGGAAACTAAATGCTTCAATTGTCAAGGTATTGGACACATGAAGAATGAATGTCTTAATATTCAAAAGGCAAACCAGTCTCTTCTTACTCAGGAAGAATCTACTGATTCGGAGGAAGAAAGTGAAGAAGAAGACATGATAAATTATGTCTCTTTCTACGGTTTCATAACTAGTGAAGATGAACAATCAAATGACGAAAGTGATGATGAGATGACTATGAAAGAGTTATTCGAGAAGTGCATTGAGATGGATCAACGAAATTTGAAGATTTTTAGAGAAAAGAATGTTGTTGAGTCACAATTAAAGGTTGTTACGGAACAACTTTTTAAAAAGGAGGAAGAGGTAAATCAGGTTTCAAGTCAACTAGAGGAAACAAAGAAGAATTTAAGGATGTTGACAAATGGAAGTGAAAAGCTGGACTACTTGCTAACAATAGGAAAGAGAGATACAAATCACTATGGATTTGGCTACAAAGGAGAAAGTTCTCGCAATGAAGGAAAATTTGTCAAAAGTGAAAATCTGATAGAAATAGATACACCTTCCAAAACAAAAAGTATACATGCCGCGCCCGTGAGTTCCAGATATCAAGAACGGAGAAGATGTTACTACTGTGGAACATTATGAATGGAGACCTCAAAGAGTTATGATCGGAGAAGATGTTACTACTGTGGCATATTCAAGTAAATTTTTTTCAAATGAAACATTATGAATGGAGACCTCAAAGATCATTCAATGAGAGGAAAACACGGAAAAGATTGAATCACTTTCAATCACATTAGACCCAAGGTAAGTCACGAAGAAACAATCAATCACAATGGTTTCGAGGTAAGTCACAGCAATACCAAGGTAAATTTCCTTACTGGTCTACACCTAATATTAGACAAATATGGGTTAAAAAGAGCGAAAGGTATATCACAATAAGACAACCTACGATTAAACAAATCTGGGTTAGGAAATTGGATCTAAGTTGCAATGTTGCTTTTACTTCGATATAAAATGAGAAAGATTCAATGTGATACTTTGGTAGTGGCTGTTCAAGACATATGGCATGTAATCTTAGCTTGCTGTCAAACTTTACAGAAAGTGCCAAAGGAAGTAATGTTACTTTCGGTGATGGACGGAAAATGACATTATGACTATTGGACAACCAAAGCTGACTAATGTGCATTTTGTGCAAGGACTTCAAGCAAACTTGATTAGTATTAGTCAACAATGTGATCAAGGGTTACATGTCTCTTTCTCACATGAGAAATGCATTGTCACAGATGAGGATGGTAAGAATGTTTATGTAGGTGCTACATCTAGACAGAAGAAGTGAAGTGCTTTCATGTTACACAAGATCCAATTCACTTATGGCATCAATGTTTAGGTCATGTAAATTATCGAACCATTGTTAAATTGTCTAACTCTGAGTTGATTCGAGGTATGCCCAGGATGTCAAAGATAAAGGAAGTCATTTGCAAACCTTTCCAACAAGGGAAACAAGTTGGAATACATTACAAGAAGATGCCACGAATCAAGACCACACACATACTAGAATTGCTTCACATGGATTTGATGGGACCGATGCAAACTAAAAGCATAAGTGGAAAGAGGTATGTTTTCGTATGTGCTGATGATTTTTCAAGATATACATGGGTTAGGTTTTTGCGAGAAAAAGGTGAAACCTTTGAAATATTTCATTATTTGTGCTTAAACTTGATAAATACCAAAGGAAGGATTAAGAGAATTAGAAGTGATCATGGTCGTGAATTTGAGAATGAGTCTTTTGAAAATTTATGTAATAAACTTGGTATTTCACATGCATATTCTGCTCCGAAAACTCCACAACAAAATGGAGTTGTGTAAAGAAAAAATAGAACCTTGCAGGGAATTGCTAGGGCAATGCTGCATGGTAAGGGAGTTGCACCTCGGTTCTGGGCAGAAGCCATAAATACGACATGTCATATCATCAACAGAGTTTATGCTCGAACAGGTACTGAGAAAACTCCATATGAAATATGGAAAGGTAAGACACCAAATATCAACGATTTTCATGAGTTTGGGTGTAAGTGCTACATACTCAATGATCGAGAGTATCTTGGTAAGTTCGACTCAAAGAGTGATGATGGTATGTTTCTAGGTTATGGTACAAATTCAGCATCTATTCGAGTTTATAATTTTCATACCAAGACTGTTATTGAGTTCACTAACGTTGTATTTGATGAAGAAAGTCAAAACATAGAATATGTTAACAGAATTGTAGCTCAGTTACAAATAGATATGCTAAACATGCCTGTGGAAGTCGAAGGTTCACCTGAGAAATAAACTGACAACCTAGAAACAAGAATTACTAAGGAGAACTTAGCAAAGGAGATGGAAGGAGAAATCAATTCAACTCAAGTACACAAAAATCATTCCATAGCAAATGTCATCGGAAATGTTCATGACCCAAGAAGATTGAGGAACAAACCACGTATCAACTACAAAGATTTGGTGAGATTCGTTTCCTTTACATCCTTATCCACGACAGAAGTGGAATATATTGCATTAGGGAGTTGCAGCACACAACTCATTTGAATGAACCAAATGCTATCAAACTATGGCATGGATTCTAACTCTTTCATTGCTCACTGTGATAATACAAGTGCCATAAATATTTCAAAGAATCCAGTACTACATTCTAGAACAAAGCATATTGAGATTAGGCATCATTTTCTTTGAGAGCTTGTTGAGAAAAAGCAATTGAAAATTGAATATTGGCCTACGGAACGACAATTGACTAATATTTTTACCAAACCTCTGGACATGAACGCTTTGTGAATATGAGAAAAGCACTTGGTGTGTGCGAGCTTTAAAAGGAAAAAGGGTAATGAATATACTTTATTGTTTGAGAAGTATGGTAGTAGAAGTATACTTAGGCTGATATTAAGGTGCACTTGGTATATTGGAAAAAGTTTTTAGTGCACAGATGGGAACAACACTTCTACACTCCGCTGTCAATAAAATTGATAAGAGTGCAATGGAATTGGCTCGGGCTAAGTGGTGAGGCGGATATCCAACTTCGAAGTCTTAAGGGCATAAGGTTAGTAAAAAATGAAAAAGGTAAAGAAAAAGATAAAAGAAAAAGAATATTCAAGCATACATATCCAAGAATAAACGAAAAGAAAAAATGAATGATGATAAAAGAACAAAACCTACATACTCCGCTATGATTTGATCGTAAGAGTATACCTACACGGTAACCTTAGTCTAAGTGGTGGGGAAATCTATCAATTTCAACGATCTAGAAGTCCAGAGTGTTTGTTCTTAATCAGGTACGAAATTCTATTTGAATATATATCGGGTGTACCTGGTGGATGTGTTGAGTATATTTGTGCCGACTATTTCTTTTTAGTTGAGTATATTTGAAAAAGAAATGTTTACGAAAGTGTTTTTGAAGGGTTTTGTGGTAAATGTCAGCTAAATTGAAGTGAAGTATCACATTTCAAGAAGAAATTGTTTAAAGGAAATAAAGGATAATTAAGTTTGATATTGCATGCATTGTTTATCATTTGAATGTGAAAGTTGAAATTTGTTGTACGAACGAAACCCTATTCCAATGACATCGAAGAGAAAAGATAAATCTTCTGCAGGAATGTTAAGAAGTTGAAGTCAAGTTGCTGATAAGGACTACAAGCAGTATTGTTTTTTCCCGATAATTTCCATTTAATCTCGAATTTGCTTTAATGTGAGTCTCATGCCGGGGGAGAATTTTTGTTCTTATACTCACACAAATAGGGGGAGAAAAATGTACTAGTGCAAGCGTAATTGTTACCTATGCAGGCAAACCTGAAGACATGCAGAAGTGGATAGTTGGTGCTTGGTCCTTCAAAGATATGGATGATGCGATGATGTGTTTGTTTAAGTATAAGATCAAAAAGTGGGAGATTGTTAGAGTATTTTGATCTTATTTTGATTGCTGAAATTTCATATATGAATAGGTCAAAATAGTTAAAGTCAAAGGCTAAAAACATGGAGTTTGTTGGAGAAAATCAAGGAGCTAAAAATATGGAAATTGTTCGAGAAAAACAAGGAGCATAAAAATTGGAACAAACACATCATGAAGATCTTTATAAGGAGTGCTGATCCGATTTAACAATTGAGAGACTTCTCCATCTGATTTGAGAGTTCATCAATGTCAAAGAGAGAAGTGGAGTTTAATACGGCGAAACTAAATTACAGTTTCTTTTTCACTTTGCGAAGTGGTTGTTTATACAAATCGTAGATTGTGTATCTAGGGATTTTTTGGGGAGTAGCTTGAGAGTCATTATGTAAAGCTATTGTGAGAATAGTCTTAGACTGTCATACATGCGTGTGTGACGTTCAGGGCTTCGAATTTGGACTCAAGACGGATAGAGTCTCAGGGTGAGTCTGAGTCTGTATTCAGATGTACCTGAAAGACCGTTTGAATTAAATATAAAGTCTTTTGGAAATTTAAAACACCACCAAAACGTATTGACTACCCACTGTTTAGTTCTTTCACTATCAAATTAACATATAAAGATTGTCTTTATGCGGTCATTTAATACGAATTTTGCTTTGTTCGTCATTAATAGAAACGAAGATGGAATAAAATCGGACATAAACTTCTATTCTACGGCACATCTCTTGTGGAGAAACAAATGAAAATTTCAGTTTTCTAATTGGTTTCAGAAAAAATACATCGTTTTACCTTTAAAAGTTTTCATAATAAAATATTAAATATACAAAACGGCGGAGGTGCAACTTTGGAAGAAAAATGTATGTGAGGTATTTTAAATGTAAAGAACTGCAATAGTGAAACGGGACATATGTGTTAACAAACGAGCCGATTTGGTGTAAATTTTGTAAATGTCTGTCCCTAAATCTCATAGCTAATGTTTCAATAATTTATTATCTTTTTATGAAAGATTGAAAGAAAATGTAGCTTGTCCCATTTTTATTTTAAAACAAGTTTGATGAGAATTTCAAGTTTTTTGGAAATTTTGGGTGTCGCTTATATTTTTAGCTTTAGTTACATATGTTTTTTTCACCAATTACATATTCCTTGAAACGTCATAAGTTTTTTTTTTCCTTTTTTTCTCTGGGTTCTAGACCCAATTTATTCTGATATTTAGGCAAACTCAGATGTTTTTGGTCTTCATTTTATTCGATTCCCTGTTAACATCCCTGTTTATATGATATATATATATATAGGTATAGATATATATTGTTACAATTGGACGTTAGCGGGTGAATTGGATTCCCATGTGCCACATGAATTTGATTCAAGGAACAGAAGATAGAACATTATTGCGATTTCATGTCTTTTGACTAAAAACGGTTAGAGACAGTCAAATCTCAACCACATTTTTTATTGCATCAAAGTTTATTTCATCTTCTGAGATAACCACCTTAACGGTATAATATTTGCCAAATTTTACAATTTGACCTAATGAAAAAATTAAAATAAAATTTTAGTACCCATTTCGACTGGATAAATTGTTGAGCATATATCACTATTATTTTCGGAAGATCAATAAAAATAATATTCTAACATAATTTTTTAAACAATTAATATCCAAATGGTTATTTTGTTCAAAATGTTTCCAAAATGGCAACATGTATTGCAATGTCTGTCAAGTTACAATAATTGTGACAGCATAGACACATTTTTTGTCGAAAATTGTCTCTTTACCTTCTTTGGTTCGAAATTTCCATCTTGTACGTGTGTAGTCTCGTCCCATTCTAGTCTCTCTTCCTACGTTTTTTTCTTTTAATCTCCTCCCCTTCGGCGAACTCTTTTGTAAATTTGTCTAATACTCAGGTATTCCCAGTCATTGTCAGTTGGGTACCCAGTAGCATCGTCAAATCATGTCCCTAAACAAAGTCTACCAATCACCTATACCTCCGAGTCATGTCCATAAAGATCGTCTTTGGTTATGCACTCGGAATATACACGATGTTTTTTAATTCAATAATAAAACCTGGGATGTGGTTACCTCCACACATGTAAATGAGGTCATGGCGATGACATAAAATATACATGAATCTTAAAGGTCTAAAAATATTCAAGAATTGTCTATAAATCAACTTGACATAAAAACTGCAGTTCTCCATACCAATATTCAAAAGATAATATACATGCATCAACCGTCTATTTAATTCAACATTGATTCCTAAAAACTATATATCTGATTCAGGAATATTAGGTAGTGAAGGTGATCCTTTCATTCCTAGTCAATTCTAACCAATAAACTAAACACAAGATAGTTGGAAGATTATCATTTTGTTGAACCTAAATCCTATTGCATGTTGCACCTTTATCTGAATTATGTCCATGAAAATTTTTGCGATGGAGAAACCGAGAACCTCTGTGTGAAAACAAAATAGGAAGTGTAGGTTGCTAACGGGGTAACGGAAGCGTTTTTTTATAACAATATGCATATAGATCTAGTTATGTTTCAGGAAGGGATCATGAAGGGTTTCACCAAAACGCAAAGAACAATTATTAGAATTACCTGTTTTGGTAAATACAGATGAGTGTAGGATGTGAGCTCCGAACGTATGAAGCCTCTAGTGTATCAATACCGAGATCTACCTTTGCTTTCAACTTTTGATCCGAATCTGATCAAGAATGGCGAATCGGTTCTGCCCCCGTTCTTACTCTATGTTTTTTGGGGCTAGGGTTTTTATGGGGGCAAAGAGAGCTTTTATAATACTAACTTCTCAGCTAGTTGCAAAATAACCCCATAACTATTTAATATTATATTTTGGCTCTATACGTTCAATCTCCCACTTGCCTTAATATAATATCTCAAATAGTCTAAGCTCATGTATCTTCATACACATACATGTCCGTACATCCAATGTACAACCCTCAAAGATAAAATCAAGTACGATGATATCACTACAAAAAAACATGCGATTTCCAACGGACATATTGGAAATCGCCCAAAATCCATTGCAAAAAGTGATTCCCAACGGACGACAACTGATCTGAGCGCGTTGGAAAACGTGCGTTATAAATCGGGATCCGTTGTGATTCCCAACGGCTTTCCAACGGAAAATATCCGTTGAAAAATTCTGACAAACGTCCAACGGATAGACCCCTTGGCAAATTGTAACGGAGGTCCATTGAAAATTCTGTAACGGATGCCTGTTAAAAAGTTGCAACGGACGCCCGTTAAAATATTGTAACAGAAGTCCTTTACAATTTTGTAACGGGCGTCCGTTGCCACACCGTCGCGAAGAAAAGAGCGGGAATTCAATTTTCCAACGGACATCTATTGGAAACTAGCGAGAAATGGCAACGGGCATCCAGTACAAAATGGCGAGAAATGGCAACGGTTATCCGTTATCGTTTGACGGGAAAAATAATTCCAAAGGATGCCCGTTAGAATTTCTAACGGGCATCCGTTGGAAAGTTGTTTAAAGAAAAAAAAATTAAAAAATATATTTTTACGTAAATTAAAAAGTTTTAATTAAACTACTCAAAGATTTTACAAAAAATTAAACCTAAATCTATTACAATTTATTTAAATCGGTGGTGCCGATATCATCTCTGAGGTCACCATCACCTCTGGAAGGCATTACATCCGAATCGATACCCACTTCTTGTCGCGGCGTTGATCCCCTCACTTGGCCGGATAGAAACTATATAATGCCCTCAATGTACTGCACTTGTGATCGCGTTGCCTTCAGTTGGGCTTGAGTGTCTCAAAGTTGTGCTTCGAGATCCTCGATACGGCGTTGCTGCATGTAGCTCTCTTGGACCACAAGAGTTACCGTCGTGGCGTCCTCGATCATATCTTTTTGAAGTGCCCTGAGACCGTATGAACGCCCCTTATATTGTCTAACCGACTACAAAACAAAAAAATAGAGTTATAATTTTTTACAAAATTTTTTATTTATAATCGAAAGATAAAATACTAAATTTTACCTCCAAATAAATTTTGTCTTTTTGTAAAAGACTGAGATCGTCGGGAGTTGAACCGCAAGCTTGTGATTTTTGTGTGATCTTCTTTGTAACAGCTTTCACGGTTCTTTCCGCTCGAGGGTCAACGAGTTCGGGTTCGTCGCTCTCTTCCCCGACAACTGACTTCTTCTTGGCGTGGGTTTCCTCTACCAGCTCAAGAAGAGACGGTTCTCTTCCTATCTGTTGCATCTGTGATATAAAATAAATTTAATTATATAAATATAGTAAAAAAACCAAAAATTTTAATAATAATAATTTTACCAATTCTTGCTTCCTCTTCGGGAATGATTTTGATCCCGAAGTATGGCGATACGGACCCTCTCCGGGAACCTTCTCGCCGTACCGACATTGTTTGGCCTTCTCGCTCTTAACCTTGAAATCTTCATACTCCCAATGTTGAATAAGTTGATTGAAGACCTCGTCGTTGCCCAAGTCGGTTTGTGATTCTTGGTGTAGTAGTTGCACTTAACGTTGTTCATTATCAAGCGCATCTGAGCCTGCATGTCGCGCATCCATGCAGTATATATGCGCGTCGCATCCTTATTTCGTCATCTGTATGCGCGCTACAAAATAATTTAGAATGAGTTAGTTTATAACATATATAAATAAAATTATGATTTGAAATACACTTACGATAAAGGTGCACCACCATCGGCGGCGTATGACTTCTGGCGTAACTTGCCAGGAATAATAAGGTTGGTCCGTTAATGACTCTTGGATGATGTTGTTGTTTGTATGTTTTAGAACATCATCCATATCAAATCTACACATGAAAATTAAATAATTAGACACCATTTATAAAGTAAAACAATATAAAAGTATTAAAACATTAAAGTTACCATAGCGTCCCGAGAGAATGTTCAGGATTGATAATTGGAAGGGTGGGATGTCCGTCGTAATTATCAATTAAGGAATTGATATCCACCATGTCGTCTTCTTCATCAAATATCGGTGTTGCCGATATTGGTGAAGGAGGAAGATATGATGGCGGTGGAGTCGGGGGAGGGACTCCCGCGGAACTAGCCAACATACCTCCCGCACCTATAAATCGTCTAGCCCTCATTTTCGTATTTAGTTTTTGAAGGTGTGATTTTTAAGTGAAAGGAAGTGTTTAAGAGGATTTTGAAGTTTTGAATTGTGTTAAAAATGAAACTGTTCAATAGTTTATATGTAGAAATTTCCAACGGCCATCCATTGGAATTTACAACGGATGCCCGTTGGAAAATACGTCAACTCAACGGACGCAGTTAATTGAAGCGATGGTTAGATGCTAAAACCTTGATTGTTATCATTACATTGTGTAAATTGCAACAGACATGCATTAGAAACCTCAACGGATGACCGTTGCAAGCTCACGTGAATTTATTTCCACTGGCAACCCTCAAAATTCCCAATTTCAATGGCTATCCGTTACTATTTCAAACAGGCATCCGTTACAATTTCCAACGGATGTCCATTGGAATATATTTTCCGGTGTTCTAACGGGCATCTAATGGAGAACGCCAATGGAAGATATCCGTTAACATCCCGTCAAAAGTTGAAACGGATTGCAAAGAAAGTGGCAATGGACGATATCTTTTGCACTTCCGTTGAAGTTTGTAACGGATTGCAATAGATATTTGCCCGTTGGAAGTTCTCCTAAATATATTTTAATACGTTGCCATTTCTCATCAACGGACGAATCTGTTGCACCATCTATTGGAAACGGGCTGTTTTCTGTAGTTTATTCGTTGATACTAGGTAACGAATATAATCGCATTTCGCACTGATTGTCTTAGCATCATAAGCAAAGACCGAAACACTCATGAGTGTGTAACCTTATAGGTTCATAACTAAACAGGTAGCAAATTAGTTTTCACTAATTAACTAATCGAGGTTGGCGTCTAGCAATACTCCTCAAGGACCGGATAACGTGAAATAACATCCTTACTCATACGAGTAACAACTTTACTCACAACGAACCATGGTGAAGATGATGTTAATATTTCCTTCTGTCTTTATACCTCCAGATAAATCCTAGACATGGTTTTACTGTCAAGCCTTAAGGATTATTAACTATGTTTCATGTCAATCATAAGCGACTGGTGAATGAACCCAATAAAATCTTTTCTTCATTCATTCATGTAACCCGACCAAGGATTTGTTACACTCATTATGATAGCTCACAACATAGCGCTCAAACTCATATCAAAAGTTGACGAATCCCATATTGATCAGTCACCAACTACGTAAGCATCTAATTACTCCTACTATTTGTCCAGCTAGTACAGAAAATACTGGGTGTCTAGGATCAAAGAATAATAGACAAAAATACTAGTTGTTATGTTGATCTCAGGTCTAAAGAAAGACCTAACATTCCAATCCTCTAGAGATAGATTATTGGTAATTTAACCATTAAGAGTTCTCCCTTTAGGCCAGTTCAATGATCACATCTCAATGTGTATCACCAACATATGTGATTTAGTAAAAAAGATCTACTAATTTCTATCATCATAGAAACCATCACATACGTATTGTTTTTTCCTGATCACTAAAGTTCGGTTAGAGATCCAACGAACAAGAACATTTTAGACTAAGTCTTACCAAAATTTTACTCTCTTTATTATGATCTCTATCATAACATCAAGTTTGTAGAATTAATCATGGACTCTATGATACACCTATGACAATCATCAAATAAATAATAATAATAATAATAATAATAATAATAATAATAATAATAATAATAATAATAATAATAATAATAATAATAATAATAATAATAAGTTGGTACTTCTGCAGAACATGCTTCAATCACTAATGAGACCTTGGTTCCTCCGGCTGGCCTATAGCTCTGGTTAATAAAGGAACGGGTTTCTTTATTGAAGGTACCACACCAAGTTCATCTATTAAATTTCTCATCCAAACCGCCTCTTTAACCGCCTCACATTCAGCTTTATATTCTGCTTCAGTGACCAAATCAGCGACCGTATTTTGCTTGGAACTTTTCCAACTTACTGCTCCTCCATTCATGCAAAACACATAGCCCAAAATAGATCGACTGTCATCTTTATCAGTCGAGAAACTCACATCAGTAAACCCTTCTAACTCCAAGATAAAACTTTCATATATGATGAACTAGTCCTTAGTCATTCTCAAGTACTTAAGGAAGATAGCCTTTCTTGGAAGTTTCCAAGTTGTATCATCTTACGATACTATCAATGTTTGAGACAGGGATAGTCCAAGCAACCTCTTCAATTTATTCCTATAGATCTTTATCATCTTAAATAGTGTCAATGTTTTGGGATTAGAATGTCTTGTTGAACTTGTTCATGAACATGTTCTCGAACTAGTTCCTCAACTGGTTCTTGAATTTTCTCTTGAACAAGTGCTCTCATTTCATCATTTGAAGATGGAGCCTTTGGGTTCAACAGTAGATAACCTAGCCAATGTTGCTCACTTGACATCTGATGCTCTTGAGCTTGTGCTAGTTCATTGGGTTCTTGAATTTCATCAAGAACTATTTCTTCACCATGAATTCTTTCTTCACGAAATTTTCTTTCGAGAAAGATTGCAGTTTTGGCCACAAACACTTTTTGCTCAGAAGGGTGGTAGAAATAATATCCCATATTTTCCTTGGGATAACTAATGAATCTACACTTATCACACCTAGCATCTAGCTTGTCTCGTTGTAGTCTCTTTAGAACACAGAACAACCCCAAACCATTATGTGTTTTAGGTTGGGTTTCAGTCCTTTCATATCTCATATGGTGTCATAGAGACGTTTTTCGTGTGAACTTTGTTCAAGAGATATGTTGTTGCTTCTAAAACAAAACCCCATAAATTTATCGGAAGATCTGTGAACCCCATCATTGATCAGACAATATCTAATAAAGTCCGATTTATCCTTTCGGATACACCATTTTTTTGGGGTGTCCAAGGAGAAGTCCATTATGAAAAAATCTTATTTTGTCTTAAATAATCGAGAAATCATGACTTAGATATCTCCACCCCGCTCAGACCTCGACACCTTGATACTCTTTCCGTTTTATTTCTCCACTTCACTGCGGAATGTCTTAAACATTTTAAGATATTCAGATTTATGTTTCATAAGATATACAGAACCATATCTCGATATATCATCAATGGAAGTGATGAAATACGAATATCCACCCTTAGCTTGAACTTTCATAGGTCCACATACATTAGTATATACGATTTCTAGAAGTTTCGTAGCTCTATTTTCGGTTCGAGTAAATGGAGATTTGGTCATTTTATCCCTCAGACAAGACTTACAAGTTGCTTATGATTCATAATCATAATGATCCAGAATGCCATTTTATGCAACTTGTCGGTTCTCTTCTCACCGATATGACCAAGTCTACAATGCCGAAAGAAAGTCTTGTTTAGACTATCATCTAACTTTCTCTTATTACCAGAAATGTGCATGTTAATAAATTGAACATTCACATGAGGTAAGACATATATACCTTGTTGAAGACAGCCATTCTCACATAAATCATCGTCTTGAAAAATAGTGCATATGTTATCAATAAAACTGTCTTTAAACCATGTCTGTCTAACATAGAAATGGAAATGATGTTCGAAATAAATTTCAGAACATAATAATTGTCTTCTAACAATAAGGTCTTGCCCGTAGTCTTACAAAGAGAAATCGATCCTATGACTAGAGCAGCAACACTTGTGCCATTTCCAACCTTCAGATTGAATTCTCCTCTCTTGAACCTTCTACTTATCATTAGCCCCTACAACATTGCAGATGTTAAAGCTGCTACCGGTATCCAATACCCATTTATATGAATCAATACTAGTAAAGAGCTATGAAACATTTTTCAATGAAGTCTTACCTTGTTTCTTTTCACCAAGATATCAAGGTATTCCTTGCAGTTCCTTTTCCAATGACCCTTCTTCTTATAGAAGAAGCACTCAGCATCTCACTGCTTGACCTTGCTAGCATTGTCCTTGGCCTTGGTCACACTAGCCTTAGGCACACTTTTCTTGGTTCTGGGCCCTTTCTTGCTCTTTCTCTTCTCATACAAGGATTCGCCCACCAACAACACAGAACTGGACTCCTTCACTCCATGGATGCCTATTTCTGGTAATCCATCAACATGTTATGCATCTCATGCAAATCAACATCCATGTTGTTCATGTTGAAGTTAACAATGAATAGTGAAAATGAGTCTGGAGTGACTCTAGGATCAAATCCTCTTGCAACTCCTTTCCGAATGTGCATTGTAGCTTCTCAAGCTGTTCCATAAGACTTATCATCTTTACAACATGGGGTGACACCGAGGAGTTTACAGTCGAACTGGACTTAAACAAAATCTTTGACAACTAATACCTTGTCGTACGACTTTGCGATCAATACATCTTCTTAAGATGTTCGATGATCTGTGGAGGAGTTATATCCTCATGCTGCGTTTGGAGTTCAGCATTCATCAATGCCAAAATGATGCACTTTACAGTAGTGCAATCATCATCATGCTTCATAAAAACATTGATGGCATCTGGATTCGTGGGATCAGGGACTACATGAGCGGGCTTATCAATCAGATCGATCAGTTTCTCATGAGCCAAAACCAGCCGTAGATTGCAATGCCAATCCTCAAAGTTATCCCCAACAAGTTTGTGGGTCTCGAGGACGTTCGTAGGGACCAAAAAGACATATTCGAGAAATATGTTAACAATTAAATAGGAAAAACATAAATAGCAAGAAATGAACATCAGAATATCATAAAGATATGGACTTTTATATATCTGATATCCATGCTAATCAATGTTACAATAACATTAGAAATCAAATTTCATATTAGGCTTAACCTACAACTATATGTCTGAGCCCCTTCGTTGTCAAGACGTTTCCCAAACATATAAAGTAGATTGATTACAAATCTTAACACCATAAAATTTATAATCTAAACATGCAGCTCTACATCATACAGTCATTTGGTTGTCAGGTTGTTCTTATTTATATAGTTGAGTTCATCCTTCATCCTATGGTCCGATAACAATTAAGTTCATGTCCCCCGGGTAGTCTAGGCGTATACAAGAACTAAGTGTTTCCTCCCACTAAACATCTCATATTATAGACAAATTAATCTAATTCATGAACTACATACCTCCTGGTTGCCAGACCATTCCGTGTAAACAAGATGTGCTTTATATGTTTCCACATTGTCATGTGAATCCCATTTGGTTTTAAATATCCATTTACAACTAACAGTTTTTGAACCTTCAGGAAAATGTACAAGTTTCCAAACGCCATTATCATTTAATAGATTTGATATCTACTTTTATGACATCAGTTCACTTTTGAGAGTTATCACTTTGAATGACTTGATGGACGTTAACTAGATCATCTTCCGTCAACCCAATGTCATCCTCATGTTCCTGAAATAGCACATCTCCTCTAATGAGTGGACCTACGTTGAACAATTTCCTGATGGAACTCATCTTGAGGTTCATGAACTTTTTCCTCATGGATTTCAAGAACGACATTAGGAGTATCTTGATTTGTAGCTCTAGGAACATGATGGAAATCATTCCCAACTACAATAATCGGAATAGGAATCATATTTTGTGACTCAAAAGTTGCATTCTTATCCTCTCCATAACAAAATTTTTCATCCATTTTTCCAGGTTCAATATCCTCAATGAACATCGCTACTCCCATCTCAAAGATCGCTTTTTTTGTAGGATCTACAACTTATACCCCTTAGATCTTTCCGAGTATCCAAAAAATTAATAGCTTACTATTCTGGAATCCAGTTTCCTTTCATTAGGTCGATAAGATCGAGCCTCGGCTGGACATCCCCAAATGTGAAAATGCCTTAAGTTGGACGTTTACCCGTCCATAACTCATAAGGCATCTTAAATGTTGCTTTAGTTGGTCTTCTGTTCAAGATATAAACCGTTGTCTTAATGCCTCCCCCACAAGGATTTGGGTGAGTAGAAAACGATATCTTACTTCTCACCATTTCTTGAAGGGTACAGTTTCATCTCCCGCTATACCATTCATGCTAGGTGTACTCAAAATTGTATATTGGGTAACAATTCCACACTTCTCGAGATATTTGGCATATGTTCTTGGACGTTGTTCACCTGATCCATGACTTCTACCGCAGTATTCACCACATCAATCAAAATAAGTGACCTTAACGTATTTATTAAGTTGAAGCTTAACCTCAGCGTTAAATGCTTAGATAAAGGTAACAATATGGGCTATAATCATCTATGAATGATACAAAGTAATTGTTACAATTCCAAGAACCCATAGGAAGCTGTTTGCATACATCCGTATGTATCAATTTAAAAGTCTCTAAAGTTCGAAATGTACCTTACCTACTTTGTTTATCTATTTCCCCTTGATACAATTGATACAATGGAAAAATCTGAAAAATCAAGAGTTTCAATAATTTTGTCTCAAACTAAATGTTCCATTCTCGGTGTCAAGAAATGACCTAATTATTTATGCCATAAAACAATGGAATTTTCATCCATCAATTTATGCTTCACACCACGTAAACCAACGTAAAATAAGTTCTGCCAAAAAGACAGTACTATAAAAACACCCTCCAAATCCAAAAGTTGCCTAATCTTCATCAAAAGCCTAAATTACCCCATAGCTTCCACTTTCAACCTTTTACCGTCACCTACATAGATGTATCTTTCAACATCAATCGGTTTTCGGTAATGGAGGTAACCTTGCATAGAAATACTTACATGAGTTGTAGTACTTGAATAAACCCACCAAGTATTACTAGGCACTAAAGCTAAATTAACCACAAAACAACTAAAGTGAGAGTCAAATCCTGCATAGAAATACATACGTGATTTGTAGCACCTGAATCAACCCATCTAGTATTACTAGGCACTAAAGCTAAATTGACCTCAGAACAAACCAAAGTATGATACCTTGTGCAATATTTCCTTATGTGACCACTCTTGTGTAAAAAAATCATTTTTAACCTTAACCTGATATGTATTTTGTTTCTTGTGCACATGAATGGATCCTGAATAAACATTTTTATAACCTTTTTTTTCTTTTCGTGATCTTGCCCTTTGAGGTGGTGGCTTCAAAAGCATTGTGTAGCTTTTCCTACCTGAATTTCTGCCCCTCTTGCACACAGTGGGAAATGATCTCATTAAAGGTCCATTTTTATCCATCTGACAATTATAGTTCACCTTAGAATGATTGTATTTTGCAAGGAGACAGATCAAAGTCAAGAACACTAGAACGTCTTCCAACAATCCAAGTCCATGTTCCTTTTAATTAGAGACATTATTTGACATTTTCATAATGTACTCCCTAATAATCTCGTTTTCGTATACCTCATAGAGACAATTTTTGAAAAAAGCGTAACATTTCCACTTTGTCATTTATGGCAAAGCATTTCTCCAAGTCATCGAGATATTCCTTAGCTGATGTCATCTCATTGGGCACAAAGCCCCTGAAAACCGGAGGAATTGAATGCTTAATGATTATCAAATACATGCATTTGAGATTTCGCAGCGTTCGAGTTTGTTACGATCCTCAACAGAAGTCGAATCCATTATCGCTGGACGAACCCATCAAAGCAAGTACGATCAATAAGTTCTTTTTCCTTACAAAAAATTTTGACCCATTCGACGTAGGGATCGAAATAATTTTGATAGAGATACTTGATGCTGATTGCACAACTGTATACAAAAGATAGCTTGTGTGTTAGGCACGTATTCAATAAAACCTTAATTGAATGATAACACAAGATCTAATCCAATCACAAGGCATTTGCACAACATCAAAATTAGTCTTTGAACTTTAATTTTGACTTGTAATATATGACTAAACACATTAAGTAAATACTGTAAGTCAAACATCTCAAGTAATGGTTAACCTTTGGGCATAACCATCACAGTCATACCAAAAACATAATCTAATTATTAATACACACACAATATCATACTGTCAAATCATGAATAAACTTTGGTCTATTAGAGTTCGCATGAAATATATTTTTTAATCTTCTCATTGTAATTGAAATAATTATTTTCTCAAGATTGTTCACTTTGGTAGGATGTTGAGAAATTTAATTAAATCACATACATTAATCAAAACATACATTAATCGAAAGATGTTAAAATAACCATCATATTTCAGTGATTAGCTTTAATTCAATAACTACGATTTAACCTTATTATTACATGATAACACGTAAAGTGTATCGATTTTAGGCTAGGTTTTAGTGTCATTTTCGCATATATTTCATAGTTAGATTTACATTTCCGATACGAATCTTCGTTACATACGCCCGTTTTGTTGGTTTTCAGGTTTTAAGGCGACAAGGCCTAAACGAGTGTAAATAGATGAATTCCTAAGTAAAACCACACATTTTGAAGATAAATTCAATCAGAGCCAAAATCAAGCCTCTGAACTCAACGGAACACCCGAGCAACGAGCGGAAAAGAGAAAAAAACATGGAATCAAGAGTGCCCGATCGGGCACTGAGGACTACCCGCTCGGGTAAAAACTACGGGGTTTATTTGCACACCTTGCACGACCCGGGCACGAAGGCAATATGATCGGGTAGCCATACCCGATCGGGCGCAATCAAGGTACCCGCTCGGGCAGTTAATTCATCCTAAAAATCCCCGAGAGTTTACACGACTCGGGTCGTTTGATCACACGATCGGGTGCTGATGCCCGATCGGGCAGGACGTAGTACACGACCAGGAGCGACTCTGCACGACCAGGTAAAACCACTACCCGAGCGGGCCGCGTTTCTCCCAACCAACTAGATCTTGCATTCAAACGAGCTAATTTATAGACCATAACGGATCTAGAGCAAAAGGGGGCGACGTACAGGGCAAGGAAAGGCTTGGAAAAAATAAGGAAAGGCTCGGGAGACGCTGGAGAAGGACAGAAGCATCAATCCACACATCGGTAACACAATAGGGAAGGCCGAGGCATCGGGTTTCCTAGGGTTTTATCATGTTTAGGGTTATGTTATCTTCTTTGATGGTAAACTCCATGAGTGAGTAGAGTCCCAACTATGGGTTAGGGATATCGGATTGTAACGGATGTACAATTTTATGCGTTAATGCTTAGATCTATTGCTTTTATCTTGATATTCGGTTCTACAATCAACATTATCACTCTTATACTAGTGATGCCCACTCAGTAACATAGGAATTCATACTTTGCTGGAAGGTTAAAGGATGAATCCGGAACTGTTGAGTTGTAGGTTAAGTTCGATTAATGAGAATCTGACCGGTCGGTTAATCGACTTAGGAATTAGGATTGCATTCGTAAAGCTGTCATAGTACGGGTTAATCACTGCTGGAAGGTA
>CM071870.1:29718392-29741544 GCA_036759665.1 Gynandropsis gynandra | reverse complement strand
GCATGAATTTCCCGTTATCAAGATAATTCGATAGGTTTATGATCTTTAGTTGTTACATCCATACGATTCCCGGTATCCCAAAACCCGTAGTGTTCATCATATCCAAGTTTTCTCCAACCTACCATCGTTTCCACCACTTACCTTAGTTCTTTAGACATTTCGCACCACACCTTCATCTACTTCCATTTGTCTTAGTTTAGTGATATTCTTAGTTTTTGGTTGCATTAGTCCCTAGAGATCGACCCTGGTACTACACGATCCGTATACTTGCGGTGAAGTGGTCTAGGAAATTATGTTGCTTGAGTTTCCGCACATCAAGTTTTTGGCACCGTTGCCAGAGACTAATAACGGCCTAGACTAGGGATTAGCTAGATTAAGATCTAGTCCTTTCCGCAGTCTTCTTTTGTTTTTCGCATTTTTGTTTTTGCTTTTTTTTTTCTTTTATTATGGAGTCAAAAATTTCTTTACGTCACAGAGCTTAATCGAGTTTGATGTCATTTATCTTGCGAGGTAACATGGACAACTTCAACTCTTCGGGTGCCGACATAGCTGAATTGAGGCATCAACTTTCCGAGACTCGTCGTATGCTCTCCGATTTATACCATCCGCAATACTCAGAGCGATCATGGGAACAAAACGTATGGGGGTATGAAGAAGAGATCTACGAAAGCTACGCTTACCCTTACCGGAATACGTACAATCACGAATGGAGCGATCACGCATACGTCCCGTACCGGAACACCGAGAGTATGGTGAATGCACATCAATCGTTTGGGAATTTCCAGCCATGGATGGAACCCCAAACCCAGAGCTATCAGTCATGTGTGCCTCAGTCATACTCAACCCAATCCGTAGTAGCCCTCGATTATCCCGCCACGTACAACTACCTCCTTGAACTGTTTGAGAATCGAAACAACTTGTTTATGGGAGTGGAAGCGGGAGAAGAAGGCGCCAATGAGCAGATAGGCAATTTATTTGGGCAATTGGACGCGCAAGCTTCAGATCTTGCACAAGGGGCATTGCAACCACAAGAGGTTGCATCGCAAAGTTCAGAAGTAAATCCTCGTGAATATGTCAGCGAAATCTACCTAAGGGATTGTGAGATGGTAGATCAGCCAAGTCCATCCTTGATTGAAATAGAAGATGAATATAACACGACAATGGATGAGGCTACGGATATTGATGAGCACATGAAGAGACCCGAGGTAGAAGAAGAATTCAGCTTAGTGAACACGATTGAGCAACCACGCCCTATCGGTTTTGTGTTCCCCAAACGCATCTTTGAAGATTTAGCCGAGGAAACTTGTGAGGAAGTTTAGATTAAAGATTCCTTAGATTTGAATCGCATAGCGGTTGGGAAAGGTAACTACGAGGACCGAACAAGCTGCTCAACAATGAAAGGAAATAGGAAATCCCCGATAGAGACTTCCACACAACCCGAGCTAAATCTGGAGCAAATCAGTACACAAATGACCCCGAGATGCCGAGATGCTGCACCAAACGTCCAGCTCACAATTGGGACATCGACAAAGCTCTCAAGGTAAAGATGAAGCCTTCACTCGAAAGGCTCACACGCACAACATCTCTGGAAAAGCTGAAGGAAACGAACGACAAACGCCTAACCGGTTGCATGGAGTATTATTCAACCAGACTTAGGAGCAGCACGACCAGAATGTTTGGATATCACGATCTAGCACCCAACATAGAGAGCTTCACGACCAATCTTAGGGATGACACTACCGATCGTGATAGGGATTTAACTGATTCGCATGCCGCACCTTACCGAGCACATATTGCACGTGAAACGCTACGGACGAGACGACGTCGAGGATGTCCACCTGATGAGTAGCACATTTTGGTCAGGCTCGCGACCTTAAACAAGCACTTCTCGGGAGGCAACTCGAGCCCCATATCCTTTTTAGTCGTTTTCACTTTATTTTCATATTTTCGAACTCCTTTTCATTTTTTTAGTTTGGACAATTTTTCTAGGATTTAGGAATTTAGTGGTCTATCGGATTTTTGCTGCATATGTTTTCCTCATATGAATTTTTCTGTTTTGCAGCAATACCCCATCGGGCAGACGCTTCTACCCGAGCGGGCATCTTCAGATTCAAGGGACCCGGTCGGACATCATCAGAAGACCCGAGCGGGTAGGTCAACATGGGAGACGCCCCATCGGGCAGCACAGGGTACCCGATCGGGCACCGTAAAAATCTGCAAGGTAAGTTATATTTCGAGTAACCCGAACGACCACCCTCACTTCACAATATCAACCCGAGCGTGCTCCCAAGATTTTCAGCCCCTCATGCCGCAATCTCACCTGCCGGACGACCGTCGAACGACCGCCGCCGTTCACCACCGTCACTGGTTACCAGAAATAACCTTCTTCCTCCCCTCTCTTGAAATTCCAGAAAAATTCCTCAATCTTCTCTCGAATTTCAGGTATACCCATGAACTATTTTGAGATTAGGACTGCTATGGGTTAGATCTAGGTCTGGTTAGGAAAGATTTAGGGCAATTTTGTCGATTAAACCATGAATCGCGAATTGTAGGTCGCGATTTCGTGATTCTACATGACCAGGCTAGGTTTATCACCCGGTCAGGCGTCGTGGACATTTACCCGATCAGGCGGTGTTTCCACCCGAGTCGGGCACTACCCACGGGGGTATTTTGACGATTTTCTACCCGACTGGGCTACCTCTTGTACCCGATCGGGCATCATGCAAACCGTGCCGATTGCTTATTTTTCTTATTCGATTGTTTTGCAGATTGCTCCTAAGATCTTTCAGAGCACCAAGAAGCGTCGATCTGACGCATATGACCCGGAGCACGGATGGCCAGCAAGGTCGGATGCCATAACAGAATTGACGCCCTATATGCCGATCACCACATCCCACCATCAATAGAACTACCGGACGACCACTTTCTTATCCGGCCAGAAGTCGAGGTTCACGGAACTTCAGCTGCGGATTTTCCCGTCCCGCTTCTTATCTTCCGAAGCGATAAGTGCTCTCCACATCGAGGAGCACATAGACGCCATCTTCAACACTCTGGGATGGACGAGACTGAGGGACACGCAGGAGTACACATTCCGCAACCTCACGGCGGAGTTCCTCGCATCGTACGCAGCATTCTTTCCAGAGTCCGGAGATCGGCCCTGAGGTACTTTCACTACTTCCTAGTCTCTTCTATACTAGGAAAGGGAGTGCAAGGTAGAGTCAACCACACAGATTTGGCATACCTTAGGCGGGTGGTGCAATCAGGCTTTGAGCACGACGAGTGGGATATCTAGGACTTCGACTTGGCGTCGTTGGTGATGAGGCATTTCCTTGACATAGCCACCGAGAAGTGTAGCACAGATACGAAGATCATGTGCGGTGGCATAGTCACGATGATCGCACGGAGAGTCGGGATCAACCTTGGCATCCTAACTGAGGATAAGATCGACGAGGAGCCCGAGTTGAACCTCCAGAACCTGCGCAACCGAAGGGCGATTACGTTGGAGAGGTACAATGTCATCTGGAGCTACAAGGACGAGCATGGTCGCAACTTGGAAGTCGACCTACGAGAGTTTCAGATGCCGAGTCTAGACGAGGAGGGATCCCGATTCAGGATTGATCCAACCGTCGGACACATCGGCCCGACGCTAGCTGAGATGGATCCACCTCCAGCCGCTGCACCAAAACCTTCTATGTCCAGGCAGCACAGCCGATGCGCCACTCACTCACGCGCCCGCCCAGAGTATCCTCACCGCCGCTCTGACTTCCCTTCCATGGAAGGAGTCTCCGACGTCCTCAGGTATGTCGCGGAGGAGACTAGGTATCAGTCTTTTATGACAGAGCAGAGGTACGACATGGAGGCGGCGAGGCACGACATCGAGGCTGCAAGATATGTGGAGCAGCAGCAATTCCAGGAGCAGTCGATCCAGCATACGTATTACCTCGCGGAGTCCGTCCGTCGATTTCAGCAGCTTAGTGTGCAGCATTATCAGGAGCCATACGTGCCAATCCCGCAGGACTATCATACTGGAGTCATCCCGTACCGTCCTCACATCCCATACGAGCTGCAGTCTTTCTACTTCCCACCTGGGGAAAGGGCACCTGCGGAGCCAGCAGACCTTCCGGCTACCCGTGGTGGAGAGGATGAGGATTAGACCACTCTTCCCTTTTCCTTCTTCTTTCTTTTTCTTTTTTCATCTTTTATGGACCTATTTTTCTTATTTTTCTTGCTTTATAGTTTTAGCGATTATGTACGCTCTTTCAGACTAATTGATGTAGTGATCTTTGCTCTATCCCTTGCATTGCATGGTTCATCTCAGGTCTTTCACGCTAACACATGCATTAGAGTAAAAGAGTCACACAATCCGGGTGTATCAAAATTTGGGAAAGCCACACACATCAGGTGTACTCGTATTCCTTTTTATATTTTCTCGGATTTTTTGCATGCGGGTATCCCTCATAGGTCTCGAACACCGTGACTGTGTTCCGTTCAGGTCTGGGGGGGGGTACTCATCATTTTAGAGTGATACGGATTTTTATTTAAAGGGATATTTGTGCTTAGGAATAGGATTAGGAATAAGATGGATACCCTAGTGAAATTTTTTTGAGCGTTAGTCATGTTTTGCGACATTGTCGAATCGTGGATAATGGTCTAGGTTTGCTTAGAAGCCTTTTGGATACCGATTAGTCGAGTAGTTGTGTTTGAAACCTTTATTTAGTTGAATTCACTCCTTAGATTTCGGTACCAAGTAGTCATATCTCCGTGTATACCTTCTAGCCTTAGCTTAGTTGATATATTCATACCGTTCATGAGTTAGATTCCACACGCTTATACTCCGTTGTCATCTAGGATAAGTTTTTCACTATTCAGAGTTAGGATTGACATGAGTACATCGATGTTCGATGGTTCGGGTCTAAGTGCTGGGTAGAGGCGCTTTTCTACGTCCTAAGGGTTAGAGTGTTGCGTAATCAAGAAAAGAAAAAAACCGAAAAAAAGAAAATAAGATTATCAATAACACACCTCTTCACTCCGCTAAGGTCACGCGACCTTATGAGTGTGCCATAGGCAGCCTGGGTCTAAGTAGAAAGCCATCCCTCTTCGACTTCGACGTCCTAGGAACAAAGCGTGGATCTAAGTGTAGAAAAGAAAAAAATGAATAAGAACGAGAAGAAGAGATTTTAATGATATCAAAAGCTTAGAGAATAGGTATGGAGATTGCTTGGACGTTATCTAGGGTTGTGAAGTAGACTTAGATTTTTGGTAGGATTTCATGGCTCAGCACTTTCGGTAGATATAAGGCTATTCTCGGTACGCTTAGACTTTTGTTCATGTGACGCGTTGATTTACGGAATGACTATTCCTTTGAACTTTGTATGCTAGTATCCATCGTTATTAGATTCTTCTTTTACTTGACTTTAGTTTTGTTTGAGGACAAACAAAGGTTTAGGTCTGGGGGAGTTTGATAACACGTAAAGTGTATCGATTTTAGGCTAGGTTTTAGTGTCATTTTCGCATATATTTCATTGTTAGATTTACATTTCCGATACGAATCTTCGTTACATACGCATATTTTGTTGGTTTTTAGGTTTTAAGGCGACAAGGCCTAAACGAGCGTAAATAGACAAATTCCTGAGTAAAACCACGCATTTTGAAAATAAATTCACTCGGAGCCAAAATTAAGCCTCTGAACTCAACGGAACACCCGATCAACGAGCGGAAAAGAGAAAAAAAATGGAAACAAGAGTGCACACCTTGCACGATCCGGGCACGAAGGCAACATGATCGGGTAGCCATACCCGATCGGGCGCAATCAAGGTACCCGCTCGGGCAGTTAATTCGTCCTAAATATCCCCGAGAGTTTACACGACTCGGGCCGTTTGATCACACGATCGGGTGCTGATGCCCGATCGGGTAGGACGGAGTACACGACCAGGCGCGACTCTGCACGACCAGGTAAAACCACTACCCGAGCGGGCCGCATTTCTCGCAACCAACTAGATCATGCATTCAAACGAGCTAATTTATAGACCAGAACGGATCTAGAGCAAAGGGGGCGACGTACAGGGCAAGGAAAGGCTTGGAAAACATAAAGAAAGGCTCGGGAGACGGTGGAGAAGGACAGAAGCATCAATCCACACATCGGTAACACAATAGGGAAGGCCGAGGCATCGGGTTTCCTAGGGTTTTATCATGTTTAGGGTTATGTTATCTTCTTTGATGGTAAACTCCATGAGTGAGTAGAGTCCCAACTATGGGTTTGGGATATCGGATTGTAACGGATGTACGATTTTATGCGTTACTGCTTAGATCTATTGCTTTTATCTTGATATTCGATTCTACAATCAACATTATCACTCTTATACTAGTGTTGCCCGCTCAGTAACATAGGAATTCATACTTTGCTGGAAGGTTAAAGGATGAATCCGGAACTGTTGAGTTGTAGGTTAAGTTCGCTTAATGAGAATCTGACCGGTCGGTTAATCGACTTAGGAATTAGGATTGCGTTTGTAAAGCTGCCATAGTACGGGTTAATCACTGCTGGAAGGTAGGGTTGCACGTACTCATGGTTTTATGATCTTAGTTGTTACATCCATACGATTCCTGGTATCCCGACACCCGTAGTGTTCGTCATATCCAAGTTTTCTCCAACCTACCATCATTGCCACTACTTAGTTTAGTTCATTAGATATTTCGCACCACACCTTCATCTACTTCCATTTGTCTTAGTTTAGTGATATTCTTAGTTTTTGGCTGCATTAGTCCCTAGAGATCTACCCTGGTACTACACGATCCGTATACTTGTGGTGAAGTGATCTAGGAAATTATATTGCTTGAGTTTCCGCACATCATTACACAATTCAAATGTGTAATAAATCATATTTAATTAAATTCACAAAATTATGATATAATGTACATAAATAATCCAAATCTAATACAAATTAATTGAACAAATTAATTGGAATATAAACTCATCCTTGTGCATATTAATTTGCGGGTTCAATTCCATATTTTACATAATTATTCCCTCTTACTGGGAATTACAACAACCATGCTCATAAATAACGCAATGGAATGGTTGGCACAACTTGAAGGGGTTCTTTAGTTTACTCGTGGTCTCAGGTTTGAATCCCATACCTACATCTTAAAACTTCACACTGATTTCATGTATGAAATGTCTTAGATTCTATCTGAAAGTTTTTTTAGTCGTATGTGATATAATGAAATCACTATATCAAAAACCAAATGAATCTCATTTATACATGCACGTGAACTAGGGATCATGAACCGATAGATAACAGGTTAATTTTTTGTTCTCAATTGTATCGTTTAATTTCATCCATCATGAAATATAAACAATACTACCAAAGGTCTCTATGCATATAATCCTCTCCATTCAATTAAATATCGAAGTCCAATTAATTAAACTTAAATCTGATCACATTTAATTTGGACTAAACCGAATGACAACACTTATACCATAAATATTCACATATATTGGTCCACAAATCTAAGATTAACCAAATATCTTGAACAAATTTCAAAATAATACATTTAAATTTCCATAAAATTTCGAAATTATTGATATTATTATCTATATTGATTTTTATTTAAACATATACAATTCAAAAATTTTAAAATAAAATTTCTAAAGAGACACGCATGGGTCGCATGTCAGGAATGGTCACAAAGGTCATAATAGTCATTTTGTACATAATTAGGAACAATAGATTGAACTCGGCAAATTTATGGATTTATAAGGATGAAAAGACGGAAACCATGTAAAATTATACATTTTCAATGTTTAAATATGCATTGTTCTAATTTATGCCAATTGAGAGTTGCACAAGAGTCATATTAGGTTGCATGAGTTGGATTGGTTCCCGTGATATTGGGTCGAAATTTTACAAAGCTCACAATAGTCTTTTTTTCAGATAATAAGGAACAATAGATGAGAACTCAATGACTTTATGGATTTAAAAGGATGAAAGGACATAAATGAATTAATAGACTTCATATAATTAGGAACAGTGGATGCAAAAGAAGATACTTTTAACGTTTAAATATAGATTTTATTATAATGATTGATAAAGGTTACAAAGGTTACAAAACGGAAAAGAATTCATAAAAGGTCACAGAGATCACAACGCGACTCCCACCGATGATGCTAACCTTGAGCATCGCATATACAACACCATCTCCGAGTCTGCTGATTACCCCGACCTTAAATAGCATGGATATAGCATAATGTTTGAGTCTCCAAATTCCCAATACCTTAAGTAATACAAATACAACACAATGTCCTCCATCCATATTGTAAGGGTTTTGTGTGATTGCATAGAGACCGAGTTCGTCGATTACCCAGACCTTGAGGAACACAAAGACAACATGATGCCTTGCGTCCACCATGTCACCTTCGTGTCAAAGGTCTCAAGTTCACAAAGGTCACAAAGATTTCTTAGAGAATTTGGCGTTAGAGAAGTAGACAAAGAGAACAAAGAGATGAGATTTAATCTCAAATGGGTGAGATGGTGAGACTTAGAAAACTTTATGAACTTTTTAATAGAAAGATGGATGGACAGATGAGTATGTTGTAGACACACGTATTTAAAAAAAGGCATAGCTGGCATTCAAAAAGACAAGAGTCAGACATCCAAACGATGAGTCACAAGGGTCACACGGTCAAATGGGTCCCATGGGTCACAAGCGTTGCATGGGTCCCATGGATCGCAAGGGTCACATGGATCCTATGGGTCGCATATGTCGTATATGTCGCAAGGGTCATACGGGTCGAAAGGATCACATAGGTCACATGGGTCCTGTGGGTTGCACGGATTACATATGTCGCATATGTTGCTAGGGTCGCAAGAGTCACATGGGTCATATATGTCGTATATGTCACAAGGGTTGCAAGGGTCACATGGGTCCCATAGATCGCATGAGTCGCATATGTCACAAGGGTCAGAAGAATCACATAGGTTCCATGGGTCCCATGGGTCGCAAGGGTCGCATGGGTCACTAGAGTCGCAAGAGTCGAAAAGGGTCGCATAAGTAGTAAAGGTCACATGGGTCACAAGAGTCGCATGGATCGCAAAGTCATAAAGGTCACAACAACAACTTTATGCATGAATTTTCACCCTCGTATAGTCACTCCCACAGCTATAAAAAGGTATTTGAAGGTTTTCCTATCACTTGCCATATGTAGATTTGCGATAGATCGAAGATTCTTTATGAAAATATGTGCAACCACCTTGGAAGCCTCCTATAATAATAAAGGTCATTACCGCAAACTTCCTTTTGAGCACTGCGTTTGCCTCTTAATGACATCAAATACAATACATTGGCATCGTACTTTGCTTTTACACGAGCCATCAATTCTTTTGTTGGAGGTGTTTCATATTTTCCGACTTATTCCTCAATCAAATAATCTTTAACCAATTGTGTTGTACCCTTTATAGCTTTTGTTGATTTAGATACAAGTGAACACTTATGAATGGTATAGTGTGTTCTCACACTATCCCATTTGGAATTCAGGATTTCTGCCACACATAATTTCAACTCACAACCGCTTCGGTAAACTTGCATCGTACTTCCCATAATTTTGAATCAAACTCAATGTTGTATATCTAAAAGAACTTTCAAGTGAATCCTTCCTTAAAAATGCATGTACATCCTTCTAGCTATAAAACTCGTGTCTAATTTTTAGATGCAATACATCTTCGAACTCGAAGACTAAATTTCGATTGTTTGGCTTCTCGCATACTACCATTTCTAAATTTATCCTTAAGTCCTATTGGCACCTCAGTACCAACTTCATTATTACCACAAACCACTTCATGAATGACCATATTAATGGCACAACCACCATCTTCTCTTAACCAGCTGGTATATTCACTATCATAATATTTGAACCTATAATAACACAGTCATCATAATCTACAACACATGTATTCTCATCTTCTCTAGTAATGCTTCCAAAAGAAGGAATTAGAGGTTTAACTTCCCTCTCATTTCCGTTTCACACTTCACACTTGCCGATTCTATCTCCATATGCAGTAGTTGGTGAATTCCTCTTTTGCGATCAAACAGATAACAAATAAGATGCTTGTCATTCATTATATATGTCGGCTTTCTATTTTCACCAATTGGGCAAACAACTTAACTTCAACTTCATTGTATTTTTTTTCCTCTTCACAATCATCTTTGTGCATAAGTCATCAGTACGTTGTTGGTATGTCCGACTAATTGGAGGACAATAGAAAAATACTCTCTGATTTCCTGAACTCTACCAACTCTTTCAAAATCTCAATTTACGTTTTTTTTCTCATTTACCATCATACAAAAAATAAATCATTATGATTTTCTCATCCACTAAATCCATTACATGTTTAACAAAAAAAAATTGAAATAGGGTAAATTCTGTGATTAACTGCGACCATGTGTTTCAATATGACATTTTAACCCAATGCTAGCGTGTGACTTGATGAGACTTTGTGACCCAATACGAATCTGTTATCCACTCCGACCATATGTTTATATATGACTATGTGACCTAGTGCGATCATGTGACTTAATGAGACTTTGTGACCCAATGGGACCATGTGTTGCAATATAATTCTGTAATCCAGTGCGGTCGTGCGACTTGATGAGACTTTGTGACCCACTGTGACCATGTGTTTCAATATGACTATGTGACCGAGTGCGACTGTGCAACTTGAAGAGACCCTATCACTCACTCTAATCATTTAAATCACTCAATTTCATTCGACGACTTCAATTTGACTACATGAATATAAGACATATTTTGAAAAAGAGAGAATCGAATCTATACATATTACTCATTACTCACTCGGGTTATCCAATTCACAAAAGAAATACGAAAATCTCACTATATATACCAGGTTTTTTTACGAGACGTATTTAATTCCAAGCTTCTTTGTTGAGAACAAACGATTTCAACCTATTTGCGGCGAATCTGATGTGGATTTCAAGCAACTCGTGGTGAATCTGATGCCCATTTGAAGCTATTCTCGGCGAATCTGATGTGGGAGAGGAGTAATTTTCGCACTCTATGGAGTAATTTATCAATATTTTCAAATAAGTCATTATATGAAAACATCCTATAGTTTGAGATATATTTGGTGTGTAATCATCCTAAATTTATATTCCTTTCTGCCACTGTATATATTGTGTAACAAGACAACTTAAATTCCTTTCAACTAAGAATACCGTATATTGTGTCACAACAGTAAGCTATAAAATCGACACTATTATTTTTATCGTATGCATTTCCATCATTCTCCTTACATTTTATCACGATAGAACGTCATAACGTGACATGGTATCAGAGCATGTCACTTTGAACCCGAACCTTTGAACCCTAATATCGATCTTTCTTTTCATCGATCTCGACAATGTCTTCCCCAACGAACACCTCGAACTCGACCAATTCTCTGAATCCGAACCCTACTGCCACAAACCCGGCCGGAGTTGTTGTTCAACGACGAACAATATCTCCATACAACATCACCACAAGCAACAAACCTGGATTGGTGGTTTTGCATTTACTCCTTCGCGGTGATAACTACGATGAATGGGCTATCAACGTCCGTCATGCATTGAAATCCCGAAAGAAATTCGGCTTCGTCGACGAGAAAATCCCTTGTCCCGATGCCGACTCCCCTGATTTCAAAGATTAGGACATGAACAATTGATTTGTTGTTTCATGGAGCAAAAACACAATCGACACGAAGCTATACGTTCTGATGTTGCTCATCGCGAAGAGGCTGTGGGTTTGTGCGATCACCTTCGCATTTGTTTTGCTTTGAAAAATGGCCCTCGAGTTCATCGTCTCCGATCTGAACTTGCTCACTGCAACAAACGATGTCTCTCTATCGATTCTTACTATGGGAAACTCAATAAGATTAAGCGTGATCTGCTGAACTCTCGGCCGCTGCGGGTGTGCAAGTGCGAAAAGTGCACCTGGAACTTGATGAAGCAAATCGAAGACGATCGGAATGAAGACAAAGTACACAATTTCCTTATGGGCTCGATGACTCTGTTTTCGGAGTGGTTCACTCTAATCTGCATTCTCGTGATCCACTCCTAGATCTTGACACTGTTTATAATATAGTGCTGCAAGATGAGAGCTCTCGTGTGATTCCGAGATCTCACGAGGAACCTCTAGTGTCAGTGTTTGCCGTTAGAACGCCACAACCTTTTTGTTTTGCTGGTGATGATAAAACGAAATTGTTGTGTTCTAATTGTGGTATGTGTGGTCACTCTTCGGATTCCTGTTTCAGATCCTAGGATACTCCTAATAATGGGGCGACATGCCACGCACTCGTTCCATCAGAGGCCGCGATTCTTTCTCACAGCCGATCACATCATCTCGTGGTCGCGAAACACCTTTGCAAGCTCGAGCGAATGAAGCACATACACCAGTTTCGTTAACCTCCTTAGCAAACACTGTCATCACCAATGTTGAACGCCAATCTATTTCTGGCATCAGTGATGAGCAGTGGCAGACATTGGTCACTTTGTTGAATGCTAGGAAAATGGTTGCAACTGAAACTACCTCTGGTAAGCACTCTTCTCCATCTTGGATTTTGGATTAAGGATGCTCACATCATATGACAGACAATTTCGGAATTCTCTTTGATGTCTGTGATATGGATTTGTGCTCTATTACTCTACCCGATGGACATCAAAGCTTTGCTTACAGACAAGGCAATGTGAGATTGTGTTCTGGTCTGATCCTGCAAGATGTATTTTTTTGTTGAATGGCTGAGTTGCAGCCTTATCTCGATCTCTCAATTGCTCAGTCAACAAGCTTGTTTGGTTCAGTTCACTAACAAACTCTGCATAAGCCATGACAAAATTACCAAAACTCTGATTAAAGTGGGCGAACAAATAGCTGGTTTATACTATTTCCGGAGCTTGGAAATTGCTGTTGTAGTTCGACCTCATGCGGTTTGCTCTAAAGACACTAGACATCAACGGCTCGGTCACCCATCTTTGAAGATATTAGATTTTGTTTCTTATTTGGTATTTACAAGTATTGCTTCGAATAATGCGTGTGAGGTCTGTCCACACGCAAAAAAATTCGTGGTTATTTCTCGACAAGTTCGAATAAAACGTCATCTCTCTTTGAGCTTATTCATTGTGAAATTTGGGGACCCTATCGGACACCATCTTTCTCAAGAGCAAAATACTTTATGACCATTGTCGATGATTATTCTCGAGGAGTATGGTTGTATCTCATACCTACAAAACCCGAAATCGGCGGTCATCTCACAGTACGATCAGACTATGGAGTCGAATTCACCTCTCTGTGCAGTTTCTTTTTGGATCAAGGAGTTTCTCATGAAATCTCGTACGTGGGTACTCCATAACAAAACGACATGGTAGAATGCAAACACTGACATATCCTCAATGGGCTGAACTCCGACTCCTACACTTGCCAATCGAACCCAGTTTGAGATTTTTCATGGGTATAAACCTAATTATGGTCACTTGCGGGTATTTGGATCGTTGTGCTTTGTTCATAATCAAAACACAAACGGAGAGAAATTTGCTAGCCGAAGTAAACGCTGTATTTTTGTTGGATACCCTCACGGGAAGAAAGGGTGGCGTGTTTATGATTTAGATCAAGGCATGTTTCTGGTTTCCCGTGATGTAATCTTCCGAGAGACAGTGTTTCCTTATCTGTCTTCATCGCCCTCCGACTCTGCTGAGCTCACTTTGCCTTCAGTCTCCGATTGGGTTTGTCCTCCTATTGAGGAACCTGATTCGTTGCTGGTTCGTTCTTGTTCACCGATAGTGACAGAGACTCCACATACTACTCCAAATTCGACTTCATGAAACAGACACTTCTGCAACTTCTTCAGTTGTTGGCTCAGACGCGAGTGGGGTACGACAGATCTGATTCCAATTCGGCTTCCTCACCTGCTGATTCTGGTTCACCGGACAATGCTGTTCCTCCTGAGCCTATTCATGACAAAACCGACTCTGAACACGGCCGAGGACAGCGTACCAAGTTACCATTGACTCGATTGTATGACTTTGTTACAAATACGATCCAAGTCTCCAGCCCTGATGATCCTTTATCCTATTGATAGGTATGTCTCATGTGCCAAGTTCTCCTCACGCCATAGTGCTTTCTTTGTTGCACTCTGCTGGCCACGAGCCTTGCTCTTATCGTGAGGCACTACAAGATGCACGTTGGTATGATGCGATACATGCTGAGATTCAAGCACTAGAGTAAAATGACATGCGGACACTTGAAAAGCTTATGTCGGGAAAGAAAGCGATCGGGAGTAAATGGGTGTTTAAGATAAAATATTGTTTGGACGGTTCAATTGAGAGATATAAGACTCGATTGGTGATCCTCGGAAACAATCAAGTCGAAGGGATTGATTACGAAGAAACCTTTTCCCCTATTGGAAAGATGGTGATTGTTCGGCTTTTCCTCGTTGTTGCATCGGCTCGCGATTGGGAAGTGCATCATATGGACGTGCACAACGCATTTCTCCACGAAGATCTTCATGAAGAAGTGTTTATGAAACCGCCAGCTGGTTTCCCACCGTCTGATTCTTCCCTTGTCTGTCGATTGTGAAAGTCTTTATATGGCTTGAAGAAGACGCCTCGTTGCTGGTTTGCCAAGCTCGGACACTCCTTGAAGGAATACAGTTTTCGTCAATCGCCATCAAATCATTCATTGTTTACATTCTGGGTGGGGATTATGCGACTTCATGTTCTCATCTACGTCGACGACTCGATCTTTATAGGGAATTCTTCGGCGACCATCAAAGCATTCAAAGATTATATCAGTTCATATTTTCGAATGAAAGATCTCGGCCTCCTTGATGTAAAACCTGCCTGATTTCCAATGGATCAGAATCACTCATTGCAACTCGCCGATGGACCTTACATCTCAGATCCGGCTGCTTATCGTCGCTTGGTTGGACCCTTAATATATTTGGCTGTAATGAAGCCTGAACCGTCGTATTCAGTTCATATCCTTGCGCAATTTATGCAAGCGCCACGACAAGAACATTGGGAAGCAGCCATTTGACTGATTCGGTACCTCAAAAGCGATCCCGACAAAGGTATTCTTCTCCGTTCCAATTCCGACTTACAGATCTATGCTTGGTGTGATTTAGATTGGACAGGATGTCCTCTTCACATCGCTCAATTACTTGTTGGTTCGTCTAACTTGGATCTTCTCCGATATCTTGGAAGACTAAGAAACAAAATATTGTTTCATGATCTTTGGCCGAGGTAGAATATCGCACTATGGCAATGACGACTTGTGAACTAATCTGGTTGAAGGCGTTATTATCAGATTTGGGAGCTCCACATTCACGACCTACATGGCTTTATTGCGACAGTCAAGCCGCTCTTCACATAAGTCCAAACTTCGTTTTTCATGAACAGACTAAGCACATTGAAGTTTATTGTCACTTTGTTCGCGATGCTATTCTCAGTGATGTCATCATTACACAACATGTATCTACTCGAGTTCAGCTAGCTGATATCTTCACCAAGGCATTGGGCAAGAAGGAGTTTGATTGTTTTCTCAACAAAATGGGTGTCCGCGATCTACACGCACCAACTTGAGGGGGGTGTTAGTGAAAGTAGATATTCTTGTTGCTATCATAACGTATTTGTGTTGCTATCTTAACGCACTTTCCTATTTAGTTGGGATTCATATTAGGTTAAATACTATTGTTTATATACATTGTAAACACATCTTTGTAAGATATACAAAAACATTCGACAAACGGTGTTCTAACATGACATATTTGTCCATATCCTTATATTCATTATTTATTTTACAATGTTATATAATACTGTTTTTATATGTATGACAACAAGATTATCATTAAGAAAATGATGTCACTTATACTATAGATCCTAGAATATAATCATTTATACAAATTTTAAGATATTCGCATCTTTCATACATGTTACCAATGAATTAATTCTCTTTCTTAATCCATAATTGTTCGCTAACAAGTTAAAATAAAATATCTCACAAACATTCAATATTTGTGTTCCATGTTCATGAACTTATATTTATTTTTCTTGAATTTTCTTTTTTTGACTCAAAAGATGATTTAAAAGAAAAAAGTGAAAGGTCTCGAAAAATCGATCTTTAGATTTCCATTCATCATCAATCAAATATATATACAATGCTAGAGTATCTAGAGAAATGAAGATTTCCTAATTACAATAGAAGTCTAGTAAGGAAGGTTTTCTAATCACAAATATTTTGGAATATATATAATTCCGTAATACTCCCCCTCAAGTTGTCGTATGTAGATGGCAAACACCCAACTTGCCGAGTAAGTGATCAAACATAACCCGACCAACCGCCTTAGTAAAAATTTCCGCCAGTTGGTTCTTTTTGCGTAGGAACGAGAGAGAAATGCGGTCAGTTTTTCATTCATCACGGACGAAGTGACAGTCGATCTTAATGTGCTTCTTACGTTCACGAAAGACGGGGTTCGAGGCAATATGAATGGCCGCCTGATTATCACAATGAAGATGAGCAGGCAAAGTATCTCGAACGCCAAGAGTAGAAAGAACCTCTCGGAGCCACTTGATCTCGCAGCAAGTAACCGTCATAGCCCGATATTCTGCTTCCGCAGACAAACGGGAAACTGTATTTTGCTTCTTTGTCTTCCATGAGATCGGAGAAGCTCCTGGAAGAACTGTATAACCAGTGAGAGACCGCCGCTGCAAAGGACAAGCCGCCCAGTCAGAGTCGCAGTATGCAAATAAGTGAAGAGAGCTATCCGAGCGGAGAAGGACGCCTTGTCTCGGGCAGCCTTTCAGGTAGCGGACAACGCGCAACGCAGCGTCCCAGTGATCAGTCTGTGGCCCATGCGTGAACTGAGCTAAGATGTGCACCACGTACGAGAGGTCGGGTCGAGTGACAGCAAGGTATTTGCAAGATCAAGTGGCTCCGCTCGGTCTATTGGCAACATCGTCGGCTTGGCCCCACTGAGATCGCACTCGTCGATAGTATCAAGCGCGTACTTCCGTTAAGTGAGAAAGATCGCATCCTTGCTTTGAGCAACTTCAATCCCCAAGAAGTATTTCAGAGCCCCTAAATCATTCATGTGAAAGCATGTGCTCAAATAGGATTTGAACACATGTATCGCTGCTGAATTATTTCCACCAACTAGAAGATCATCAACATAAATAATGACGTGTAATCGAACTTCCCCGCGAACAAAGGTAAATAGAGAATAGTAAGAGTAGGAAAGTGTAAAGCCAAATCGTAGGAGAGCTTGGGTAAGCTTCTCGAACCAGCATCGGGGCGCCTGTCGGAGGCCGTACAAAGACTTGCGTAGTTTGCAAACTTTAGAGGGTTCGGTGGTAGCATAACCCGGAGGTAGACGCATATAGACCTCTTCGTCCAAATCGCCATGTAAAAATGCATTGTGAACATCCATCTGATGAACTTCCCAGTCACGGACAGCGGCCACCGGGAGAAAAGTCCGGACTGTAGTCATCTTCACGACCGGGGCGAACGTCTCATTGTAGTCTAGGCCAGCCTTTTGGTGATTGCCAAGCACAACAAGACGTGCCTTATACCATTCAATGGAGCCGTCAGACTTGTGCTTGATTTTAAACACCCATCTGCACCCAATGGACTTCTTTCCCAGAGGAAGGTCCACGAGAGTCCACGTCTTGTTATCATCAAGAGCTCGTAATTCAGCGTCCATTGTGTCGTGCCAATGAGCGTGCTTTGTGGCCTCATTATATGTCGGAAGTTCGGATGCATCTGTAATGGCTGCTAAGAAGGCACGGTGTCCTGGAGAAAACTGATCATATGGGATATAGTTGGCTAAAGGATACAGACACGTACCTGAAGATCCGGACGAGGACGAGGGCGAGGAGTTAACGAGGTATGTACTTGTGGTATTGTAGGTCACATATGGAGCAAGTCTCACTGAAGGTATCTTGGGTCTTTGTCCACAACCCATTGGTGTAGTCTCAGGTGGGGAATGATCCGGAGAAAGAACAGGCAGTGTCGTGGGCGACGAGGAAGGAGACTCGCCAGCAAGTGGACACTCCGAAGGCGCGGGAGATGGGTCCGTCGCGGTGAGGGAAACACGAGGAAGAACCGAAGCCGAAGAACTCCCTCTATCGTCGGCCAGCAGTCCACTGTAAAAGCTCAAGAACGCATCAAGATGTCTCACCGAGGGACCAGTGATAGATGGTGAAGCAACCGAGTCAATCGCCTCACGATCACAGTGGTCCGTAAAAGGGAAGGAATCTTCATCAAACACCACATCGCGAGACGTCAAGCACTCAAAAGTCTCGAGATCAAGGACCCGCCATGCCTTCTTCCCATCGGGGTAGCCTAAAAAACACACTTGCGGCTCCGTTCACCAAATTTATCACGGGACTTAGTGTGAACATAGCATAAACATCCGAAAACGCGGAGTTGAGAATAGGTCGGTGGCTTGCGGAATAGAAGCTCAAAAGGGGATTTATCGTGGAGGATCTCCAAGGGTGTGCGGTTAATCAGAAACGTAGCCGTTAGAACACAATCTCCACAATGTTCTATAGGCATGTGAGCTTGAAATCTCAGGGCGCGAGCGACATTGAGTAGATGTCGATGTTTCCGCTCCACTCGTCAATTCTGTTGTGGAGTATCTACACAAGAGGCATGATGTGAGATGCCCTATGTAGAGAAGTAATCGCGAAGCGGGAGGAGCACGCAACAGGTCGCAGAAAAAAAAACCGAGATCGACCAAAAAATAAACTTAGACTTCTGATGGGGGCTTTGATAGCATGAAAGGTCTCGAAAAACCGATTCTTAGATGTCCATTCATCGTCAATCAAATATATATACAATCCTAGAGTATCTAGAGAAAGGAAGATTTCCTATTTACAATAGAAGTCTAGTAAGGAAGGTTTCCTAATTAAAAATATTTTGGAATATATACAATTCCGTAATAAAAAGAATCGATAAAGTGAAATTCCTATGAGTACGTATGAAGGTGTAGAATCAATTCAACATGAACACCTAAGGCACTGATGTGTACTCACACCACTCAATAGATCATAAGTGAAAAATCTCTTATTTTCCACATTAGCACAGCTTTGAGAATGAAAAATCTCTTATTTTCCACATTAGCACAGCTTTGAGAATGAAATTGTATTTTTTTATATACAATACATTTCAACACCTATATCCCTTAAAAAAATTCAACTCATTAATCAATAGCCAAAAAATATATAAATTTATTTTTCTAATGATCTAGCCTAATTATGACTTTGTCTAAGAATAATAATTTCTTTTCAAATATATCATTGGTGCCAAATAATATTGTGGCATCATAACATTCCACAATGAAGGCTATTTACCAAACATATCATAAAATGTAAAACCATAAGTACATGACTCTAGATAAATATTTCTCTCTATAAGTAAAATTCAAGAATTGTCTAAAAAATGACTGTAATATTTTCCATTATATGTTATGATTTATATAATCTCTTCAATATATAAAAAATTGGTAAAGAAGACATCATTTTCTGAACAAAATATCCTTTAAATTTTCTTCTTAGAGTCTAGCAATAGAAAAATAACAATTCAAGACATTTAAATTATCACCTTCAAAATATCATATAGTTGTGTGCATACACAATTGTGTTTTCATAATGTATTATTCTACATAATTTAATGAGTTTTGAAATTTCATAAAAATGTTTAGGAACTTTATTATATTTGGGACAATAATCCTACACTCAATGATGTTTGTTACAATCATCTTCTATCTTTAGCAGATACATCGTTCGTAATTGCATCAAACATCTCATATATATACACCATACCGAATCTCAAAACTATTTGGATAGATATTTTGCTTTTGAAGATGGTATTTTATAGTTAAGATAACGTTTTGGATGATAGTAGTTTCTATAAAACTCAAAATTTAAACGCATTTATATTGATTTAGTGTTGTCGTTTCTAACGCAATCATGTAAAAATTCAAAGTTTGTTAGCATTGAGTTTGTGTAAAACCATATTAATCAATAAAATTGCATTGAAATATATAACACAATTTCATTACAGAAAAAATACTTCATTTTAAATGGATATTTTTAGCAGATGTTTGTGATAAAATTGTTTTAAACAGATACCAACAATGAATTATTCGATGAAAATCATTAAAACGATTATCGAAATATCAACAAATTGACAATTTAGAAATGTTCATTGGTAATTGGTGGAATATTTACTGAAATCAGGGGTGGAAATTTTGGACATCTTAAACCAAAATGACCCAAGTCAACACGATTAATCCAAAATAGAAGTATGGGTAACCATAGAACTCGTTCTGTGCTAAACTGAAAATCCAAGACTGTTTTGTTCGAGTTCAGTTCAGCTTGGAAAAGTTCAAATAATTTGAACAAAAAATATACATTCTAAAAAAATTTAGTTTTTTAAGAACTTATTTGGTTTTTTAATATTACCAAGAACCCCGGAAAAATCTAAATCCAAACAATCTCAACTTAAACTTGAATTATTGAATGCAAAGTTAACTCATGTTGGTTTTGGTCCATTATTTCTAAACTCAGATTACCTGAATCGAAAAGAATCATAACAAGTCAGATAAAAAAATGAAACAATTCATTTCCATTTTCTCAAAATTTTCTCAAAACCTAATCAATCGAAACCGAATCAAAGGCTAATCAATCTGAATTGAAATCCAAAATTCTTATCTTTACTTACAAAGTTTCAGTAGAGTTAATTGAAAATTCATGATATTTAAATGTTGTTTTGTTGAACGTTAGCAACAACTTCGCCACGAATATAAACGGTTGGAAAAGTACCGTAAGAAATTGTTCCAAAATTCTAATGAAATTTTTTATTTTTTCAACGTTCTTCATTAATAGTTTCACTTTGTATTTTAACGTTCATATATTGATATTACTAATGAATGATAGTTGAAACATGAGTTATATAAATGTTTGTTTCATCATTCACCATTTACTAACATTTCGATCATTTCTCAATTTTATTCAAACAATATCTCTTTTATCTTCAAATAGTAATGTTAATAGTTCGAGATAATTGATATATTAAAGAAAAGATTCAATTATATAAAAGATCACGCAAATGTTCTTTCAAAGGATGAAATATATATATATATGTATGTATGTATATATATGTTTATATGTATATAGATGTAGGTATATATATGCATGTATATATATATGTATTTTATTTGTGAATGTGCATATATTTACTTTTTATTAATATATATACATATATTTATATGTGTATGTCTTTATATATATATATATGTATATATGTATATAGATACGTGTATATATTTATATTTATAGATGTGTTTATATATATATGTACTTGGACGACGATAGAGCTCGGGAAGCGATTTTAGTGGTGCCTTGTGATGGACGGAAATGAGAGTTTTATATTTCCAAGACCACTCTACCGCAAGTATACGGTTCGTGTAGTACAAAGGTCGAACTCTGAGGACTAGTGCAGCTTTAGAACTAAAGATGTCACGAGAAGAAGATCGATCAATAGATGAATAATGAACAAGAAAATAAAGATAAATAAAGATAACGAAGCTAGACTCGGCAAGATGGAGCATCATGGGTGTCGAGAATACCGGAACATGCAATGGATGTTTCTATGGATCATGAAATCTATTTATATCAATCGATGGGGAACTAATATCTAATCCTCTACCTAGGACATCAACGTCTCTCATCTTCCGATGTAGCGCGGAACGTCTAGATGCCTTAAGAACAATAGAGAACTCTACCTCTAATACTGGAAATGACTCTTCCAAGCCTAAATTCTCTACCTAGGGAATCAACGTCACTCATATTCCTATGTAGCGCGGAACGTCTAGATGCATGAAGAATGATAGGGAATTCTACCTCTAATGTCGGATGGGAACTCAACCTCTATAAACGGAAATGACTCTTCCAAGCCTAAATCCTCTATCTAAGATATAAACGTACTCACCTTCCGAGGCAGTAAATCTATACTTAGATGCATGATGAACAACGGGAATTTTACCTCGATTAGTACCCTTCCTAAATAGATTAACTGACCGGGCAGATTCTCATTAAAATCTAATTCATTCGAAGGTTGATTTATGAGACTCAAGCCTGACTCTTCCACGCCTAGACGAATCTCTAATCTCCTCAAACGTGCCTAATCTCAGTCGAATAGATCTAGTCTTACTCAAGCATGAAATCAACAATGTATGAAGGCATTACGCACATATCTATAACGTATTGATCTTCTCGTTTTCATACGTATTTCTTGCACGATTTAGGAGACGTTTTTGATACATATGTGATGTTATACGTGTTATTCCGTTTCCGTTTTACTTGTTTTCGTATTTTCATGTTCTTACAGGTCTTTACGCGTATTTAGATCATTTTGGAGCTAAAAGGACATGCACGGAGCTAAGGAGAAACTTCAAGGATCATCACGGGACAAACGGGACGAGATTGAGCATGGAAAGCCTCCACCCGGTCGGGCACAACTCTTGCACGACCGGGCAAGACCTTCGGCCAAACTTGTGCACCATTTGCACGACTCGGGCATGACTTGCCCGACCATTTGCCTTGTGCCCGAGCGGGCACACATACCATGCCCGATCGGGCATGCATTCCAGCCCACACATCCGCACGACTAGCCCTAGCCGCACCCGAGCAGGCACACTCAATGCCCGAGCGGGTAGCGGCCCGAAACTACATTTTTAGTTAAGTAAACTTAACTTAAAACAAAGGGGACTCGTGGGGGCAATTTAGGCAACATCTAGACCGACTTAGAAGGCTTAAGAGGAGGCAAAAGACGTCATGGAAGCACGCTTACATTGGAGAACAATTCAGTAGAAGATTAAGGAGATTCTTGCGAGGAGACAAGCAAGGAGCATTGGAGATCGAGCACTACCACTTCGGTTTTGTTTGGTTTTTATGTTCCTTAGACTTTCTACTATGTTTATGTTTCTTTACAGACGCATAAGCGAGTAGTTTGTTTGTTCTAGGAGAAGAGATTAGCCGTTGGCTATCCCGGAACCACTTTTGATCTATTTTGAATGCATCTTCCCGTTTTAGTTCATCTATTCTTTATCTGAGT
>CM071870.1:29690349-29718223 GCA_036759665.1 Gynandropsis gynandra | reverse complement strand
GATTAGGAGAAGGACCGAAAGGAGAATTCTAGTCTTGTTAGATCAGGTTTAGAACAACCGAGGTTAGACCACGAAAGCAGGGTAGCAGCGGTTGAGGGTGAATGGATGAATCATAGAGCCTATGGGTTTAGTTCAAGGTGTCAGCCACGAAAGTAGGGGGCTGCTTGTCTAGATCACGTGTCTATGCCCCGAGAGAGGGAAGATATCATATTAGGGTCATCCGCCTTAGATAGCTTTAACTGGGATTGCATGATAGGTAGATTGATCGTCGATTTCGGTAGTCTTGTGGTGAAACCGGTTTCCTAGGACGTTTGTCTTATTGTTAGAACCCGAGTAGTTTATTTACTTTCAGTATTTCATTCTTCATTCACATTCTTTCGTTAGCGAGTTTGATTCTTAGTTCGAGTTTAGGTAGTGTTGCGTAGTCTCTGTGGGATCGACACCTAAAATACTACACACGTGTCGTGCACTTGCGGGTAGGTTATATTTTATTTAACTCTGATAACGCATCACCTATCGAACCATTCAATTGAACAAAACCGAAATCAAGCACTAATAAATCAAACTATCCATTAAAATGGCATCCCTCACCCATGGCAATAGATCTACTCAGAATACATAGGAAAACAAACAAAGACGAAGTAAGTGTTCATCTCCCCTATCATTCTGAGCGTTGGCTTCGGATGAATCCTTTGGTGGCCAAGGTCTTCAATCGTGTTCTCTCCTGTTTTCCTTGTGTCTCTGGGTGTCTCCTCTGGTCTGTGCCTCGTCCCCTTGCCCTAGATTGCTTATTTTCTCTTTAATTGCCCGTTCAAACACTCAAACTAGGTAGTTTCGAGAATGGCGGCCCGCGTGGGTACAACTTCCACCTGGTTCTGCAGCAGCAAGCCCGAGCGTGTACATTTCTCAGCCCGAGCGGGCTTGCTTACCCGACCGTGTGGTCTATCAGCCCGAGTCATGCTCAATCTTTTGGTCTTTGCGTTCTTAAGTATAGCCCGAGCGGGTCCATTACATAGCCCGAGCGGGCAAGGCTACACGACCATGTTCTAGTCATGCCCGGGTCGTGTGAAGATTGTTGGATAATATGTGCAACTTTAGCACGAGCGGGCCTCTTCCATGCCCAAGCATGTAGTCTCTACTTTGCTGTTTCCGCTCCTTTCACTCAATGCTTGAGTGTTCCATTTGGATCCGTGGCCATGCACATGTTGTATCTTGTCACTTAATCGCGTTTTCGGGGTGGAATTGTCGTAATTACTCGTATATTGCTTCATGTCTTCGTTTTCTATACAAAACACGAAATGGTAGATGAAATCCTCGAATAAACTCAATAAGTCGATAAAGTCCAAGAAATCTAATCAAAACTAAACCTAAGAATCATGTAAATACTACGACGGATTACATGTTATCACCTTGACATAATCTGCTAACAATACTTAGGGTAATGAAATGCATCTTACGCATGTACAAGAAAAAATTTAAATATGTACTTAGGTTTAACTAATCCCAAAAGTTAGCTCAAGACTTTAGGTTTGTTCAGTACCATATATTAAAGTCTAAAGTTCATGTCCTAACCGATGTGAGATAATTTATCGTTACACTCCCTTCCACGTTCAGGCTCAATCCTAGAGCGTGGACATCGCAATTGGGAGCACAACATCAGAATATTAAAATCGGGAAGAATCTGGCTCTGGTACCATGTCAAATATGGGTTTGGACCTAATTAATCGCAAAATATAGCTCAAGAGTTTAGTGTTGTTCAGTACTATGTATAGAAATCCAAAATTCATGTTTCTAACCGATGTGAGATAACTTATCATAAGAAAATCATAATTAGTATAGGTAAATAGTTATACCAAAAATTCTATAATAATGCATAAACTAAAAACGTAAAGTTAAAGATAACTCGCTATTAAAAAATTGTATGCGAAATGAGGAGGATTTATGTTTTTAGAATACGTTGGAGAGATAATTTCTGGCTTTTCAACTAATTTGTGTTGGAAATAAATTTTTTCAAATGATTTAAATAAGAACATTTTAAATGGATTATTAATGAGCATCATTTGAAATTATCAAAGAATACTCATAAAAATGATGGTCCAATTAAAAAACGTATTTATTACTTGTTTAATGGGCATCGATGCCCATTGAAAAACTGATTTTATCAAAGCATTTAAGACTAAGTTACCGATTCATTATAGTTTTCAATCATTCCCATTGAAAAGTACAAAATGGTTAAACACAACCTTTAACCTATATAATATAACCAAGTAAGATATCTCTCATCGCAACCGGTTAACCTATATAATATAAAAATGAACGATTACTTATAATATACATTATTCTAAGTATATATATGAAAAGACGTGTACTTACGTAATCTTTCAACCAAGAGGCATAATGTTGAACTTTCATTTTCTTGAGTTCATCTCTTTTAGATAGTTATTTCTTCATCAAAGATCTTCTAATGAAAATATGTTAACACACACACACACACATATATATATATATATATGCAAATTAAAAGGTCGATTGTCATCGTTTTGTACCTTTCGAAAGTAACAACTCTTGATAATTTAATATTATATATGTGGATGTGATTATACCCCTTTAGTGTTAGCCAATATTCTTCGGATTTCCCTCTTGTACGTCCAATTGGTGTATAGATCTCAGGAATTGTACCAAATTGAGGATTATATTTAAATAGGTAGTTCGTATAATATTCTTCTGATCTTCTATGTTTGATCAAAATATGTGATTCGAAATAAAATATGCTGAAATTTGTGATTTCTTCAACCAAGTATTATTTAACAATAGATCCATCAACCACTGCATTATTTTTTTCCTTGTTTCTTTAGATGAAAGAAAAATCTTTCAAATGGATAAATCCGCCTGAATTGAACCGGACCAGTGAGTATTGCCTCTCTGGTTTAGTTCATGTGATCTTCTTCTAATATTATATGTTTCATCAAATATGCGACTCGAAATAAAATATGCTGAAATTTATTATTTCTTCCAACAAGTATTATTTAACAATAGATCCTTCAACCGCTGATATTTTTCCCCTTTTTCTATAGATGAAGTAACATGAATTGAATCGGGTCACCGAGCATTGCCTCGTCTAGTAAATGTGTTGGAAAATGTTCCATGACATCGAAGAAGGAAGGCGGAAAAACTTTTTCCAAAGAGAATAATATCTCAGAGATATTATTTTTCAATAACTCCAAGTCATCTCGTTTAACATTTTTTGGACTTATATCTTCGAAGAATATGCTAATTGGAAATATTTTCTTCAAATATTTCTCTAATTGTATGTTATCCTTCGCTTTTCCCGTTACATTAGTGTGGATGATATTATCGAAAAGGTTTTTTTTCAATGTGCATAACATCCAAACTATTATGCAATATGAGTTATTTCCATTATGATAGTTCGTAGAAAATACTATGTTTATACCAGTTATGGTGCAATATGAGTTATTTCCATTATGATGCAATATGAGTTATTTCCATTATGATATTTCCATTCATTGTGGCCTTGAGGTTTTCGATGCCCACGATCTCCTCCATATTCCTTCAATTATTGTAAATTTGTCATCTTGTTTAGTCGTTCGTATAGTATTTGTATATCTTTTTTTTGCATGCATGTGCCTCTTCTTCCTGTATCACATTCTTTAGAAAATGTTTCTTATTTTTTCAGAATTTATCTCCATGGGGAAGAAATCTTCTACGGAAATCAATATGGACATGTCAGTCTCCTTGCATACTCCATCCAGAAAACATTCCATAGGCAGAGAAGTCGCTAATTTCCACAACAACACCGCTTTCAATGTGAAATTTTACTTCGTACTTGTTTCATATGCAACAATTCCATTGTTCCAACAAATCTCTTAATTCGTGAAGTAAGGGCTGAAATAATATATCAAAACTTTTCTTCGCATGTTCTATTCCTAGATACATCAACGTAAAAAACATAACTATCTTTTTCGACACATCTCGGGGGGTAGATTATATAGAGACAAAATCACACGCCATAGAGAATATTGACATTCAGATTGTCCATATGGACAAAATCCATCCATGCACAGACAAAGATAAATATTTCTCGTTTCACACGTAAACTCATGAAATATTTTGTTGAAATCCTTCCAAGTTTTACCATCTGATGGATATTGTATTGTTCCTTCATCTGTCGAGTGTTCTACGTGACATCTCATTGTCGCATCACATTTTTTAGATTCATATAACCTTCTCAACCTGTTTACTACAGGTATATAAAACATCTTTTTGCACTGCAAAATTTACATTTCAAAAGGTCTTGATCTCCTCCCCAAAAAAAACATGAAACTATTTTTACAAACATCAATCTTCTCATGTAGTATTTCTAAATCCTTTAAAATATTCTTTGTTTCATTATAGTCTCACGAGCTTAATTATTTACCGGCAAATATTGACACATGGTTTTGCAAAATGAATCCATGCAATTTTCAGCTACATTCTCGTCCGTTTTTAAACTCATCAATCTTGATGATAAGGATAAATGAGACTGACCTTCATGACAAGTTTCATATAAAGGTTATTTCATCGCATCAAATAGGTTGACAAATCAGTGTGCCATTCTTAGACATCTCTTCATGTGTTTGCTCAATAACTCCAAGAAAAGCATTTGACGCCATTTCTACATATGGATTTGTTGTCGTTGTCTAACAATGAAATTCTTCATTTATTTTCATTACTTTTGTTTCTTGTATACTATCTCTAACGCCACAATCTTCACCGTGAAGGAACCAAATTTTGTAATCTCTACGAAACCTAACTTGTAAATGTATTAACAAACAATTTTCAGATTTCGGTACTTCATTTTTTTGCATCTTTTGCAAGGACATAACATTTTTCCACGTTCTTGACACAAAGGTTGCATCGACAAAAACTAATGAACTGCTCCAATTCGTGTAAGAATTCTTGCATAACTTCCTCGGTTACATGATCTTTTCTTTTATACATCCACTTTCTCGATCTATATATTTCTAAGAAGACAATATTTTTTGAAAGTTTTTTTCATGGCTTGATGGTAAGGAATTCGAATTTGGTGTATAAATAGTAAAAAATCCAATGGATAACCGTTGGAAATAACAATCAACCCCCGTTGAAAATACCAATGTATGCCCGTTGAAATCCAACAGCCGACTTTTTCCAATTGTTGTATTGGAATTTTAAATTTACCAACTGGGGTCCTTAGTATTTCCAACAGATATCCGTTGGAAATAGCAATGGTCATCAGTTGAAATAATTCAGCGTTTTTCAACAGTCTTTCAACGGATTCACCAAAACCTTTCAACGGATAGAATTTTTTGATAATCCGTTGGAAATTCTAAAATAGTGAAACGGATTTATACTAGTTGATAATTCCCTATTCCCGTTGAAATTAGTTGCAATTTTTTATCAACGGATGAATCCGTTGATATCTGTATTCTTTTTTGTAGTTCACATCCTCAATAAGTTCCCCCTAATTGTGATATTTGAATATTTTGTTCATGAGAGTCTTGGTCAGGTTTTGCTCCATGTTTTTGTGTATAACCTAACAAATTAGGGTGTATTTTCTTTGCGAAAGATATACTCCATATGTTTGTCTATAAAACTTTAATTCCTAAGAAATATATCAGTTCTCTGAAATATTTTATGTTAAATATAGTTTTGAGAAATATTTTTGTGTTTCCACCCTTACATTATTGGTTGTAACTATAACATCATCTCTATATACTTATAATGCTATGATCCCTAATTCCCCATGAATTGAAAATTAGAGTAATTTGCTTCACAAGTATTGAATCCATGTACTAAAAGGGCAGTTTGAAAAGTATTGTACCACTCACGAGGAGATTGTTTCAACTTTTAACTTGATTTCTTGAATTTACAAACCATGGTGATGGATGCAAGGTATCTAGGAACGTCTTCACGTATATCTTTTCTTCGATATATCCTTGGAACAAGTCATTCTTGACACCTAGTTTTCATAATTTCCATTTTAACTTAGTAAAACATAATATTAAGATACACATGGTATGGATTCTAGTGATAGGTGCATATGTTTTTGTGTAATTCCTTAAAAAGGTTTAGGTGGACCCTTGGACGATAAGTCTAGCCTATTCAATTTATCCTTTTTTGTGAACTTTATTTATAAATCTATTTGCATCATATGAACTTCTTTCTATACAGAGATCTACGACATCCGAAGTGCAAATCTCTTTTAAAGTTGAGTTCTCTTCAATAGTGGTTTGTTGCTAATCCAGAATGCGACCAGCTTCTTAGTAAGAAGAGGTTTCTAGACAGTGTGAAGTTGTTTAAAAAATCTTGATGTTAATTAGAAAGGTTAGTCAAATCATAAACATACTCTATAAGAAAAGAAATATCATTGTTAGAATAATTATACGATAAGAGCACTTTTAACTGATTAATCTATCAGAGAGTGTGCTTGGCGATGCCTCATGTGTTTCTTAAGTACTACTTCATGCTCTGTTGTTTCTTCTTCGGTTTGAAAACCTATCAGTGGTATGAATTCTTGGTTCTTGACGGAATGATTCTCTGAAGGCGTAACTAGCGATGCTATGACATCGAAAGTTTGTTGTTTGTCACCATAGTCGATTTGCATGTGTGCTACAATGTTTCTCAAATAACTAGAAATATCATGTGATATCACAATACTTTATACTTCATTCCAATTATTATTTAAATAAAAACTTTGGTTTTTGTCAAAATTCACTTCTTTGGGAATTTGGATGCGACGTGTTTCCTGATGAAAAGATTTATAGCCTTTTTGGGTGGATGGCTAACTCGCGAAGATGCATTTGATCCTCTTGGCCTCAAATTTGCTTCTAACGCATTATCTACAAAAACATAACAAACATATATAAAATTTTTAAGTTTATCAAATTCTGGTTTGATGTTTTTTTCATACCTCGGAAAAATTATTCTCATTCAAACATCTATTTAGATTATCGAGACATGTTGTTAGGATACCATTTCCCCAAAACTAGACTATAACATGATGATAAAACATGATGGTGCGAGAGACTTTCATGAGGTGTGTATTCTTGCGTTCGATTACTTCATTTTGTTGTTGAGTGTATTGACACGAGGTTCGATGCACAATGCCTTGATCTTCCAAAAGTGTTTGGAATCATTGAGTCTTGTATTCTCTTCTTTTTTTCTGAAAGAAGGCACTTGATTTTGGGTTTGAATTAAATCACTACATAATTATAACATTGCAGAAAGCACCAAAAACATCATTTTTAGAGGTTAATAGATAGATCAAAGTAGATTTCGATTTCTCGTCAGCAAAAGTTACAAAATGCTTCCTAAAATCTCTAATTACCTAGGAGATGTTCAAATGTACGAGTATATTAAACCATAACAGTTTGCATGGATGTGTTCGATTCATGACAAGCAGTTTTACAATGTTTACATAAGATGCATGTGTCACATTTTTCATGTTTATAATTAAACATTTGGTAATATAAAAATGAAGAGTTTTATGATGAGGACGAACTAGTCTAACAAGCCATAATTGAGAACTAACACCCCTAGAAATGAAACATCACATTCTCTAAAATATAAAGCCCATCCTTCAGCTATCCTTTCTTGATGATCTTCTTGATTTGATTATTTTGAATCTAAAACTTGTTAGATTAAAAACATACAACATAATTTTAAATTTGAGCTAACATTCTAACTAATAGCTCATTATTTCAAAGCTATAACATTATTATCAAGTATTCTAAGGTCTCCTATTCTTTTATTTTATATTTCTTTTTCGATTGCAATTATTATATTACCAAAATGTGGTTGTAAATTTCTAATCATTTCGGGATTGCTTTATCAAGTGACGTATCGCTCTTGATTCTACTTTAATATGTGGCTTGTATTTTTAGAGAAGAGCAATGTTGTGAAATATTTTTTATGTTTGACCATGCCTCAGCCGAGAAGGAACTTTATCTCCTAATTGTCAAGTTTGGTTGAATACGTTGACTCTTTTAAGACGTGTGTGGTTTAATGGGATCTTTTCTGTTTAAGATGGTGGTGGAGAAGTGATGTGATCCCACTGGAACGACGCTCCAGACGTAGGTTGGATGGATAGGCCTTGCTGTAGCCGAGTCGCATGACTCTTCGCATAACGTGGGTGGAGCGAATGATCACACGAGAGTTGTGGAAAACCTCTGGATTTACCGGCTCGTCTTCGAAGAATATTACACACCTACGAAGTACGAATGTACGTTGGATATTACTCACCAACGGGAATTTGCTGGATATGACACACCAACAAGATGATTTCTTAAAAGAAAATCAAAGATTCAAATCAAAATTCAAAAGTTCTTTTACAAGAACATCATGGCCAGCCCTATGTAGTCAAAAGTGGTCATGCAAAACCATAAATGCACATAAATGCTAGGTAGCCATGCAAGAAAATATCCAAAATCATAAATAGAAAAAGTCGTAAAGTGTGTCTTTGTTATGTGGACTTGTCTTGGAGCCTTGGGTCAATAATTAGGTCGCGAAAGTGAGTCACGACCTCGTTAAAAACCCGTCGTTGGAAAACTCAGTCGGACAAAACCAAAGAAGAAAAAGGAATACACGTAAAGCACTTACTCTAATTATCGAACGTTGCGAGTTGTGCTTCGGCTTGTAGAATGACACGAATATTAGAGATTTCATGTAGACTCGAATACTCGTCTTGAACTTGGACAGCCGGGAGGATCCCGATTATCGCCTCCTTGAGCTTCGAAGCTTTAGCTAGGGTCATGCTACCGGCTGGTAAGGTCAAGGCCTCCTCCTCCCTAGCCTTAGCACGGGTCACAGGACCAAGGTTCTTCCTTCGTGTCGCATCTAGCTTTCATTTGACTCGGGTCGTTTCTTCCGCGGCGTGGGTCACCTCTTCTACGGCGCGGGTTGCGTCTCGTGAATCGCGGGTCATGTCTCGTGTAGCGCGGGTCGCGTCCTCCTTAGTGATGCAGGTCGCGTCCTGCTCAGCCATGTGTGTCGTGTCCTCCTCTGCGTTGCAGGTGGTGTCCTCGACGTTGTCCGGGATCATATCATGCCCTCCTACTTGAAAAGGATTTGCCCTCAAATCCGCTTGATCTGCGACAAAAGGAACCAAGTCATTAATATTAAAGTTGGGACTCCCATTATACTTATCTTGCAAGTCGAGTTGGTACACGTTGTTTCTGATTCTTTTGGTCATTGTGAAAGGACCATCGATTCAGGGCATTAACTTGGACTTTCGCTCGTTGGGGAATCGTTCCTTTCATAGATTAACCCAAACTTGCTCACCGGGCTCGAAAGTCAATTGTTTTTGTCCCTTGTACGCCTGTTTCATATAGAGTTTTGTCTTCTTCACTATGTTCTTCCTAGCTTTTTCATGAATCTGTTGGACCATCTTCGCTTTTCTTTCGCCATTCAGTTTAAATCGAACACTCGAAAGCAAAGGGATTAGATCCAAAGGTGAGGCGGGATTGAACCTGTAAACAATTTCAAAAAGTTCAAATTTGGAAGCAAAATGTACAGCATGATTGTATGCAAATTCAGCATGTGGTAAATATTCTTCCCAAGTCCTCAATTCTTTCTAACAATTGCTCATGACAAAGTTCCTAGGGTTCGATTCACTACCTCAGTTGGACCATCCGTTTGTGGATAACAAGTTGCGGAAAATAATAACTTAGTTCCTAACTTGGACCATAGAGTTTTCCAAAAATAGCTAAGGAACTTAGTATCACTATCTGAAACGATCGTACTAGGCATGCCACGCAATCAGACTACTTCCTTAAAGAAAAGATCAGCTACATGCAATGCATCATCAGTTTTGTGACATGCTATAAAATGTGTCATTTTAGAGAACCTGTCTACCACCACAAAAATAGAATATTTACCATTCTTAGTCCTAGGCAACCCAATCACAAAATCCATAGAGATATCTGTCCAAGGGTAAGTTGGGATAGGAAAAGGGGTATACAAACCATGAGGCTGAACCTTAGACTTAGCTTGTTTGCATGCGACGCATCGCTCACAGATTCGCTCAGCATCCCTCTTCATGTGTGGCCAGTAGAAGTGGTCCTGTAATATCTTAAGAGTTTTTTGCAACTCCAAAATGGTCCATAAGTCCACCTCTGTGGGCCTCTCTAACAAATAGTTCTCGCATCAAACAGTTAGGCACACATAACCGATTATCATAAAATAGGAAATCATCGTGCCTATAATAACGTCCTAAGGCAAAATTTGAACTGTTTTTGTATACTTCTCCAAATTCCAAATCAGATGCATATAATTCTTTAAATTGTTCAAAAGCTAGCAGTTTCGCATCCAAAGTGGTCAACAATGCGTACCTTCGGGATAGGGCATCAGCCACAACGTTTTTGCTACCTTGCTTGTACTTGATGACGTAAGGAAATGTTTCAATGAATTCAACCCACCTCGCATGTCGCTTACTGAGTTTGTTTTGACCTTTTAAATACTTGACCGATTTGTGGTCGGTGTGTATCACGAACTCTTTTGGCTATAGATAATGTTGCCAAGTTTGTAATGCTCTCACAAGTGCATATGACTCCTTGTCGTAGGTGGCATAGTTGAGAGTTGCACCTCCGAGTCTCTCGCTGAAATAGGCAATTGGCTTTCGTTCCTACATTAACACTGCACCAATTCCTACACCGGATGCATCACACTCGATTTCAAAAGTCTTTAAAAAATCAGGCAATATCAGTAAAGGGGTGTTAGTAAGTTTTTCTTTCAAATTTGAAACGCTGCCTCTTGCGCTTCTCCCTACTTGAATCCAACATTTTTCTTGATGACTTCTGTAAGAGGGTGGCCAAGGTGCTGAAGTCCTTAACAAATCGACGATAGAACCCCATGAGTCCATAGAAGCTTCGGACTTCCCCGACAGTCTTAGGGCTCGGCCATTCCCGAATGGCTTTGACCTTTTCTTCGTCCACCTTTATGCCATCTGCACTTACAACAAAACCTAGAAACATGACGTTATCTATACAAGAGGTACCCTGCTTAAAGTTGGCGTATAGTTCTTCTTTCCAAAGTACCTTTAGGACTGACTCTAGGTGTCCAACGTGTTCCTCTAAGTTTTCACTGTAAATCAATATGTCATCAAAGTATACCACTACGAATCTACCTATATACTCTCGAAGAATATGATTCATTAAACGCATGAAGGTACTAGATGCATTTGACAATCCAAAAGGCATAACTAACAACTCATACAATTCATGTTTAGTTTTAAATGTCATTTTCCATTTGTCTCCTTCTTTCATATTAATTTGATGATATCCACTTTTTAAGGTCAATTTTAGAAAATATCCTACTTCCATGCAAATCATCTAACATATCATATAACCTAGAAATAGGATGTCGATACTTCACTGTAATGTTGTTGATTACGCGGCAATCAACACACATGCGCCAGCTGCCATCTTTCTTTGGCACGAGTATAACGTGCATGGCGCATGGGCTCATGCTTTCTCGGATGTATCCCTTGGCCATGAGTTCCTCCACTTTCCTTTGCAGCTCCTTGGTTTCCACTGGATTGGTTCGGTAAGCTGGCCAATTCGGTAGCGCGGCTCCGGGAATAAAGACGATTTGATGTTAAATACCGTGTATCGAGGGTAATCCCGTGGGGTTGTCTTCGGGAAACACGTCTCTGTAATCCTGCAATAATGAGTTAATCTCACTTGGCAGCACCGGTGCAAGGTTAGCTAAGCTCGAGAGAGCTTCCTTATATACAAATATATAACACGAATTGATTCGATTGAAGAGTTTTCTTGAGATCATCTGATCTCGCGTAGATGTCCGAAGACTTAAGCACGCATGCGCCTTGCTGTTTTAAATGCATTTGATCTTGCAGTACTTCCTTTAGCGTCAACGGGATAAGAATAGTTTTCCTGCCATTAAACTCAAAATAATGTTTGTTAGTGAAACCGTCATGTTTTATCTTGCAATCTGATTGCCACGGTCTACCGAGAAGGATATGGATCGCCGCCATTGGTAGGACATCACACAAGATTTCATCATCGTATTTGCCTATAGAAATAGGCACGGTCACTTGGCTGGTCACTTTCATCTCGCCATTTTCATTAGCCACTGGAGCTTATACGGCCTCGGGTGTTTTTGGACCTTCAACCCACGCTTTCGAACCATGGTAGGGCTTGCAACGTTCGTGCAACTTCTTCCATCTATAATTACGCTATACACTTTTCTGTGAATAAGGGAGCGGGTGTGGAATAAGTTTTGTAGTTGTTCTTGTTCGTCGGCATCAGGCTGCACGCTCAAGGAACGTCATGCCACTAGGAACTCTCCTTTGTCCGGTTCTTCCTCATGTGTTTCGTTCGAGTTTTCAGCCGCTTCGTCCTTAGATTCGAATTCGTCGTTGTCACGAATGATCATGACTCTCTTGTTCGTACATTCACTTGCATAGTGTCCCCTTTCGTGACACTTGAAATATTTCACGTCCCGAACCCTCAAGGTAGTAGGCTCGGACTTTCCCTTGTTCTGTGGTGCCGCTGGAACCACTTTGGTTGCGTCTCGGGTCGCTGGAACCGCTTTGGGCATGTCTCGACTTGCTGGAACCGTGCTGTCTTTCCGCGGATAACTCGGTTTTTCCTCTCGATGATGGTCGTATTTTCCAGCCCTATAGCTAGAACGTGAGCACCTTTGCCGCTGGAGTTATTGTTCGATTAAAATTGCATTATGGAGCATCTCCTTAATCTCCACGTAGTTTTGCATCTCCAAGTTGTCTTGAAGTTCCTGATTTAGGCCTCCGAAGAAACGAGACATCAACGCCTCTCCATCCTCCGAGATATCAGCCCTCAACATCAGCAACTCCATCTCTTGATAATATTTCTCCACGGTTCGGTTTCCTTGGATAAGTTTCCTTAGTCGTCGATGAACATCTCAGTGATGATGACTCGAAACGAACCACTTGCGCATGATGGCCTTCATTTCCAGCGACGTCGCTACTGGTTCCTCACCATTTCATCACCTAGAAGTTACGAGTTGATCCCACCAACTCAAGGCGTAGTCGTAGAACTCTGTGGTCGTAACCCTAACGTTCTTGACCTCGGTGTAGTGTTGACAACCAAACACAAGTTCAATCTTCTTCTCCCACTCAAGGTTGGCTTCCGGGTCAGTCTTGCCATGAAACAAAGGGAATTTTAGTTTGAGACCAGCGAGGTCGTTCCTCAAGTCGTCTCAGTGTTCCATCATCACACACCGCCTTTGGTGACTACTTCCAGACGAGGATAAACTGCCTCGTTTGTAATAGTTATTGTCCTTCTCATGCATATTCCTTTCCCGTTCCTGGAACGCATGATTGTCTCTTGGTGGGGTCTAATTTTCATGCTGAAACTCTTGCCGAAACTCCTCCATTTTGTTGGTAAGACTTTGCTCCAATTGAGCTGCGAGAGCCTGATCAACCTCTCGTTCACTCGACTGGTTTCGGTTCCCTTATCTCCCATGACGCTTGAGGATAAAAAACCCTTAACTCACGGTCCCCTGCACACTAGCACACCGGAGCAGCCACAAGCGGAAACAAAAGAACCGTACGAGCAACAAGACTCGCAACACAAAAATACACGAAGTAACAAATAGACACTACGGACGTTGAACCCTAGCTATGGTCTAAACAACCAAAGCCAAGAATGAACTAACCTTTTGCTAGAATGTGCTCTGATACTACTTGACGTGATCCCACTGGAACAACGCTCTAGACGTAGGTTGGTTTGATAGGCCTTGCTGCAGCCGAGTCGCACGATTCTTCGCAAAAGGTGGGTGGAGCGAATGGTCACGCAAGAGTTGTGGAATAGCTCTTGATTCATCGGCTCGTCTTCAAAGGATATTACACACCTACAAAGAACGAATGTACGTTGGATATTACTCACCAACGGGTTTTGTTGGATATGACACACCAACAAGATGATTTCTTAAAAGAAAATCAAAGATTCAAACCAAAAATCAAAGTTCTTTTACAAGAACATTATGGCCGGTCATATGTAGTCAAAAGTGGCCATGTAAGACCATAAATGCACATAAATACTAGGTAGCATGCAAGGCTATACATAAATAACCTAGAAAATATCCAAAATCATAAATAGACAAAGTCGTAAAGTGTGTCTTCGTTATGCGGACTTGTCTTGGAGCCTCAGGTCAATAATTAGGTCGCGGAAAGTGAGTCGCGACCTCATTAAAAACCCGTCGTTGGAAAATCCTGTGGGACAAAACCAACAAAGGGAAAAGAATACACGCGAAGCACTTACCCTAATTATCCACCGTTGCGAGTTGTGTTTCGGCTTGTAGAATGACACAGATATTAGAGATTTTATATAGACTCGAATACTCGTCTTGAACTTGGACGGCCGTGAAGATCTCGATGATCGCTTCCTTGAGCTTCGAAGCTTTAGCTCGGGTCACAGGACCTGCTGGTAAGGTCAAGGCCCCCTCTTCCCTAGCCTTAGCACGTATCACAGGACCAACGTCCTTCCTTCGTGTCGCGTCCACCTTTCGTTTGAATCGAGTCATTTCTTCCGTGGTGCGAATCGCCTCTTTTGCGGCGTGGATCACGTCTCGTGAAGCGCGGGTCACGTCTCGTGTAGCGCGGGTCGCATCCTCCTCAGCAATGCAGGTCGTGTCCTCCTCAGCCATGTGGGTTGCGTCCTCCTCTGCGTTATAGATCGCGTCCTTGACGTCATCCGGGATCATATCAAGAAATCAAAACGTTTCCTTAGACTAACCCATCTTCTTGCAGTGGTCTCACCATATAATCTTGCATGACTTCATCAAATAACATCATTGGCCCCTCCACTTTCTGGATATACATTCAGAATTCACTTAAAGTAGACATAAGGTTTTTCTGAAGAATATGGTTGATGATCCCGGTGTATGATTTTTTCAAGGTCTGAAGGAGCTTGGATACCTGATCTTGATTGTTTCACTAAGTTTTGAGTGGATATCTTTGAACTCTCATAATTGATGGTTGAAAGGTTTGCTAGCTTTTAAAAGTTTTTTAGCGTCTTATTTTTTTCATAAGCACAAACAAGGTTGGAGGTCTTTCAAAAAATGACCTTCAGCTTTTTCCAAAAGATTTGAGTGCTATTTGTTCCCATAGGACCATATGATATGCGAAACTAGATAATTTTGCATCAATATTAAGGCTCCCAAGTCCTCACATTCACCAGTCTCTTTCTCCACATCTTTCTTCTCCACATAGAATGAGGACTGCACTTGATTCACCCTGTACTTTCATAGCCCTCGGCTTTTGAGGTTAGACTTTGTTGGTTGCAACCAAAACAAGTGGTTATCGCCATTGAACGTGGCTAGAAAAATGGTTGAGAAAGAGAAAAAGATTTGGCCAAGATGATTGGTTAAGCAGAAGAATATCGAGAAATTAGTTTAGTTCGAATTAGGTTTTGATACCATAAAAAGTTTAAGATTATTTGAAGAGAATGATGCAGAAAAGCCAAGAATACGTGATAAATAAAAGAGAATAAAGCTAGAAAAGAAATATGAAAATATATACATGGGAATAAAAGAAAAGCAAATAATGTACAAAAAGGAAAAGCAAATATGTGATTGCTTAAATGAGAAAAGGAAACACAACGTTTGTTTTCTCCATGTGGGATGCGGTCGAGAATAAGGAAACCAAGTTGGAGAAATGGACTGTTTGATCCTTCTTTGTGAAGAAGTCTTGAACCCTCTTGTTAAATGCGAGGGTTTAATAATATATAACCATCTTTTTTTAATGGTTATTCATTGGTAAGTCAACTCAAATTCGTTGATAATATCAATGAGCATCCAATTATTATCTATAATTTTTTTTCAATAAGATTTCTAATAGATTTTAACCTAAATTTCCTATTGTAACTTTAGACCGTTGATAAATTGCAATAGATAATGGTGATTAAACCTGCCATGTATGATCAATTAAAAAATGATGACAAATGGAAGCAAATATTTTACAAAATGGGTGCAATAATTGAAGTGGAGGGTCTTATGAAAGGTGTTTTTGCGGGTGCGTGTGGTGAAGTTGGCGAGAGACTTAAATAAAAAGAAGAATAGTGTGAATAGGTTTCTAGAAAACGTATATGTAGTTTGAATATATTTCTAGAATAGGTGTATGTGTGTGAATGGGAGAATTTCCAAAATACCTTCGTAGGGCTAAAATGCTTCAAAAAATATCTTTCGTTGAAAAAAAAGTTTAAATTTCAGATCTACCCTTAAAATATTGATAATCCCATATTACCCTTGTCGACAATTTTTCTCTCTCCTCTAGAGCACCTCTATTTCTCTCTCCTGTGCCGCGAAAATTACTGTTCCCCCACACCACAACAGATTCGGCGAGAGTAGCTTTAAATCGGCATCAGATTCGCTGCCAATAGGTTGAAATCGTTTGTTGTCAACAAAGAAGCTTGCAATTAAGCACGTTTCCCAGAAAAACTAGGTATGTATAGTGAGTTATTCGTGTTTCTCTTGTGTTTATCGCAATTATTGAAAACGAGTCTAAACGAGTCATATTTATTGCAATGTCAAAGGTCACAGAGTCGTACGGTCGCACTGGGTAACAGAGTCTCATCGAGGGGTCAAAGGGATCAAGGTCGTCGCAGGGGTCCAAGGGTAAAGGGGTCGCAAAGGGTCAAAGGATCGCAGCGGTCCAAGGGTCAAATGGGAAAGGTCGGTTCTCAGCATTCTCCGTCTTAACAAGTTTTCCAATGATTTGTGCGGGGGTCACCTTTCCACGGCCGAAATCCTTCCGCCTGAATGTATCACCCCTTTTGGACTCCCATCCTTTGGGATATGGTCCGCAGTTCAATCCGGAAATTAGTGTGTGTTCCACTATAGTGTACCGGATGGGAACACCGTTTAAGACGAATCACAACTCTTTCTTGTCTCGTACAATCACGGAGTGATTTAGGAGGATATAAATTTGAATTTTAGTCAATGTGGAATCACTTTGGAAATGGAATAAATGCTTAAATTGCGATTCCTTATTGAAGTAATGCAACTCATATTCATTTAAGATTCATCTCAGCTTCGTTATTGTCTCGTGTGGATAACACTTGGTGGTGATCTTTGACATTCTGTCCATGTGCTTGAATTCATACACAAACTTCGGCTTTGGCACCACCTACAAAATGACAATTAATTAAGAATACATTATACATCTACCGACTCAAGCGACCCATGCGACTCAACCGACCAATTCGACTCAACCGTCCGATGCGACTCAACCGATCCATGCGACTCAACCGACCCATGCGATCCAAACCGACTCACTGAGACTACCGACTCAAACGACCCTTAAACCCTTGCGATGGTCAAGCGACCATTGCGACCCAAACTGACTCACTGAGACAACCGACTCAAACGACCCTTAGACCCCCTGCGACGCTCAAGCGACCATTGTGACCCAAATCGATTCACTGAGACAACCGACTCACTGAGACTCAACAAACTCTGACACTCACACCCATTTCAAATCAATAAACCATTTTGGTACTCGACAGCCTGCAAAATCCTAGAAATCGACGCTCAACCGACCATTGCGACCCAAACCGACTCACTGAGACAACTGACTCTTGCGACTCAACCGACTCACTAAGACTCAACAGACTCATTGACACTTACACCCATTTCAAATCAATAAACCATTTTGGGACTCGACGGCCTGCAAAACCCTAGAAATCGATCTGCTTACACTTATTGACGCCATTGAAGATTGACTCGTGCTATCTTCTTCACTGATGTTCTTGCTGCTGATTCTAGCCATTTCCTTCTTGTCAACTTCGAATCGATCCCTCTCAAGTTCGAAATCACTTGTTCTTTCTTGCTTTTGACACGGTTTGACAGTTTTTCACGTCGAAAAACTGCAGAACGTGGGTTTTTTCACGTTCGAAAATTAAGGGTAAATTTGTCTTTTCTCTATTTTTTCCGATTAAATAATTATTTTAGAGAAAGGTATTTTTGAAGCGTTTTAGCCCTATGAGGGTATATCTGATATTCCCCCGTGTAAATGTGTGAGAAGGAGTCGTTGATGTGTTAGATAATGGCCTTTGGCATTATAAATACACATGGGTATATGTCCATTTCCACACCACTGAAAAATGTGAGGAGAAAGAGTTGGTGAGGGAGTGAACTTATAGAAAGAGAATTATTAAGAAAAAAAAATTAGAAGGAGCTTTAGTGAGAGGTGGAAGAATAACAAAAAAATTATAGTCTTTTATATATGATTTTTCTCTCTTTCCATTTTTTTGAATTTTATAGTAGAGCACGATAGATAAAAAAATATTAGGATTTGTCAAATATGATTTGTAAACGAATTATCAATATTTTGTAGATGTCAAAATACTTTTGTATTATATGTATTAAGCCAATGGGATAGAAAGACACAACAATGTCAACATGAGGACATCAGAACAATGTATTCTAAGTATTAGGATATATGTCATGATAAAACATTCTTATCTAAATTTCTAAATATCTTAATTGATGACCATTTTATCAAGATAACATGAATAAAGACGAAGAGATGGGGATTTCTTGAGTAGGACACACTAATGAATTAACATTAGAAAGCAAGCACAAAACTTGAAATGAAGATGTCTTAGCCAAACATCCCATAACTCAAGCGACAAATACATACGAACGAAGGCAACAACACTAAACCCTTGAAGAAATAGATTTTTTTATGTTGTTACACTTTCCAATCAACTTCCTCGTAGTGTAGTGGTTAATGAGGCATAACATCTCAATGAACTGAATAACACAAGACATATCTCATAAAAGTTATGACATGGAGGTCAAATGACATAGTAAATCTAAGACATAAAACACATCATGAAGAACAAACTTGGCCCCAATATATAAAATGCCTTTTATACGTGACAACATGGATCTTCCGTTGGAAAAATCCAATAAAACATATGGGTATCTCTATCATATTAGTGAGAAAGACAAGACATCTTGTCATATGATTATCAAGTAATATCCAATATGCAGTTATAGTTGTACCCATAGAAGTCTCATCAGCTCTCATCTTTTAAGTGAATATTAATCAATGTTTAAATTTGATCAGCATCAACACCAATACTAGTAAGATCAGAAGAAAATGGGTTAGTAGTAGCTGAAGTAGATGATGTTGCAGGTTGAATCAGAGTTGCATTGGCAAGAACAATAAAGCTGAGACCACGACCACAAGAACATCTCGAAGAAGTACCTCCTCAACCATGACCACACATATGAGGATCCTAGAAATTCCGTAAGTTGAAAGCAGCTGTCAATAATATGCTCGGTACAACCACAATGCATACACAATAAACTAGAATCACGAGATTTCGTACGACCACTCTTCCCTTTCTCTCCTATTAACTCACGGTATGGTATATATATATAATGTTTTATTATTTATACTAGATTATACCCGCGCTACGCATGGATTTGTAATAATAAATATATTTATCTTACAGTTTGTATATAATGTCGTATTCTTTTTTAACCCGCTCTCCTACGATGCAATGCAATTCAATTTGCGCAAAACCTCGAAATCCTATTAGATTAATAAATACAAGACCCAAAATAACTTGGAGTCACTACTAAGAATTTCACATGCCTTGCGCAGGACATGGTGGTCATACCAGTTGGTCGATTTTGATTCGTTAGGGTTATGTCATGGTTCCTTGTTGTGGATCAATCTTCATTTATTTGCATTTGATAATTTATTTAAATTTAGAATAATGGGTCAATATAATTTGATGTAATTAATGGACTGATGATTATAGTGCATTTCAAATATTTTATAAAATTTAATTAATTTGCATCAAGTGTTAGATATATGTTTTCTTTTATTGGGATTCACTTTCCACCCCTTATAAGTAGTCAAATATTTGTGTGAGATATTTATGGTTAAACTTAATAAAAAATAGAAACGTAAAAATATAAAAATAATCTATGAAGCTAGAGTAGCAAACTAATATATGAGAAAGATGAATTGAGACCCTTTAATTTAGAGAATCAAGTTTATTCTCCAAATACGGAATTTCGCCACAACTTCACAAAGTATCATTATATCCCAATGATCACTTTTTGCAAAAATATAGATAACCAGATAGCCTTATTCACTTATGTCTTCTTCGTAACAAATGTTAATTGATCGTAGAAATGGAAATAAACAAAGAAAAAAATTCTATTAATGAGCTAATCAATGTTGTTTTCAACCAAAGTCTTTTCAATCGATTTGCACGGATTTTTTTTTTTTTTGAAGTTCTAATTTTATTTGAATATTCTTTATCTATTTAATTTTCAAATAATATAATAATATAACTTTATATAATGTAATGAATGATTATTTAAACTTATTTCAAAGATTTTTTTCAATGGTTAAATTAATCTGTAATCAATATTGGATTTATAATGATGGAATCTTTAGTTTGTCTTATGTATATATCTTTATAAAGAATAATATATTAACGCATGATATTTTCTTTTGAAATCAGGATGATATATGTAAAGTTTATTATTGTACAATCATTTAATAATTCGGTAAAAAATATAATTTTCAAATTATATTAGTTATTATGAATATTAAACATGTGATTCTCAATGAGTGAAGATGCCTATGCCGCTTCATTTTTTCAATCTAATGCGCGATTTTTAACCAGTGAAGAAGAATAAGAAGCTTGCTACAAAAGAAGAATGGGTTGTTTGAATATGTTTAGATTTTGAAGAAGAAAATAATTAGAATGTAGAATTTCAGTAAATATATTTGTGGTATTTACAAATTTTAACATATTTTTATATATAAAACTTGTATAAAACACCGCCGATTTGATCTCAAACTACGGTTCAATAGTTATGATATGACCCAAACACATAGTTCCATAGAAATGGACTATACAATTTAGGACAAAATAATATTTCTATCTTGTAACAATTTCTATTTTCTTCAAAAATTAAATCGTTTTCTAAATTTAAACCATCGTATAATAATGTAAAAATTGTAATATAATCTTTTTAGTTATATAACATTGTGCATTAATTATATATATGATTAATAGTAATGTAAAAATCGTTTGATAATTAAATCTAATAGAGTAATTTTCTATTAGTCATAACACAAATTTAAATGCCTTTGTTGACACCATCTTTATTCAAGGACATCTAAATCCATACAAAATAAATCCGGGAACCAAAAGCTCTTTCTCTCATCATACCTTTCAGATCATGAACCCGAAGCTAATGAACAACACAGATGCTATTGCCTTTTAGTTTTGATCACAAACAAAGTATCAACATCTGCTCGACCCTCACTTGAATAAGCTCGAAAAAGCGAGATAAGTTGTAGTAGTATTCATGCTCTAATCCTGAATCGCTTTCTCCGCGTATCATATGCGGTGTACTCGGGAACAAATGGTTTGCGTCTGAAAGCCTAGTTTATGTATTGATTGCCTCCGTGATCCAAAACCCTACTTTGCTGTTGAATCAATTTTTCAGTTTCCGAAAAGATTTGGTTGTCCCATGTTACTTCATATTCTTCCTCTAGCCGAGAGCCTTGCCACACGAACAATAAAAAGAAGCCAAGAGCCTTGCTACACCAAGGGCTGAGCCAATATACTTGATCCATGAATGCACATTGACAAATAAAAGACATTACAGTTTTAAATGCAAAACAAAGAGAGGCTCAAATTACCGTAAGAGCCGCCAAAGGCGAGCCATCAAAAGCTGAATAATCTATTTCAATCTTTAGGAAAGCTTCATATAATTGTCTCTGCACCAATGGTAAGTTAAGGTATAAGAGGCTACAAAAGATAAAAAGAACAACAAATTTTTGCGTTCAGCAAATAAACTTGGCAGTTTGTCAATCTTAGCCAAACAACAAGCTCATTTTTCTTGGAAAGTTTGGCAGTTGCTGAATCATCTTCACACAAAACGTCACTTTTAAGGCGCCGCAAGAAGAAAGGTGGAATATGGTCCCTCAGATTCTATTAATGAATAGATAGAAGTAAGGATAACGTATTTCTACAACCAAAATACGTTAAAAAGGCCTGGAAAAACGAACAGCAATAAATAACAAAAGCAAATTGACACATAATTTTGCCCTCTAGGTACAACTAAACTTGAACACGTCATAATTCAAAACCAGACTCCTTATTGTTTAATGCATTCTTAAAATATATCAAGAAACGGGAACTATCACAGATAGAAGCATGATGGCTGAGCAATAACCTAAATATGTTTATGCTTATGCATCTATCCTAATGTATTCCAGAAAGCTAAATAATAGAATCCAGGTTGGAACGTAACAGCCACTTTTCATTAACAATATTAGGGAAACACGAAGATGTAAGATAGTAGATAAGTCAGATTAAATAAGAAACGAACAAAAAGAGGGAGAGAAAGGTTCAAAATCTATAACGTCTCTAGTGTCTGTCCCAAAAAACAGCCACACAGAACATATCCAGATTTAACTGAAATTCTCACCTTCTCTACTGTCAAACCTATCCTCTCTTCTCTATCGGAAGCATTTTTATCGGTTCCACGAAGAATGTAATTCTCATAAATCTCTTTGAATCTATAGAATCATAAAGCATTAATACCATATGACCAGAAATGTAACATACAAAATCTGTAGTAGCATAAGATGTCAACCATTCAAAGCAACATACTAACTACTCGATCAAATTGAAACAGAGTAATTCCATACGAAATATGAGTGACAAGATCATAAGATCATAAAGGACAAGAAACCCAGATAAATCTCTAAAACCCTTATTCTACAACATTTACACACACCCTTGTATTCAGTATATACATGCGCATAAAGAAACACAAACAACGTTACGCGCTAAAATGAGATGAAAGGAACATCTAAAGCCCTTTCCAAGCAATGAACACATGTAAAGCTTAGCTATACTGAAAACATTATCAAACACATATGAAGTGGTAAAACAAAAGATAAAAGTCGATATGCCAAGAAAACGAATCAAACCTGGGTGTAAAGAGCTTTTAAGAAATTTCCCGGCTCCTTCTCCATTTGAGCCCAAGCTCGTGAAAACCCTAACGAACCCCTTGTTAGGCTAGTACTGATTGTGTTTGTTTTTTCAGAACCGTATTTCCTACCTTCTTCTGTTAACTTCGTCCCTATTACACAAATTGAACAGAAGAAACTATAAGCAATATTCATAGAAAAAGATATTAGAAAGGTAGAACTGTGGGTAACATTTACAGGACAATATCACCTATCTCGATTAATTTTCCAAGGTTCCTGTTGGAGCCCCGACCACGAAGATGAGCATGAATTCCAACCCAGTGCGGTCTGCTCCAATTTAGATTCATTTTCACCCTCGATCTATCGGAAGCACAACTCAGAATTAAATTCATATAGCAAATTGATTTTTTGGATTAATTCTTTCCATATAGAAGAACTGAGGCATACTTCAAGCAGATGAAGAAGCAGGTGAGCTGTGGGCATCAATAGACGTCTCTGGATAATGCTTTGATGAAGAGGTGGTTGAAGATGCAGGGGAATCATCAACCTTCAACTTGCCACTCCCTGCTTTTCTTGTCTTTGATTCTTGCTTTGATTCCATTGCAGCCTGATTAAAACCTTTTGAGACTAAAGAAATAAGCTAAAAATGTGTCAAAAAGATAAAACAACATAATCTCCTCCAAAGTGACTATCAATGGTCTAAAGACATGTCAAGCACGTTTTTATAGCCTGATTTCCACCAAACGGAATACCAAATTCAAAATCAAACTTGAAGCTCGGATGATTGACCTTCTCAAGCAGATGCTTAGGAGAATTTTCTACTATTTCCCCAATCGAATGGATGGAAACCCACACATGATCATGACACTATCTCGAAAATTAAAACAAAGCATAAAACAGTCCTATTCTAAGCAAAATGAAGGTTCCACAAGAATTGTTTAACAAATATTAAAACCTAGAAATACCCAGTACAGCAAAATAACCTAAACGTATGCGGCAGAGCTCGAGTTTTTTCAGTTTATGCCCAAGCAAAGGCATTACAGAAAAATTGGGTTAAATGTTAGGAGAACAAAAGAGACCATTATAACACTTTGAATAATTGAGGAAAAAAACACCATTCCCTTCGATTATCAGCTTTATAGACAATCAAACATCTTTCTGCGAATGATGTTGGAAACGTTACCTCGGATGCGATCATGTTGGAACCTTAACCTCGGGTGCGATCGGTGCTCGATGTTCTGGGAAAATAGCCAAATCCATGAGCCTTGTCGTCCTCTTCCCCATGAGTAACCTAAGGGGTTTCAAAGTTCAATGAATCAGGATGGTTCGGGAATGAACCACTAAGACGTATGAGTGATAAACATAAGATAGATGAACCCTTCACAACTGGTACCATGAACCGGTATTTGTCGAATAGATAACCGGCTAAACCGATTGTTGAAACGATGGCTAGGACCAGGAGTGTGAGCCACCATGCTGTTTTGGATCCATCTCTCACTGTAATACGGTAAATATTTTCTGAAACCGAAGGTAAAAATGAAGTTGTAAAGATCTAAAGGAAGTGTTAGAGATGGGTTTATACCGATACAAGTATCTTCTTCTTTCATGTAGAGACGATTGGCGGAGCATTTGCAGTCGTATCCACCCCATTTTTTCTTGCATTTGTAGTCATTACATTGACAAGCCGAACGCTCCTTGCATTCATTAATGTCTGCGGGATAAAATCAATAAGCTGCAAATTCAGTAAGCACAAGACTGGATTCAGACACAATACAGAGGTTGTAAGACTGGAAATCAGTCTGGTCTTCAACTGTCATTCCTCCCTTTGGGATCAATCATCAGATTAATGATCTAAATAACTTACGCGTGCATGAAGTATACCCGTCGCCTTTATATTGCAAACCCTTCACAACTGGGCACTCACAAAGTCTTCCTCTGAATGTATCCTACGATAAAATAATCGATAATTCCATTGATAGTATGTATGATATGGTAAGGCCAATGCCGGATAGAAATAGTTGTAATAGACCAAAAAGGTACGAAGTTGTTCTTAAAACATACCTTGCGAGCAGTTATATTAGATTTCACATCCTGCCAACAACAACCGTTATTCTCAAGGCATTCGTCAGTCTCTAAATCTGAAAGACGGAAATAATGTTACTTGTTATCAGAAAGATGGAATTTGAGCAACAAATTCAGATGAGACTCCATGAGAGCTTGACATGTATTCAAACAAATTGCAGGCTCTGATGTTTCGTTGAATCCAGCGCAGATTGCCTTTAGAACAGCAGCGCTCTCCAGTCTCCCTTCATTCAATGCGTTAATCGTAAAGTAGGTATCTTCATAGCAACTATTATGCTGTTGAAAGCATCAAAGTTCCCTTAGAAACGATAGATTTGGAAAAAAAAGAATCAACATTCACTATATAACCTCGATATTGGGCGTCGTTGATGACTAATGTTGGCAATATTGTTACGTCACTGCGGTCATCTCCGCCAACCTAAAGTTAACATATTTCCGTAAGAAAGACAATCCTTCTATTTCAGTCTATAATAAGCTGCTAGCTCCAGTCATGGAGGCAAAATTAACCGACCTGACGTTCCTGCTCGATTTTCAGAATTTGGTTGTCAGTGTCAGCTTCAGGATCACCGATACATTTCTTGATCTTATCAATGGGAAAATCTGAAATAAGCATTGAGAACTGATTAGTCGAAGAAAGAAGATAACAATGAAAATCTTTGTCAGGTAAAAAGACAGAGGCCTTACTGTGAGATTTCATGACATTTTCAGCACAATCTTTGCTATATTTCTTCTCCTTCATGAAACATCTGTCATGGAAATCAGTCACGTAATCCCACCACACCCACGACCGATTACTCTCGTTAGCGACTCTATGCACACAAAGCTGCTTCAGATTCTCTAAAACCACGTCTTTTTCTTCATACCCTTCTGCAAAAACCTGCTCAGGATCTGGGGCACAGTATCTGCCGTTGTTTATGCACTGAGACTTGCACTGTGCGCTGTTTATAAACGGAAAAGGACAGAACCAAGTGATATAATAAGGCCTGAACAACGTGTAGCCACCCTTCTCGAGAATCTGAGCATGACCCTTGAAATTCTTTATGAAGTTCATCTACTCATCACACCGTGCTCCACACTCGTCATTATTGTTCGTCCAAAGCTCATATTCTACTCTCTGGTCAGGATGAGGCACTGATTCTCTCCAGTCCAGTTTGAAGACTACATCTTTACCTCGCTTTAATCATTGCTTTATGCTATCTCCAAATGAAAGTTGGATTAGAACCGATGGAATAGTGATCTTCTCGATGAACCCGTCTGTAGCATTGCTCTCCTTAGGAGAATCCATTGTTAACAACGGTTCTTCCACGTTATCAGCGACTGGCACAGCTGCAGCTCCGGCTTGCTGTGTGTTCCATGCCTTTAGGGTAAAGTAGCATCCTGATGACAAATAAAGCAAGAACCACAATGAAAAACCAGATCATCTATACTAACCTAATCGAAGTTAAGACTTTATCCAACTAAAGGATCGATTTTTAGAGAGCGTATATGTACAGACATGCACAAAAACAGACTCTTTTCACCACGCAGAATTCTCATAAGCAAAATACACTACCAACACGAAATGAAATTCTCATACTTGGTCATCACAGGAAAGTCTTCAGAACAGATGAGACTCCGATTCATATACCAAAACAGACATGTCTCAAAGCTCGAATCTTTTCAAATACACTGTGAAACATACCTCCACGATCGAGGAGAAGAATGGTAGGGCGAGGAAACTTGGCCTTGAAGGTCTTATGAAACTCAGAACAACCATCGGTTCCGGATTCCGGGTAAACACTACAAGAAAATTCGGATTTTGGGACTGAATTTGCGGACTGACTAATCCGTCCCTAAATTTAGGGACGGATTAGGGACTAATTAAAGACGGATTAAGAAAACCGTCCCGAATCCGTCCCTAAATTTGGGGACCGTTGGGCAGTCCCTAAATCGTCTGGAATTTGGGACGGAATCGGGACTTAAAAATTTTCGGTCCGAAAATTGCGGACTGCTGTTTCAGCAGTCCTTAAATTGCGGACTGCTGTTACAGCAGTCCCTAAATTGCGGACTGCTTAATCAGCAGTCCCTAAATTGCGGACTGCTTAATCAGCAGTCCCTAAATTGCGGACTGCTTAATCAGCAGTCCCTAAATTGCGGACTGCTTAATCAGCAGTCCCTAAATTGCGGACTGCTTAATCAGCAGTCCCTAAATTGCGGACTGCTTAATCAGCAGTCCCTAAATTGCGGACTGCTGACTCAGCAGTCCCTAAATTGCGGACTGCTGAGTCATCCCTCCCTAAATTGCAGACTGCTGAGTCATCACTCCGCAAATTACGGACTGATTGCGGGCTGCTGAGTCATTAGTCCGCAATTGCGGACTGATTGCGGACTGCTGAGTCATCAGTCCGCAAATTGCGGACTGATTGCGGACTGTTGAGTCGTCAGTCTGCAAATTGCGGACTGATTGCGGACTGCTGAGTCCATTTTTTATATCTCCAAGCGAGGTCTCACTCTCATTTTTTACGCATGTTCGCCGCTCTTTCTCATTCTCTCTAACTCTCATGTTTTCAAGCTCAAAATGCTTTATTTACGTCGAGCTAATGGATTTTTAGAGCTGGAAGATTCCCTTTTCGAGTTTGTTAGGTTACGAATGTCATTTCTTGTCAATATGCCGCTTGCGTTACGTTTGTCTCTTGGATATTCCTTTTGCTTCCTAGTTCCTATTTGCGTTTTTCTCTCGTGTTGCACCCCTTTTCCGCTTTTTGTTTTTGTTTTCACGTGATTAGACGACTAAAA
>CM071870.1:29666806-29690231 GCA_036759665.1 Gynandropsis gynandra | reverse complement strand
CCAGTCCCTAATCAGTCCCTAAATGCCTTTCCGGACGGATTAGGGACTGATTCTTCAGTCCCTAATCCGTGAATTTCTTGTAGTGAAACAACCGACCCGATCAAGAACCCGCCGTAATCCGGCAACCCGAAATTCGCGATTGCTCCGTCTTTCTTCGACCTCATATCCTTCGGATTCAACACACTCACACTTCCTTTCTCCACGACGAACCTCGCGTTACAGAGTCTGAGGTTGTCCATGACGAGCGCGACGACTGTCAACGCGGCGAGCAAGGCGCTCACAATCCTCTCGCAAGGCATTTCAAAGGTCAATGAAGCTGGACTGGTGATTTAATCGCCATGAATGAATAGAAGGAAGAGGGTAAGAGAAATAATGACCCAGTTGTTTACGTGGTTACATAGATTTTGGGGAAGAGAAGGGTGTTTTGGGGGGTTTTTTCTTTTTCTCTGCTGACGTGGCAGCATGAGAGGGGAGGAAAAAACCCCTCTTTTATATATATGATTTTATAATATACATATATTTACTCTAGTTAAACTTTTACTATATATACATACATGTTACTATATCAATATATACATAATACATAATATATGCATATGTATATATATATATTGTAATATTATATATATATATATATTATTATATATACGTTTTACTAATATTATACATAATATATATATTTTATATTTTAATATATTTAGGTATATGTCAAATTAATAATTAATTTTTAACACGTTATCAGCACGACCGTTCTAATTAGTTAAAAAGATATTGTAGTTGCATGTATTATTTTTAATTTCAATTTTTTACGATCTCGATTTCCAATCGATTTTGGTTTCAATTTGGATTCGATTTTCAAGTAAAAGAAATTATATATAGAACACGTGGAATATATATCTCGATCATAATATATATTATACTATATGATTCTGCGGACTCATCCACCAATCAATAATATTAATAGTTTATGAATATTTATCTGTTATTTATTCTTGTTATAAGGATGGTTATGCCACAATTTTTGTACGTCATATTTTATTTTGTTAATTATTATATTTATGTGAAGGATGAAACCCCATAATTTATTTAATTTATTGTTGTTATACGGATGGTCGAGCCACCAATTTTTTGTTATATTTTATTTTTGTTAATTATTTTATTTATTTATGTGGAGGATGAAAAAAATTCACCCCATAATTTATTTAAATTATGTTTTTCATTATTTAATTGTTAATTGATTAAGTAAATCTAAAAATAAATTATCTATAAATATAAACGGACTTAACACATGAATTGTTATATAATAATTTATTTAATTTTGTTTTTCAATGTCATAACTTATATTTGTTTATTTTTTCTCTTCAATGATAACAGATCTTCATGTCGAACTTGGTGAATCTCAAAATCATAGCACTAGATGCCTCTAGAAAAAACTATATGACATGGGCATTTGATGCTAAAATGCATCTAAAAGGAAAAAAGCTTATTGTCACGATCGATAAAGATAATAATTCCTCACAAGAGGAAAAGGCAAAAACCATGATATTTTTACGTCATCATATTGCTGATGGATTAAAAAATGAGTATCGAACAAAAGAAGATCCCGCAGACTTGTGGGAATCTCTTAAAGATCGATTTGATCACCAAAAATATGTGATACTCCCAAAGGCAAAGAATGATTGGTTGAATCTAAGATTCCAGGATTATAAATCCGTCGATGAATATCATTCTGCAATGTTTGAAATAATCTCCAGGATGGAATTATGTGGAGAAAAAATAAGTGATTATGATAAGGTGTAAAAAACATTATCGACGTTCCATGTAATTTTACAACAACAATATCGCGCAAAGGATTTTAAGACCTATCGCGAATTGTTACAGCTTCTCCTCGTTGCAGAACAATAGAACGAGCTATTAATGAAAAATCATCATGCTCGTCCCTTTGGTTCTACACCATTTTTTGAAACAAATGCGACTTCATCAAATTATAACCACTGGCATGGTCGTGGACGTGGATATATACGTGGTCGTTGTCGAGCCCGTTGACGTGGTCGCGGTCGTGGAAATGGATATGGTAGAGGAAGAGGTCGGAGTAATCCACCAAATAATTTCTATCATGGAGAAAATAAAAGGAAAGATAATCGAGTGAATGAAAATGAAAACGTGACTAAAAGGCGAAAAGATACAATATGTCATCGATATGGTATGAATGGACATTGGTCCCAAGTATGCCGAACACTAAGACATTTTGTTGATTTATACCAGAAGTCACTAACAGGTAAAGGCAAAAATGTTCAAACGAATTTTGTCTCAAATGATCTCGATGATCTCCTGGATAACGGTAAGGTTGGGATGCACCTTGACATTGTAGACTTTATGTATCAACCTGATAATGAAGATAAGAAAAGAGAATGAGATTTCAACATGAATTTCTTTTTTATCATTATCTTATTTTTAAGACTTAGCTTGTTATTTTTTAATGTATTTTTCCTTTCGCTATTTAGTTTTTAAAAGTTTTATTAGATTATCTTTTTTTGTAATATTTTGTTACATTGTTATATATTATATGCAAAGTTTGCTACATATTTTTCAGGTTCATCTATATCTTTATCGGATCAAAGTAATACAATATATCACGATCAAACATCAATGATGGAGACATATATCTAGCCGATTGTGCTACGAAACATACAATATTGAAAGATAAAAAATATTTCTCAAAATTGAGAATACATGAATCCAGTGTCAATACAATATCTAGAAATGCAAAAATAATTAAGGGATGTGGAGAAGCAAATTTTATAATGTCTGGAGGGACAAAATTTATCATACAAGATGCATTATTCTCTCCAGAATCCCAAAGAAACTTACTAAGTTTCAAAGATATTCGCCAAAATGGCTATCATGTTGAGACCATGAATGATGAAAATCGTGAATATCTTTATATCACGACAATGGTTTCTAAAAAGAAACATATTGTGGAAATTGTACCAGCTTTATTCTTTGGACTATATTTCACAAAGATAAGAATGGCGGAAGCATATGCCATATTCAACCCAAGATATGAAGACATGTTTAAGATTTGGCATGATCGAATGGGTCGCCCTGATTCAATAATGATGCGAAAAATTATTCAAAATTCCAATGGTCATCCATTAAAACATGAGAAGATATTTTAATCCCATGAAATCGGATGTAGTGCTTGTTCTCAAGGAAAATTAATAATAAGACCATCGTTTGTCAAAGTTGGACATGAATCACCATCGTTTATAGAACGATTACATGGGGATAGATGTGGACCTATACATCCACCAAGTGGACCATTTCGATACTTTATGGTATTGATCGATGTTTCTAACAGATGGTCACACGTCTGCTTATTATCAACCCGCAATGTTGCATTTGCGAGGTTTATTGCTCAAATAACAAAATTATGAGCTCAATTCCCCAATCACCCTATTAAGAAGGTGAGGCTTGATAACGCTGGTGAATTCACTTTTGATGCTTTCAATGACTATTGTGCATCGATTGGTATTGAGATTGAACATCCCGTACCACATGTTCATACACAAAATGGTATGGCAGAGTCATTGATTAAACGTTTCCAACTTATTGCTCGACCATTGCTAATAAAAACGAAACTTCCAGTTTCTGCTTGGGGGCATGCCATTTTACATGTTGCTGCACTAATTCAAATAACGCCAAGTGTTTATCATAAATATTCTCCATTGCAATTATCAAATGGCCAAGAACCAAATATATCTCATCTTCGAGTATTTGGTTGTGTTGTATATCTTCCAATTGCTCCACCGCAACGAACAAAAATTGGTCCACAATGCAGATTAGGAATTTATGTTGAATATAGTTCACCATCTATCATTAGATATCTTGAACCGGAAACGGGTGATGTATTCACAGCTCGTTTTGCTGATTGTCATTTTAATGAAAATGAATTCCCACCGTTAGGAGGAGGAATAAACCAAGCCTCACAAGATCTAACATGGAAAACACAATCATTGTTATATCTTGATCCTCCTACAAAACAATGTAATATGGAAGTAAAAAAGATAATACATTTGAAAAATATTGCGAATAGACTTCCAAATGGGTTCAACGATACAGTTCGGGTTACAAAATCATATATACCAGCTGCAAATGCACCTGCTCGTATAGAAATACCAAAAGGGCATACGGGTGAAAGAATTTCAAATGAGTCTACAACACGCTTAAAGCGCGGACGACCACTTGGTTCTAAAGATAAAAGTCCTCGAAAGAGAAAGAAGTTTGATAGTAATGATGATTCTCAAATAATAAAGAACATTCAAAAAGAAACAAATGAGGAAGATGATCTTCAAAATAAAAATCATGAAAATAATCATGAAACATACAGAGAACAATGAAATTTCCATAAATTATATCTATGATGAAAAGATTATAAGAAGAGATGAAATAAATGACAATGATGGAATATTCTCTTTCTCTGTATCCAGAAGAAATTGAAAATGATAGTGAAGATCTAGAACCAATGTCAGCGTTAGAATGTCAAAAGAGACATGATTCGATCAAATGGAAAGAAGCTATGCAAATAGAATTAGAATCATGAAATAAAAGAAAAGTATTTGGACCCATCGTTCAAACTCCAAATGGTGTCAAACCGGTTGGATGCAAATGGGTTTTTGCACGAAAAAGAAATAAAAATAATGAGGTCACGAGATATAAGGCACGCCTTGTTGTACAAGGGTTTTCCCAGAGACCTGGAATTGATTATGAGGAAACATATTCCCCTGTTATGGATGCAATCACATTTAGATATTTGATGAGTTTAACAGCATCCAACAAGTTAGATATGTACCTTATGGATGTGGTTGTAGCATATCTATATGGATCTTTGGATAATGATATATACATGAAAATCCCTGAAGGATTAAGAATGCCAAAAACATCAAACTCAAAACCTAAAAAAGTGTGTGCAATCAAATTGCAACGATCTTTATACGGATTGAAACAATCTGGACGTATGTGGTATAATCGTCTAAGTGAATATCTATTAAAAAGGAGATTTCTGAATAACCCTATTTGTCCTTGTGTTTTTATTCAAAAAACAACAAGTGGATTTGTGATTATAGTTGTTTATGTTGATGATCAGAATATAATTGGGACCTCAAAAGAGATTGAAAATGCTCGGAATTATCTGAAAAAGGAATTTGAAATGAAAGACCTTGGACAAACAAAGTTTTGTCTTGGTTTACAGATAGAGCATCTAAAGATTGTTATATTCGTACATCAATCAAATTATACAAAGAGAGTATTAAAACGCTTTAACATGGATAAAGCAAATCCATTAAGCACTCTGATGGTATGTAGATCTTTAAATATTGAAGAAGATCCATTTCGTCCTTGTGAAGAAAATGAAGATATACTTGGACCAGAAGTACCACCACAAACGGGTCTAACGCCACAGGTTAGAACTAGGAAACCTAAAGAACATGTGTCGAAACGTAGGGTTGTACAACCACGAGTATATGCCATGGGAGGTTATGAGAATGAACGTGAGGGGCAAAGAAGGAGACGCTCAACCTATCGCTGGATCGGTAATCGTGGGAGGCATGTCTACTCATGTATTATTTGAAACCAGTGCGACAAATAGTTTTGTGAGTCCATCAATGGCTAATAAATTAGTTGTTCAACCCGAGGATCTAACGAGTATTGTTCGAGTGCATACTCCTGGAGGTCAGATTTTATAATCTCAAGGGGTTGTCAAGGAGGTACCCATGGTGATAGAAGGAGAAGAACTAGCTGCAGAGCTGATCATCATTTCGATGGAATGCTATGATGTGATCCTTGGAATGGATTGCTTGTCAAGATATCGAGCTGTCATGGATTGTCGCCGCGGTCAAGTACGATGCCAGAAAAGCGCCAATGAGCTTAAGTATCAAGGAATTTGATCACGTCAAGGGATTCAAATCATCTCAACGTTGCGTATGGAACGATTACTAGATCAAGGGTGTGACATATATCTTGCTATAATATCAGTAGACGAAGTGGGTCCATCTGTGCAAGTCTAGGAGATCCCTGTAGCGCGAGAGTTTGCAGATGTTTTTCAGAGAGTTGCAGGGCTTACCACCAACGCGAGCGGATCCATTTGAGATTGAGCTAGAATTGGGTACTGCTCCAATATCAAAATCTCCATATCGAATGGCACTAGCAAAAATGGCAGAGTTGAAGAAGCAATTAGATGAGCTACTTGAGAAAGGTTTTGTACGACCGAGTACATCACCATGGGGTGCACCGATCCTATTTGTGAAGAAGAAAGATGGGACTTTCAGACTGTGCATTGATTATAGGGCTCTAAATAGAGTCACTGTGAAAAATCGTTACCTACTACCGAGGATCGATGAGTTATTAGATCAGTTAAGAGGTGCGACTTGGTTCTCAAAGATAGATTTAGCATCGGGATATGATCAGATTCCAATCGTAGAAGGTGACATTAGGAAGACCGCATTTCGAACTTGATATGGGCATTATGAATGTGTGGTCATGCCATTTGGTTTGACGAATGCCCCTGCTGCGTTCATGAAGCTAATGAACAATGTGTTTCGTGACTACTTGGATTGTTTCGTTATTGTATTTATAGATGACATTCTAGTCTACTCCAAGAGCCAAGAGGAACACGAGGAACATTTGCGCTTAGTGTTAGAGCGTCTCAGAGAACAACGATTGTTTACAAAGTTGAAAAAGTGTAGTTTCTAGAAGAGACATGTTGGATTTTTGGGACATGTCGTATCGGAGGAAGGAGTTTCTGTTGATCCTGAGAAGGTGTCAGTGATTGTAGGTTGGAAACAACCGAAAAATGCAACAGAGATAAGAGCTTTTTAGGATTAGCAGGGTACTATCGATGTTTTGTTATGAACTTCGCTAGTCTAGCAAAGCCAATGACAAGACTTACGAGAAAAGATGTACCTTTTGTTTGGAATGAAGATTCTGAGAAGTCCTTCAAGCAACTAAAAGAGAAGCTAACAAAAACCCCAGTGTTAGCCTTACCACAACCAGGGATTCCATACATAGTCTATACGGATGCGTCGAAGACGGGATTAGGATGTGTACTTATGCAGGGAGATCACGTGATTGCTTATGCATCAAGGCAGTTACGTAAGCATGAAGAGAATTATCCGACTCATGATTTAGAGATGGCATCTGTGGTCTTCGCATTGAAGATTTGGAGGGCATATCTTTATGGGGAGAAGGTACAGATTTTTACAGACCACAAAAGTCTACAGTACATACGCAACCAGAGTTGAATCTGCGTCAGAGAAGGTGGATGGAATTTGTCGCAGACTATGAGGTGGACTTCGCGTACCATCCGGGAAGGCAAATGTTTTTGCAGATGCGTTAAGCCGTAAAAGAGTTGAGATTTCGGCTATGTAAGAATTCGGGGATTTGATTAGCCAGATAAGTGCTTTGAGACTAGAGGCAGTGCAGACTGAGTCCGAGAGTGTCGTTTTGCGAGCCGTAAATCAGGCAGATCTATTGAGTAGAATTCGTACATCACAATCATTCGATGAGACGTTATAGAAGATTCGTAATAATCAGCAAGACCCGAGGTACAAGTTGTATCAGATCAGGGAAGACGGTATAATGATGATTAGTGGTCGAGTTTGTGTACCAAAGGATCTAGGGATCAGAGAAGAGATTCTGAGCCAAGCTCATCAATCTAAGTTTTCGATTCATCCGGGATCGACGAAGATGTATCGCGATGTTCGCCAGCTTTATCAATGGCCAGGGATGAAGAAGGACATTGTTGGATGGGTAGCAAAATGTCCAACGTGTCAATTAATCAAAGCAGAGCAACAAGTACCGAGCGGAAAATACAAAGTCTACCAATCCCCGAATGGAAGTGGGACCATATTACCATGGATTTCGTGATGGGTCTTCCAAAGACGCAAGGTGGCAAGGATGCTATTTGGGTGGTCGTGGATCGACTAACTAAATCAGCTCATTTCATTCCGATAAAGAAGACTTTTTATGTGAATCAGCTAGCCAGGATATATATTGTGTAAATTGTGAAGTTTCATGGGGTTCCATTAAGCATTGTTTCAGATCGAGATGGGAGATTCACCTCACGTCTTTGGCAGGCTTTTCAAAAAGATTTAGAAACCAAATTACGCATGAGCACCGCATATCATCCATAGATAGACGGACAATTAGAGAGAACTATAAGGACGCTTGAGGATCTATTACGAGCATGTGCGTTGGAGTGGCCTGGAAGTTGGGAAAACCATTTACCACTTGTTGAGTTCGCATACAATAATAGTTATCATGCTAGTATTGGGATGCCACCATATGAAGCATTATACGAGCGACCTTGTCATACACCCTTGTGCTGGACTGATGTGGGGGAGAGATCTATCTTCGGAGCAGGGATTGTCGAAGAGACCACGGAAAGATAAGAATTGTTAAGATGAAAATGATGACGGCTCAAGATCGTCAGAAGAGTTGTGCTGATCTAAAAAGGAAAGATGTTGAGTTTAACATTGGAGATATGGTGTATTTGCGGATTAAAGCGAGGCGAGAGAGATCGGGTGGGAGTCGAGTGAACAAGCTATCACCAAGGTTCACGGGACCGTTTAAAGTGATTGAGCGAATTGGAGTAGTGGCATATCGATTGGAGCTTCCCTCATCTTGAAAGGGAATACATGATGTGTTTCATATATCATTGTAGCGTAAGTGTCTATCAATACCAGAGAAGATACTTGTTGAGCCACCAAAATCTTGAAGAAAGACTTAACATATAGAGAACGTCCAATACGCATTGTGGATCACCAAGTGAAACAGTTGAGGCGTAAGCAAATTCCAATGATAAAGGTTGTGTGGGAACATCATGGCGTGGAAGGAGCTACATGGGAATTAGAGGAAGATATGAGACATGAGTATCCCGAGTTGTTTGGAGATGAGTTGTATGGTTCTTCTATTCACTGAACCCAAATCCTACCATAAGAATCAGAGATATAGAATTCGAGGACGAATTCCTTTGTAGTGGGGGAGAATTGTGATACCCGCAATATAAGGGAAGTCGGTATCACCGACTCCCTTATAAATATTTATATATATATATATTATTGATAAATATTAGGTTAAAAGAAAAACAGCCATGCAATTTTTAAAAGAGAGAGAGAGAGAGAGAGGAGCCGACGAGAGAGAGGAAGAAAAAAAAGAAAATGGAAGAAGAAAGAAGAAGGAAAAATAAAAGAAGAAGAAATTGAAGAAGGATCTTCAATTTTCATCGCATTCTTCGTGAATGGATTCTAATCACGATTTTGGTAAATCTCTAAATAATTCGTTGTGATTATTCACTTAATTCGAATATTTATATTATGGAAATTTATGGAATTGATGGATCTATAATAGGGAAAAATTGGTCGTTGTTGTTGTTAGCAATATTAGCCAGAATCGTCAAATCGTCGGGAAGCTAAGGTGATGATTTTCTCCATCTCAATTTAGGATTTGTGATCGATTTATGGAAGAGATAATAAGTTTAAAATGAGGCATGATCACGATAGAATTTATAGGATCATAATGGAAAAATGAGACGTTACACGTGGAATTGGATTAAACCCTAAATTTTTCGTATGAGAATTGATGACAAATATATGAGTTGTATAAGTGACTATAGATGATCTAAAGAATTGATGTGCGATCAAGAGTTGGGGTCGGAGAACGTCGATATTTTGGTTCGGTGTTAAAGCCGAGTGAATATCTTGTTAGTGTGCTTGATCGAGTGATTTCACACTCGAACCTTCGGAAGAAGGCGTGTGCGAGCGCATTGGTGAGAGTTGTCACATGAGGAGTATCGGATCGATGATGTTAGTATTGCGACACTTGGATCTGGGCCGGCGTCATACCGTGCTGGGGTTGTTGTAACCTTGCGAGCAACAGAGCGTCCAGTTAGTCAGATCAGTGGATCTGCCAGCATCGTACCGTGTGGGGGTTGTGGTAACCTTTCGAGCGACGGAGCGCTGTATGGTACTGATAGCTGGGGTACGTTGTGACCTTGCGAGATTTTCAGTGTGCTGGGGTCCTTTGCACTTTGCGAGCATATGCCCGAGCTAGAGTCGTGTGGACTCTGTGTGTTAATCAGTGTGCTGGGGTCCTTTGCACTTTGCGAGCATATGCCCGAGCTAGAGTCGTGTGGACTCTGTGTGTTATGATCCAGTGTGGTACTAGTCTTAGACTTTGGATACTCAGTCGGGTTGGGTAGAGTAATTTGTATATCTTTAGTTTAGACTTTGGATATATGTTATTTTATGATATTCAGTTCGAGCAGGAGAATACGTGGCACAGAGTACGTACACGTATTGATCTCACTGAGTGCGTATTTTCGTACTCACCCTATTTGTGGGCTGTCGTGGATGGACAGGATATGACGAGGAGAAAAAGTAATGAGGTTGAGCAGCAACATGAAGGTTCACAACGGACTGATGGGAGAGGCATGCACGAGGTCTCGATGAGTTTTATTTTGCATTTCATATTTATTTTATTCATTTATCGTGACTAGGATATTTATTTTTTTTTCTATTTGCTGCGGACCATTCTTATTTCGGAATAAATCATTTATATTTATTTTATAAATGCGTTTGAGCGATGACACGTGTAACCACCTCTTGGAGGTGATGGTGGACACTCCTAGTCCCGAGGTTGTTCCAGGATGGGGGTGTTACAAGACTCATGAATCAAGCAACAATCCTGTCACATACAAAATACCAATATAGGCATCTATGCTTCCTTGACAACGGTATCCTAATCATCATGACATGATTCAATGGATGGAAGCAAAGGCGAAGTCTTTTTCCATCTCTTTAAGCTTGTAAAGACATACATAATAATTTACCTCTTACAATAAGGTTGCACAACAAAAAGGCCTAATGGGGTTATCAATCGAACTGGCTGATTTTCGGATGTAGTAACCTTTCACTATAACGTTCGTCTCCAACTTTAGGATGAAACAGTCCTCGCCTCAGATCGTAGAGATCATGTGAAGAAAAGTAACACATTATTTCCATCGTTAAGGACTAAAAGATAACCATATTGGTATATTGAAGCATTTTTTCATACAATTTATGGTCAAGCATTTTGAACTTACATGGGTTCACCGAAAGCGATGGTGCCTGGATTCAAGCTGACAACGATGGTTTCGGGATTCAAGCCAACAACGATGGTGTCGAGATGATCATCCACGTTATCATCCGTGTCGTCCTCTTTGTCTTTATTGAGATATCAAGTTCCTTACCTTAAGGACCAAGACGAAGAAGTGGAGGTGGAAGAGGAGCTTCGAGATTCGCCTGCCAAGCATCAAGAGTTCGTCTGCCAATGATAAGTTAGAACATGAATTGTATCATTCGAGTAGTGATACAAAGCATTCAGGAAGGCGGCATGAGGAGAAACAAATCTATACCTTCTCATATGTAAAACGGACAACTTGATCGGTTGGAATCCGACTTTCATTTGAAGATCCGACCTAAGGAAAAACGAATCCATAATCTCCTTTGGATTATCAGAGCTTAGATACAAAGGTCGTTCGATAGAATTCGAAGAGGAGATCGACATGAATGTGAGGTTTCGATTCGACGACGGCGAGAACTCCATCTTGTAGAGATGAAGAGAACATGAGAAGAAACCAATTGAACTTCTAAGGGACGAAACATGTTTTATTTTTACTCGTCTAATTGTTTAATTTTTTTGTGTTGAAATTTTTAGAGATAAAAAGTTTAAATTAGAATTTTTATTTTTACTCATTTAATTGTTTAATTTTTTACATGTTGAACTTCTCATACTAAAAAACATTTATAATTGATATTTTAAAAATAAAAAATTTAGTAAAAAATGTTTAGATGGAGTTTAAATTAGAAAATTTATTTTTACTCATTTAATTGTTTAATTTTTTACATGTTGAACTTCTCATACTACAAAAAAAATTTAAAATTGATATTTTAAAAATAAAAAATTTAGTAAAAAAATGTTTGGATGGAGATTTAAAATGATACTGAAGTGACTTTTTGTATTCCAAAATCTATATATCAAAAGTTTCAAAATCTCTCAACTCTCATGATGTCACCTCATCATCCTATTATTATTTTATTTTAATTTTTTATTCTAAATTAATTACATTCATAAATTAGTTTAAATTAATTATATATTAGTAATATTAATATTTTAAAGAACGAAAAACTATTTATTAATTTAGAGGATATTTTAGTTAATATATGTGTAATAAATAATAAAATTAGTAATTAGTAAATTAATAAATAATAAAAACAAAAAATATTTATATATTTATTTAAAATAAAATTTAGTAAATTATTAATCTTGAACGAAATAATTATTAACAAATATTGATTTTTATGCATTCTCTTTTTTCAACCTTCCACATCATTAAAGTATTTTTTGTTTTTTTAATATACATTAATTACTATTCATAATTTACTTTAATTGAATTATATATTAGTAATATTAATATTTTAAAGAAACACAAAATATTTATTTTAATTTAAAGGATATTTTATTTATTATATATGTAAAATTAATAAATATATATATATATATATATAAAAAGTTGACACAATTGAAGATATAACAATCTAATATATATAGAGATTAATATTGTATCATTTTCCTACATATATACATTTATCAGTTAATGTTTTATATTACATGATATTTATCATTTTACATAAATTAAAATTATATAAATATTTTATATAAAATTATATAAACTACAAAATATTTTAATAGTTCAAATTTTAAATTTTATATGTAAAATATAACAAATTTATGTATTTAAAGTGAATAAAAATTCATAGTATATTTACATGAAAGTTTGGTTATAGGAAATTGAAAATTTTTTGGAAATTGATAAAATGAGATTAATAAACTAAATAGAGATAGATAAACATATATATACGTTGTATACATCCATATACTTATTTTTATTCACGAAATCTATGAAATATATTAAAATTTCAAATATTATATATTTGATGTGTAGTTATATAATACATTTGCGTGCTTAGATGAAAGTTTGGTTATAAAAATATGAAAAATTTTTGACACTACTCAAATGAAAAAAATGATAAAATTGATAATCATCTATTATATTATATCTAAAATATTCGTTTTAAAAATCACATATTTTTTATATAATTTTGATATCACTATCATATATTATTGAGTTATAATAATTAGATCGTGCCAATTTTTTGATGATATAGAAATATATCATCACATTTATTTTTCTTTGTCTTTTTATATATTGATTCATTTGTGATATATAAATTCCAATTGTATAATTAAAAATTGATAAAACTCCGCGCATTGAGCGGGTTCTATTACTATATAAATATCAACTAAATAGATGATGTATGTTAACTGAAATGGATCAGGAGCGCACTAAAAATATTTTTCATATGTTACTTTGTATTTTGTGATTCCTCCATGATAAATCAACAACTATTATCATATGTATCACATCAAATGATGTTTTATCATCAAACAACATAATCATATCTTATGCAGATCATGGTTTGGAGAAATTTTCATTCGCCTATTATCCAAAATGATTGGATGTGGCATAAATCCGTACAAAAATGAATATAAGGGTTTTTATTTGGATCTTTAAAGAATTAGAGACAAAAATTCGATTGAACATAAAATCACCACGTATGAAAGTAGAATAATAAAGGTTACTCGGTATAAAATTATTCTTGATTCAAGCTTTTTGTATTTGATACTGAGAATTATGGTTTTATATGGTAAATAATTTGTTTTTCAAGTTGTTAAGAAGAGATTGGAGTAGAAAGAAATGAACAACATCAAGTCTATAACATCTCATAGGATATTAGAAGCTGTGAATATAAAGAAAAAGAGAAGACGAGTGAATTATAAATTTAAACTAATTAACTATGTTAATGACGTATGCTTTCGGTGAAATGATAGGAGATGATGGAAGAGGAAGATGAAGATAGAAGAGGAAACGATTTATTTGTTCATGTGGATGATACGATAAATCTTTTGAAATTTCTTTGTCATTACTCATGCAAAAAACATGACGAAGTTTTGATTTCATTTTTTATTATATTTTATATTGTAAAATAAACATAAATAATAAAATAAAATGCAGAGAAAATTTGAAAAAAATAATTGGAAGACAAAATAAAGATTGCAAAGTTAATTAAAATTTTAACCAATAAGCACCAAATACTATGTATCACCATATAATAATATATTATATGTATTACATGTTTTAAATTTTTTTCACTCTAACTATCAGTGAGTTGATTTAATTACTTTTTTAATATGATTTTAAGATATAGAAGAAATATAATAATAATTAAGTATATTTTAGAAAAAAATATTCACATTCATAGTTCAATGCAATATATTTTCACCCCATTGGTATTCTATTAGTTTCATATTGATTTATTTAAAAATATATTTACACTTAATCTTATTATTAAAATAGATCAATTTTATTTTATAACATTCTGATATTTTTATTAGGATCCATTACCTATTATTCGATAAAATAATATATACACAATGTCATGAACCAATATTTTTAATATTTCTAATATATCGATTTATTTTTAATAGATTAATTTTATTATATATTTTCAAATTATTAACTTCTGGCGCATTGTGCGGATTCATTTTCTAGTGAAACAAAATAAAATAATTGGTTGATGTACCTCCACCCAAAACCACCTTACAACAACTTTTATATATATAATTTTTGTAATAAATATTATGGTTTGTTTTGTCCAAAAAAAATTATTGTGGTTATTAATGCATTATGGCCCTTGTGTGAGGCATGTCATTTTCTCTCGAAAATTGTGAAATAATATATTAATTTAATGTTCTGAAAAATTGGATTAATCCTTCTGAGGATATTATAAGTCTTTATCAGCTCTTTCTTATAGAAAGATCTAAACCCCAAAACCGACCATACCGCTGCTATGTATTGAATCGAAACTCTCCACAAATCGAATATTTTTATGTTAAAATTGAAATAGATGGAGAAGATCGAGGAGAATAACGTGACGGGAGGCGATCATTTCCCGGGTCGGTCAACATATTGAAGAGTCTAAATATTAAACTTTCGATTTTGTACTTCTAAATATTATTGATATTGTATACCCTAGAAATTTTAAAATTGTACCGGAGAAGTGACAACATTGGAAATATCAAATACATTATTTATATATATATATATATATTAATGTTTAAATTATCAATTAATTAAAAATGTTATTTTGATTTTGTTTCCACTTGTCCAGAATTTTGGAAAATGAATTTGATTAAAATTTGTTAAGAGTTTATTTGGGATTGACTTGATCATTAAACTAATATGGTGGGATAAAATCTTATACAAGTTGTTTTTGGATTTTCGGTAGTTGCAGCTGAAGACAGTTGAAATCTTGTATAGGGTTTTACTGAATTTTAAAAATGACCACTATAAAAAAAGATGGTGGAAGAATGGAAGAGCAACCAAACATTGAGTAAATTGTGAGATATACTCTAATAGACATAAAAAGATAATTTGTGAGTTGCTTGAGTGTGTGACGGGAATTGCTAGTACTGGTAACTTAGATTTTATTATTCATGGTCTAACTTAAAGGGAGTTAATTGTGGTATTCTCAAATGCATTGTAAGACGAAACAAATTTATTTGGAGATTGATGCATGAATAAAAATATATTAGTCGATGAAACACAATTATTTATTTATATATTTTTGTTATATGTGTTGTCTTTAACATTTTCAATTGGTATCAATACAGGTCACCGAAGTAAGATATTTTATCTATTGTTTGGTGTGAGATCCTAAAGATAACATGGAAAATCTAAGAGATATGTATTCATTTGGAAAGTCGGTCATGCTTGATGCATCCAATTATGGATATTGAAAAGTAAAAATACATGCAAATATCAGAAGCATTGACGAGGACGCGTGGAGTGCTGTAAAGAATGGTTGGATTCCACCCATGATAAACATGGAAATTCTAAGAAAAAATATCTAATTAATGGATGCCTAGCAAGAAAAGAAATTCAACTTACAACGATAAAGCACTTGGAACAATTTTTGCATTTGTAGACATCAATGAGTTCAAGCAAATTCAAAGGCGTGAATCTGCAAAAGAAACATGGGACACACTGAAGACCGTTCATGAAGGTAACTCAAATGTCAAAAGAACTTATCTTGATATCTTAGAACATCAATTTGAAAATTGGAGATGAATGAATATGAAAGTGTAAAAGAATTCAGCGGGAAGATGAATCATTTGCACACGAGGTTAGTGTACATGGCTAGTTATACGAAGATAAAAAGCTGGTCAAAAAAATTTTCCGGTGTTTACCAAAAAATTTCATGATCAGAAGGTCGCGATTCAATATGTCTATAAATACTGATACGACGAGTTTGAAGGAAATTGTTAGAATTCTTGTTGCATATGAATTGGAGGTTGAACTTGAAGAAGATTCTACCAACAAGGATATAGACAAAGGATTTATTCTCCAAGAAATAGAAGAAAATGTGAGGATGAATAATTTGGAAGAAAATGCAATATTCTTAGCCAAGAAAATTTTGGAAAATTCATGAAGGAGCGAACTGGAATGAAACAGACAAATACTGAAAATCATGTGCCAGAAAAAAAAGGAAAATTGTGAGTAAAATGTCACAAATGCAAGGGATTTGAATATATCAAATCTGAATGTCCAAACATTTTAAAAAGATAAAGTGTGTTGAAAAATTTGTGTGAAAATCCAATGTTACAATTGTAAAAGATTTGGACACACTAGAAATGAATGTGTAGATTCAAGTTCAGAATCTGAAGAAAGTAGTGAATAAGAAAATCCAAATTTTGTGGTATTCATTGGAATAATTAATCAAGACGAAAACAAGATCAAAGAAGAAGTTGATAGCGATGATGGTGACGTAAATGTAGAAATCATTTACAACGAATGGTTAAACATGAGCAAGCTTAACATACATGTGGTCGAATCTAATGAGAGGTTAGAAAAATAACTTCAAGAAACCCATAAGATTTTAATTCAGAAAGAATTGTAATGAGTAAGAGACAACTTGAGAAAACAAGCAAGCAATTAAAGATATTCACGAATGGAACAGAAAAGCTTGATCATTTGTTGATAATGGGAAAGAATATACCAATCATTATGGCATTGGAAGGGAAAAAAAGTCGTAAATCGAGTTTGTTTCGGGTGAAAATCTTGTAGATATTGCAACTATATGTTACTCGTCTTCAAGTGTACCTAGTTTCGTTAGAAGAACACCTCGAATTAAAGTTGATCTTCGCCAAAATAACAATGTAAGATGTACTGCGGAATCTTGGGAAATAAGGAATACAAGTGTTTTCAATAATTGAGAGATGGTCCACGTAAGTATTCTAAACTCAAATTAAAACAGATCTGGATAAGAAAAAGTAATTCAATGCCAAGTTGCTTATACTACTTAAAATTTTAAATCTAACACTTGATACTTTGATAGTTGATGTTATAGACACATGAAAAGAAATAAAAAAATTTTGATCAAATTTATTAAAAAAGTGAATGCTGGAAGTGTTACGTTTGGTGATGGAAACAAAGGGATAATCAATGAAAAATGAGATCTACAAATTATTGGACAACCCATGTTAAACAACATTCATTATGTGAAGGATTGACTGCTAATTTGATTAGTATTAGTCAATTGTGTGACAAAGATTACATAGTACCATTTACATAAAAGAATGGTATATGATGAATTCTGATGGAAAATGTATTCTTTCATGTATGTGATAATCAAACAATTGCTATGTGTAGAGAGTTGAACAAAGGAGTTTGAAGGTGACAAAAGATAATCAAACCTTGGTAAAATTTGCAAATTCAATTTTGGTTTGAAGTATTCGTAAATTAAGCTTTAATAATCATGATGTGTGAAACCATTTTAGTTAGGTAAACAAATTAGAATGAATCATGTTTTAGAGAAAATGTTGAAAGAAAACAAACAAAAATTGAATGTGTGTCTATCGATCATCAATTAAATGACATCTTCACAAAACCCACTTGAGTTAATCATTATGTGTTCTTAGAAAAATCACTTGGAGTTTGTGAAGCCTAAACAATTAATATATTAGACCTGACTATTTGAACCGACTAGAGATAAATATGAACTATAAATATAAGAAAGCGAGTATAATTTTTGGAGCTAATAATCTGTTTATTTGTACTTTCTTTATCAAAGTCGTTTAAGCTTTACTAAACTACACATATCCTAGCAAACTTATTTTTTAGATTAAATGTTTGACTTAAAAAGTAGATTTTAGTTCTCTTAATCCTCTAATGACTCGATGATTTACACTACAAGAAATTTAACAATTCTAAACTGCCTAATCCATCCCTAAACAGGTTTGGGGATGGATTAGGGACGGCTAGCGTCCGTCCGCAAACGAGCATCGCCAAAACATATCCATATGTAATCCGTCCGCAAATACATATAGAATGTTTAGTGCGTAAACCGTCCGCAATTCCGGACGACCGTGTTGCGTCGTAGTGTATCATCAGGAGGAAGAAAACGACGATGACAATCAAACCAACTCGTCTTTCGTCTGTATTTCAATTGAAAAGCGTCTGTTTCCTTCATGCAATATGGACAAGCCATAAGCTGGAAAATCACTTATTGTCCACATAACAGCACCTCGCAATATAAAATTTTGTTGTCTCGAAACGTCATACGCTGGAACTCCCGTCCTTAATTCTTTCAATTCTTCAATCAGTGGTTGAAGAAATATATCCAAACTTCTTTTCGGATGATTAGGCCCGGGAATCAATATTGTTTAGAACAAAAACTCACGCTTCATGCACATATCTGGTGGTAAATTATACAGTGTCATAATAACTGGCCACAACGAATATTTTCTCCCAGAAATCTCGAATGGATTAAAACCATCAGTGCAAAGGCTTAAATAAACATTTTGACTCTCAGCTGCAAAATCAGGATATACTTTGTTAAAGTGTTTACACGCCTCACCATTTGAGGGACGACGCATTTCTTCGTCAGGACTTGAATGCTCAGCATGCCACCTCATGTCGCTTGCGGTCTTCTCTGATTGATACAATCTTTTTATCCTGTCTGTAATTGGTAAATACCACATACGACGAAACGAAACCAATTTTCCATTTCTTATCAAATAAAATCGATCTTTTCCACAAAATTGACAATTGATCAAATCCGAAGTTTCTTTCCAAAAAATCATGCAGTTGTCTTGGCAAACATCAATCTTTTGATATGATAATAAACCCATTGATCTCATCATCTTTTTTGTTTCATAATATGACTCGACTGCATTATTATCTTCGGGCAAATAATCTCTTACTAATTGCGATATAGAATCCATGCAATTCTCAGAAAGATTATTTTCAGTCTTCAAATTCATCAACCGTGCAGATAAAGACAACCGTGAAAGACCACTTCTACAACCATCATAAAGTGGATGCCTAGCACTTTCTAACATTTCAAAAAAACTTTTTGCTTCTTCATTCAGATCTTCTTCAATATTTTCATCTTCGTTTCTTTGAACGAATGCATTTTGGACCATTTCTACATAAGGGTTCATTTCTACATCTTGAAAAGTCTCAGACACTTCATGATGTACAATACCCCTACTAAAATTTTCCACAACATTACTAGGTTATGGTGCAAAATTCTCTTCATGAGATAACCAAATAAAATAATTTGGAGTAAACCCTCTTAAATAGAGATGATTCCAAACGGTTCTCTCATTAACGAATTTTTCATTTTTTCATTTGACGCATGGACAAACCAACTTATCGTTTTCTCTATAAACTTGTTGATTTGTCGTCATCGTCATAAACTGTGTAATGCCTTCTACAAACTCCTTCGATACATCTTGAGTTTTCGGATCAATTCTTCTATACATCCACTATCTCGAAACGAAAATATTCCGGAGCACGGTCGGGCTCACCACCTTGTATGGCCAGGCACTCCATAAAGCCCGAAAAATTGAAGAAACCACGATTGGGTAGTCAATCAAGCACGACCGATCATTCATGTTGAAGAGCATGCATGACCAGGCTGCACATGATGCACGGTCGGACACCCAACCCTAGAAGAAAAAAATAATACATGGGATGCCGTTTGAAGGAACGGTCTAGAAATAAGGAAAAATGCATGCCCTACCGGTTGCATACTATGCACGGTTGGGCATGACCTAGAAACTTTCTTTTTCCATTTTGTGTGGATTTTTGCACGAGGTCATTGACATTTTTGAGTTAGAGAACGTCAAGAACAGAGAACAGACATTATTCATCAGTTTACAAAGGACTCTTGACAGGAGACACTCAAGGAGACCGAAAGATCAAATGGCGACTACGTTTCGTTTGATTTCTATTCTCTTTAGACTATCTATTACATTTATGTTGTTTGATTTCGAACTCATGACTGAACAGTTATTTATCTATTCTTTGTCTAAATGTTGAATCGTCTTGTATTTACGAAGGCCAAATAGATGCATGTGTTACGGTTTAGGAGAAGGATCGAAAGGAGAATTCTAATCCTAGATGATCAGGCTCAGAACAATCGAGACTGGGTTACGATAGTAGAGTAGTAATGGTTGAGGATTAATTGGATAAATCATAGAACATATGGGTTTAGTTTAAGATATCAGCCATGAAAGTAGGGGATAACTTGATTAGATCACGTTTCTATACCTTGAGAGAGGTAAGGAATCACATTAGGATCGCTCGTCTTAGATATCTTAATTGGGAATGCATGATTAGATAAATTGATTGTTTGTTTCAGAAGCTTTGTGGTGAAATTGTATCCTAGAACATTTGTTTCATTGTCAAGAACTCGTAGTTTATTCCTTTTCATTATTTCACCTTCAAACCAATATTTCGTTCGTAATAAGTTTGATTCTAGTTTGAGATTAGTTTGTGTTGCATAGTCCCTGTGGGATCGACACCTGGAGGTACTACACACGTGTCGTGCATTTACAGGTAGTTTAGGTTAATTTAGTTTAACTTGGAACACGTCATCTAGCATAATATAAAATCTTCATATGCTCCAATACTTCTCTACAAATTCATATGTGATCACATGAGAGACTTGACAATCTTCAAAATTGAACATTCATTATTTCATGCGTGAATGCTTCATCAATTCTGTGTCAAACAAGATCTCCCCTCCTCCACCTCAAAATTTCATAATAGTTTATTATGCCTATATATCCAAGCATGGGCTCCTCCTCCTCCTCTCCTCCTCCTCCTCATCATCATCATCATCATCATCATCATCATCATCACCATCATCATCATTATCATCTTGTTTTGGCTCCACCTCCATTGACACTATTAAAGTCTCAACGACGTAATATACCTTCGACCAAATGTCTCTCTTAATCTACGAGAACACACTCTTCTTTTCCAGCAATAATACATTAGAGTTTTGGATTCAGCATCAGTAAATGCATTATCGAAAATCTTGACCTTCCAAAGAACATGCTTATCTTTTTTCTTATCGTTGTAGAAGTTTATCTCCAAAAACTCTTTCATCATAGATTTGAAATCATGGACAAGGAATTCGAGCTTTTCATCCCAATATGGGTTTAACTCTTTCTAAACTTTATCTTCGTATGTTTTCATTGCCCTTCGAAATCGAGCTTATCATCCATTCTGGGTGATCCAATGAATAAAAACACACCCTATACTGATCTAATGGTTGAAATGATATCATATCAACATTTTAGTTTTTCACTAGGGGAGTTAGGATGATATCATGTCATCTATATTATTTACATGATTTTTTTGTTTTAGAGTAGATGTATATATATTAAACTATTAAATTGAGTTTAAAGTTTTATACCGACTATTCTTGTAATATCCATTTTTAGATAGTATGGGATTTTTAAAATTAAAAACTTTATTTGTAAAATATTCATCATAAAATCTCGAAATGGGAATGAGAAAAAAGCAAACTATGATAACTCTAAATAGCACAAGTGGTTTTATAGGACTTGGATAGCTGTTAAAATGTTAATAAATACGTACGAGTACTTAGATTTGTATAGCACAATTATTTCCTCTATGATATCATTTATTAGTTCTTAACTATTAGATTTTTTTCCCTAATCATCACTATTTTTACACTAATAAACCTAAAGAATGCATGACATTTATACATATTATTAGGGCTAAGAAAATATTGAATATTCTTATTATTCGTATTAGTGTTCATCAAATATTTCCAAATTTATTATTCGTAGTTGTACTTAAAAATGAGATATATGAATTTTCGAAGATTCAAAATAACCCAAATATTTGTTGGATATCTATATATGTATTTGTCTACGTATCCAAATCTATTTTTGAAATTTTTATATTTTAAGATTCTATAATTATTATTCACAAATTGGTCCTTATATGTAGAATTTTAAGGTTTTATATTTAAATTATTTACAATTTAATTCTTGTATTATAAGAATTTTTAGATTTTTTTATCTTTTTTCTAATTTATAACTTAACCTTATATTTTAGATATTATATATATTTTTGTTATATTTATGAATTACTTATTTATTATTTTAATATAAATCATTCACATAAATCATATTAATTAATATTTATATTTATATATGATCGAATATTTAATATTAATTATTAATATTTATTTTTAATCATTTAACTCGCAAAATATCAAAAATACTTTTTTAGGGTTTTCTTATTGATATATACCCTTGAAAACCTAATGAAAAAAAAATCGGAGAAAAGATAGATGTGCCTTTATTTTTGTTAGTGAAAACACATACGATTTGATGTTTGGACGAAACGAAACATATTTCAAAGTTGAGAGGAAAGAGCGAGAGACGATTTCGAAGTTGAGAGTAATTTCTAACGATTTCCACATTTTCAAACAAATTCAAATAATTTTAAACGATTTTTTGGAGTCGTATGGTCACTTAAATTGTAAAGATCACATGAATAATAAAAGTCATATAGACTGTATAAGTCGCTTGAATCATCGTGGAAATTAGAAGGACATTTGAAAACATCTTTATTTTAAAGATAAAGTTGAAATTGAATTTTTGTTTTGATAAAGGTATAAAGGGACATTATTATAATAGGGACATAATTGTAATTTTTGTACTCTAATTAGATTAACTCTCGTACATATAGCCGTTTTAGGCTTCATTTGAATAATAATTCGAATCATTCACTCATATTGTATCAGAGCTAAGGAAATCGTCTCACGACGTAACCCTAACCGCCTAACCCCCTTTTCTTTTCCGGCATACCCAGCCGTCTCACCCCTTTGGCCCAGCCGCTGCTTCGTCGCCTCACAAGCACGCAGCCGCCTCACCCCCT
>CM071870.1:29652254-29666633 GCA_036759665.1 Gynandropsis gynandra | reverse complement strand
TCCTTTCCGTTCCAGCCACTGCTTCGTTACCTCGTCCGCACACAGCCTCGTCAGCCTGCTTCGTCGCCTCATCAGCCCATAGCTTCAACACCCTGCTGCAATGTCGTACGTCCCTGAACCATCGAACCGCACCGAGTCTGTAAGCATGTTCGATCCAATCCAGCCACAAAAACTCCTCTTCTCGTGTAACATGTCAAGTGTTACAAAACTCACACCGACGAATTATCTCACGTGGAGTATCCAAATCCGCTCCTTTCTTGAAGGATACAATCTCGAATGCTTCATCACCGAAGACTCCATTGTGCCGCTAGTCACGATCCAAATCGATGGAATTCATCGATCCAATCTCGCCTTCAACCCGTAGAAACATCAGAACAGAAATTACAATTATTTCCCCATTATAATAATATCCTTTGTAAAGGTAGGATTGAATACCATTTCCAAATGCTTTGTAGTCCCTGGGTGTGATTGAATACTTCGATTGGACACAAGAAGCAACAAAAATGAATGCAAGTGATGTGACGTGGCAATAAATCAGAACGTTCGAGGAACACACGAATGGGCAAAAACGTCATTTACTAAATCGTCGTCTCTGCGCTCACATCTATAAATCCAACTTCGTAGCATAGTCTAATCCATGTCAACGTGGTTCAATTACTTCACATGAAAAGATCCTGACTTCCTTACACTAACAAATAAATATATAGAAGAGAGAGAGAAAGAGAAATATTCACCCCTACTCCGACATGGATCTAAAGAAGATTCTGGTTTCCCTAAGCTACATCGTCGTTTTACTCATCGCAGGCAGCGGTGGCTTCGCCGTAGTCTCAGGTTGTCTGGCGTCGGAAAGAGCAGCGCTGCTAGCTTTCCGGTCGGCTCTCCACGAGCCATACATTGGAGTTTTCAATACGTGGAAAGGGTCAGATTGCTGTCATGGATGGTACGGAGTGAGCTGCGACCCGTTAACTCACCGAGTCGCCGACATAACGCTCCGGGGAGTATCGGAAGACCCAATTTTCCAACGAGCTGGCAGGACCGGTTTTATGACAGGAACTATCTCGCCTGTGATTTGCAAGCTGGCCCGTCTCTCCGGCATTATCATAACCGACTGGAAGGGAATCTCCGGCGAGATTCCCCAATGCGTGACGAATCTCCCCTTCTTAAGAATCCTAGATCTCGTTGGAAACAGAATCACCGGAGAGATCCCCGCAAGGGTCGGGTTGTTACAGAGATTGTCGGTGCTGAACCTCGCTGACAATCAGATCTCGGGTCGGATCCCGGAATCACTTACAAGATTATCGGGTCTTATGCACTTAGATTTGAGAAACAACAAAATCTCGGGAGAAATTCCACGAGATTTCGACCGCTTGAAAATGCTATCTCGTGCGCTTCTAGGCGGCAACACAATCTCCGGACAAATACCCGAATCCTTAACCCGAATTTACCGTCTGGTAGATCTGGATCTCTCCATGAACAGACTCTCCGGCCAAATTCCGCCGTCGCTAGGAAAAATGGCGGTACTTGGAACCTTAAACATCGACGGAAACCTACTCTCCGGAGAGATTCCGGCAACTCTGATGACGTCATCGGTCTCGAATTTGAATCTGAGCCGGAATCTTCTTACCGGGAAAATCCCTAACGCGTTCGGCCCGAGATCGTACTTCACGGTGTTGGATCTATCGTATAATCGTCTCCGGGGAGAAATTCCGTCAAGTTTGACGTCGGCATCGTTCGTCGGCCACCTGGATCTGAGCCATAACCATCTCTGCGGGGAGATACCGGCGGGTCCACCGTTTGATCGACTAGAAGCGACGTCGTTTGAGTACAACGATTGTCTTTGTGGGAAGCCGTTGAAGTCTTGCGGGAAATAAAATATTTAAATATTGGAAGGTTAATTAATTTTATTCTTGTTATATTTGTATTTTTTTTTATATTATCATGTAACTAGCCGTTTAGTAGATCGGGAATGGCGAAATATTATCATGTTACGATTACTTGTTTTTTAATGTTTTCGGGTTGGACAACACTCTCCATTATATGCCAACATAAATACTGTAGCAATGCGGTAAATATTATTTTTTGAGTTAAATCCAAATAAAATCCTAAAAAATGTATTTTGATAAAAAAAAACCTTATACTTTCTAGATTCTATTTTAAATTCTACACAATATTTTTTAATCAAAATAATACATTAACAGAAACGGCCGTTTCCTTTTTCTTCTATTGCTTTCCTTCTCTTCACAGTGGCTATCGACCTAGGTTTGAGGCTGTCGCCGAAGCCCCGCCGAAGCACCGCCGGAGCACCGCCGAAGCCCAGCCGAAGAAATCGCGAAGCCGGCTGGAAGAAATCGAGCGGCTCTTCATCTTCGTCTTCGGTAAGGAGCATCTGGTGAATGTTGATTCATGGTTTTCTGTCTGCTAAAATCATGGAATCCTTGGTAAATTCATCTTTCAAGCATACCTTCTGCTTCAAAAGAACAATATCATCTTCCCCTGATATCCTTTAGTTGAGGAACTTATATGATTCCCTTTTTAAGCTGTTCCAACTCCTCTTTTAGCTTGCGTATCTCGCTTTGGTACTTCACCACAACAAACACCGCTTTCCCTTCAAGTTCTCGACTGAACGTTTTCAGTTTGATCTCCACGTTTTTATCCTCATCCCCTGCAGCGTTGTAATTCAACACCGAGTTAATATTTACGGGTCATATACATGGATGAATCAATCTGAATATTAGAAAGAGTTAGAATATTAGAAAGCACCTTCAGTAGATATATGTATATATATAATTGGTAGAATATAGCTAAAATCATGGAATCCATGGTCCATTGTTGATTCATGGTTTTCTAAGGTTTGCATCTGGTGAATGGTTTCGTTTTGAATCCTAATTTTGTTGCAGACAATGTTGGACAGTGAGGTAGGGGAAAACAGAGCACCGACATTCCAAGTTGCAGACTATAATACTAGTTCTCTAGTGGTTTGGGAAGGTGAAACTAGCAATGGTTTGGTTCTAACTCGGGCTGATAGAGATGGTAATATAGATAATGGTGCTAGTGGTTTAGAGAATAGTGAAGATAGAGATTCTGAGGATGACATAGATCGTGACTATATTGATTACTCAAGTGATGACTCCAATGATGGAAAAAGCAAGCCTTTTCAAGTGGGATAACAATTTCTAAGCAAAGATCATTTTAAAAAGTTGTGGATGATTATGCTATCGTTGAGAAATGCAATTTACGGTATAGTAAGTCAGAAAGTGACAGAGTTGAAGCAAAATGTGATATGAAAGGATGTAAATGGAGGATTTACGCTTCTCTCAACAAGGAGACTGGAAAATATATTGTCAAAACATTGAAAAACATTCATACGTGTTCTTGGAACTGCAAAATCAGGTTGTTGACTGCAAGAAAAATTGCTCATTTGATCCTCGAAGACCTTAGAGCTGATCCAGATTTTAAAGCTCGTCATATTAAGAAGAAGCTGTTATCAAAGCACAAAGTCATTGTTCGAAAATCTAAGTGTCAGAAAGCACGTGAGATAGGGCTAAAGATTATAGAACAAGAACATGCTGAACAATTCGCACGGATGTACGATTACACGATTGAGCTTCGTCAATCAAATCCTGGGTCAACTGTTATTTTAGGGACTCAAGGTAATATATTTCAGAAGTTCTACATTTGTTTTAGTGCTTTGAAAGATGGATGGAAAGCGGCTTGTAGGCCTATCTTGCATCTTGATGGCACATTTCTCTGAAGATGTATAAAAGGCGAATTATTAACGGCTGGTGGGAGAGATGCTAATGATCAGATGTATCCTGTAGCTTGGGCAATTATTGATGTTGAGAATAGAGTGAATTGGGAGTGGTTCTTGACACTTTTGGTGGATGATTTGAACTTAGAAGCCGGACAGGGCTTTACTTTGGTTTCAGATCAACAAAAAGGACTCATTCAAGCCATAAAGAATGTTGTACCATATGTCGAGCACAGAATGTGTGCTAAACACATTTATGATAACTGGAAGAAAAAACACAAGGGCTCCGAGCATAAACTACTATTTTGGAAGGCAGCGATTGCATACAATGAAGTTGTTTTTAATAGATGTCTTGAAGATTTAAAGATTTTATCTCCAGCTACGCATGAAGATCTGATGCGTTATTCAAGTTGTTACTGGTCCAGGTAGATTTATGTTCTTTAATTGTTATGGTTCGAAAATCTTTATGTTACTTTAATTTTTCATTATTTGTGCAGATATTCTTTCAAAGAATTCGTAAAGTGTGCAGCCATAGAAAACAATATGGGAGAGGCCTTCAACTCTTCAATTACAGGTGCACGTGAAAAGCCTATTGTGGAAATGTTGGAAACCATCAGGAAACAAATTATCACTAGTAACTTGACTAAGATGGAAGCGAGCCAAAGTTGGGTTGAGAGAATAACACCAAAAGCCAAGGGTTTGATCAACAAGCAAAAACAAAGAGCTACAAAGTGCATGTCTTGTGGTGTTGGATGAGGGCGTTATGAAGTTAGTCATAAACAAAACAGTTTTCGAGTTAACATTAGAAGAGATGTATCATGCAGTTGTCGGGAATATGAAATTAGTGGAATTCCATGTTGCCACATCATTTCTGCATTATGGGATGATACTATGGGCAATGGACAACCCTAGGATTTGGTTTCAGATTGGTTTACTACTGACCACTGGAAAAGATGTTATCAGAGCTTGGTACAACCGATTAATGGTATGAATTTCTGGTCATGCACAAAGATACGAGTGGAAGCACCTATAAATAGAAGAATGCGATACGAGTGGAAGCACCTATAAATAGAAAAATGCCTGGAAGACCTAAAAAGATAAAAAGAAAATGCGATCCATATGAAAATGTAGAAGGCTCCTTATCACGTCATGGGAGAGTCATGGTAAGATATCTATGCTCTAGTAACTCTACATTTAAAGTTTGTATTTAACATATTAGAAATTTCATTTTGCAGAGATGCAGTCGTTGTCAACAACGTGGACATAACAAAAGGACTTGTCAGATTTTTAATGCTAGTTCACTTCAACTAAATGAAAAGAGTATCAACGCAGCAAATTAGAACTATGATATCAGACATTTTAATTTTTTGTTTTTTTGATAATGTTGTTTCTAACAGCGACATGGGTGTTGTTCATTTGAGAAATGGAAATGAGAAGTTGATAAGATGAACATAAAATGGAAATTCTCTCTTACTTCATTATACTACAAAACATTACATCTCCACAAAAACTAATGTAAACAACACAAAAATTACGGTTAACAACATTACATATATGCCTAGAAATTCCAAGTCTCAGACCAAAACCTAAAACTGAGAGGAGGACTCGTACCACTAGCTTTGGGGTTCACCAACCATAACAACTGGGACAATAGATTTCATCACCAACTCGGGCCTCATCCACTACAGCAATCCAGGAGTACAGAAACATACAAGTAGAAGGAAATTTTTTGAAGGAAAAATTGAATTTACTTTTGCACAGGTATCACTGTATTGCAAATGGCCATAACTGTAAGAAACCGGATGACATCTGGAGCACCACTGGAGACAGCATTAAGCAGTTGTCTATCTGTTCATTTAGATTAATGAAGTTAAAACAAAACCCTACATGTTGATGTATGCTCAATTATGCAGGAATTACATGAAAATAATAAAATTAGTATGAGGCACAAATTCAGTGGGCATAAAGAAGATACAGAATTCGAAACCTTTCAGAGAATCTCCATTCTCATTTCCATAAAATCTCCATTCTCATTTGTTTAAAATATGCCACTGAAAATCATTCTGTTGTCCGTTAGGGTTCCTGTTTTATCAGTCAGAATGTACTCGACTTGCCCAAGGTCCTCGCTTATTGCTGTACTGCCACACATAAACGCATAACAACATAATGAATATGAAATTTTGTGTGTTCAAAGCAGATGAATCGAGCAATCTGCCCCAGTTATTTACTTACTTTGCTGCATGAGATGGTGTACCGGTCTCTTGATCCATCATTTCCTCATCCCAGACAATAAATTTTGCATATAGACCCTTTACAAGATCTAGAGAAACCTGCAGTATGGAATAATAAGACCAGCTTAGCAGAAACATACATGCAATGAATACATAGCTAGAAAATCCATTATCCTTTTTCCATGACAAGTCTAAGAATTAGTTTTTACAGTGCAAAGCTAGTGAGACTACTAGAATTTCCCAAATCGACACTGATGGATGATATTACTTGCCTTAATAGATCGGTATCATGATGGAGCATAGAAGCTCAAACCGCAATGGAATTACCAGCAGTTCATACCATGGAGCTTCCTCTGGATAACGAACATATCATTGCTGCAAAAGCCGCACCAGATTCATATTATCTCAGAGCGGACCAAACATACAAAAAGAAGGAAAATGGAGAAAATATCTATATTTGGCACAGCATCACATCGGGGACAATAACTATTATTCAGAAATAAAAAATTTTCCAGTTCTATAACATCTACCGGCGAGGCAAGAGACGAACGGCGAGGCAAGAGACGAACGACGAGGCAAAATACGAACGGCGGTGGCTGAGCCCAAGGGCACGACGACGGTGTCTGAGCCCAAGGGCACGACGGCGGTGGCTGAGCCAAAGGCTCGGATTCTCGATTTCTTCCGGCCGGCTTCGCGATTTCTTCGGCTGAGATTCGGCGGTGCTTCGGCGATGCTCCGGCGGTGCTTCGGCGGTGCTCCGGCGGGGCTTCGGCGACAGCCTCAAGTCGGTAGCCACTGTGAAGAGAAGGAAAGCAATGGAAGAAAAAGAAAAGAACTTTTATTTTGATTAAAAAATATTGTGTAGGGTTAAAAATAGAGCCTAGAAAGTATAAGGTTTTTTTTTATCAAAATATATTTTTAAGGGTTTTATTTGGGTTTACCCCAATTAATAATAACTCTCTGAGAAATTAATTAAAAAAAAACAACTCGCTAAGGAATTAATTTTGAAAAAGTCGGGTACAACGGAACAACCTCGAGATTGGGAGTCTCTACCGTCACCTCTGAGTAGATATGTCAAATTGGATTGGGTTTAGTGGTTTAACCCAACCCAATCCATTTAAAATATAGATGTGTTCTTGATAAATATGCATAAATTTATATGGGTTTAATGGGTTTAAAACCCATTTATATTCATTTTAATGGGTTTTACCCATTTAGTCCATTAAGCTTGTTTATCATTCACTTCAAATTTACCGTCATTTCGAATATTCGATTTTGACCTCTATTTTACTCGATTTGTCTAAATTTTAACCCGATTTCTCCCAATTTCATCGAATTTCAAATCGTCTGTCAACTTTAACTTGATTTCACCCAATTTTAACTCGATTTCACTCAATTTCCCCCGATTTCACCTAATTACTCGATTCCACCTACTTTCAACCATATTTCACCCCAATTTTAACTCGATTTCACCCAATTTTAACCCGATTTCACCTAATTTTAACTCAATTTCACCGAATCTCAACCCAATTTTAAACTGATTCCACCCAATTTTAGCTTCATTTCACCGACTTTTAACCCGATTTCACCCAATTTTAACTCGATTTCATCCAATTTCATCGTATTTCAAATTTATTTCACCCAATTTTAACCCGATTTCTACTCGATTTCTTCGCTTTTCATAGAATTTCAACCTGATTTCATCCAGTTTTGACTCCGTTTCACCCAATTTTAACTCGATTTCATCCAATTTCATCGGATTTCAAATTTAGCTCACCTAATTTTAACCCGATTTTAACTCGATTTGATCACATTTCACCGAATTTCAACCTGATTTCATCTAATTTTGACTCAATTTCATCCAATTTTAACTTGATTTCACCTAATTTCACCGGATTTCAAATTTATTTCATCCAATTTTAACCGGATTTTCACTCGATTTCATCACATTTTACCGAACTTCAACCTGATTTCATCCAATTTTGACTCAATTTCACCCAATTTTAACTCGATTTCATCCAATTTCACCGGATTTCAAATTTAGCTCACCTAATTTTAACCCGTTTTTAACTCGATTTCATCACATTTCACCGAATTTCAGCCTGATTTCATCTAATTTTGACTCAATTTAACCCAATTTTAACTTGATTTCATCCAATTTCATCGGATTTCAAATTTATTTCATCTAATTTTAACATGATTTTAACTCGATTTCATCATATTTTACCGAACTTCAACCCGATTCATCCAATTTTAACTCAATTTCGCCCAATTTCACCCAATTTTAACTCGATTTCATCAAATTTCACCGGATTTAAAATTTATTTCATCCAATTTTAACCCGGTTTTAACTCGATTTCATCATATTTTACCGAATTTCAACCTGATTTCATCCAATTTTGATTCAATTTCGCCCGATTTCACCCAATTTTAACTCGATTTCATCCAATTTTATTGAGTTTAAATTCAGTGACATTGGGTGAAATCGAGCTAAAATTCGGTGACAATGAGTGAAATCGAGTTAAAATTTGGTGAAATCAGGTTAAATTGGGTGAAATCGAGTTAGAATTTGGTGAATTTGGGTTAAAATTAGATGAAATCGAGTCAAAATTGGATGAAATTGGGTTGGAATTCGGTGAAATCAAGTTAAAATTCGGAAAAATTGGGTGAAATCGAGTTACAATTGGATGAAATCAGGTTAAAATTTGGTGAAGTTATATGAAATCGAGTTAAAATGAGGTGAAATCGGTTTCATAAATTATTCGTTTAAATATTGATACATTAATTATAATATATTATATAACCCATTATTAAATGGGTCTTGTTGAACCCAACCCAATTAAACTATCAAACCCATTTAATTTTAATGGGTTGGGTATAACCCAACCCATTGACATCTCTACCTCCAAGAGGTGGCTACACGTGTCATCGCTCAAACACATTTACAAATAAATATAAATGATTTATTCCGAAATAAGAGTGGTCCGAACCAAATAGCAAAACAAATATGTAAATATCATAGTCACGATAAATAAAATAAATACGAAATGCAAAATAAAACTCATCGAGACCTCGTGCACGCCTCTCCCATCAGCCCGCTGTGGACTTTCATGTTGCTGTTCAACCTCATTACTTTTTCTCCTCGCCATATCCTGTCCATCCACGACAGCCCAAAAATTGGGTGAGTACGAAATACACACTCAGTGAGATCAATACAGATACGTACTCTGTGCCACGTATTCTCCCTGCTTGAACTGAATATCATAAAATAACATATATCCAAGTCTAAACTAAAGATATACAAATCACTCTACCCAACCCGACTGAGTATCCAAAATCTAAGACTAGTACCACTGGATCATAACACACAGAGTCCACATGACTCTAGCTCGGGCATACGGTCGCAAAGTCCAAAGGACCCCAACACACTGAAAATCTCGCAAGGTCACAACGTACCCCAACTATATCAGTACACACTGAAAATCTCGCAAGGTCACAACGTACCCCAGCTATCAGTACACTACACTGAAAATCTCGCAAGGTCACAACGTACCCCAGCTATCAGTACCATACAGCGCTCCGTCGCTCGAAAGGTTACCACAACCCCAACACGGTATGACACAGGCGCAGATCCAAGTGTCGCAATACTAACGTCATCGACCCGATACTCCTCACGTGATAACTCTCACCAGCGCGCTCGCACACGCCTTCTTCCGAAGTTTCGAGTGTGAAACCACCCGATCGAGCAAACTAACAAGATATTCACTCGGTTTAAACACCGAACCCAAATATCGACATTCTCCGACCCCAAAACTTGGTCGCACGTCAATTCCCTAGATCATCTCTAGTCACTTATACACTCATATACTTATCATCAATTCTCATACGACAAATTTAATGTTTTAATCCAATTCCACTTGTAACGTCTCATTTTTCCCATTATGATCCTATAAATTCTATCGTGATCATGCCTCATTTTAAAAATATAATCTCTTCCATAAATCGATCACAAATCCGAAATTAGGGTGGAGAAAATCATCACCTTAGCTTCCCGACGATTTGACGATTCTAGCTAATATTGCTAGCAACAACACCGACCAATTTTTCCTATCATAGATCCATTCAATTCCATAAATTTCCATAATATAAATATTCGAATTAAGTGAATAATCACAACGAATCATTTAGAGATTTGCCAAAAATCGCGATTAGAATCCACCCACTAATAACGCGATGAAAATTGAAAATACTTCTTCAATTTCTTCTTATTTTTTCTTCTTTCTACTCCTCTTTTCTTTTTTTCCCTATCTCTCGCTTGCTCCCTCTCTAAAACCTTTTTTCCCTCTCTCTCGCTTGCTCCCTCTCTAAAACCTCATGGCTCCTCTCTCTCTTTCTTTTATTGTTTTGAAACCCTAATTTTTATTATTAGTAATATATATATATATAAATGCGTATGGAAGTCGGTTCCTTTAATTACGGCTTTCACAAATATTAGCAAATTTGTGAAAACAAACTCCTATGTAAATCCACTGTTAAAAATACTATATGCATTAAGTGCTAATAAAATATAATTAGAAAGCTATTAATCAATTATTTATATAATGGTATTTAATTTGAAGTATGTGTATATGAGATATATATATATATAATTAGTCATAACATTCTATAAATAATAGATTTAAACAAATTTAAAAAAACAAAAAATATTGAGAAAAAAAATTAAGAAATATAACATAAAAAATATCAAACTATTTTATTTTAACCTATAAAACATGTAAAACATGAATTATTATTTTCAACCTAAAAAATTCAAATTTATATTTTTTTGTCTTAAAATCTAACTTTAGATATAATGAATTTGATAAAATTATATTTTTTTTAGACAACACTTACAAATTCAAATAAAATATGATTTGGTGTTTTTTGTATATGGATATGATTAATTTGATAAGTTTGTGGTTTTTTAGACAAAATGTAAAAATTCAAAATTTTTAAATTCAAAATAATAATTTTTATTTTATAGAAAAAAATTAAAAAGTTTAGTATTTTCTACATTATGTTTTTAAAATTAATGTTTTTTAAAAATATAAATTTGAATTTTTTAAATTAAAAATAATAATTCATATTTTAAAGGTTAAAATAAAATAATTTGATATTTTTGTATGATATATTCTTAAAAAATTAATAAGAATTCTCTACGATCTCACCACTTCAAATATTGATAGTGAATATGATTTCAATGTGTATTAAAATTAAAAATATTGTCCGTACCAATTTTGACTCAAATTCCATTTTAAACTGATAAAAATATTCAAATTTACGAATTCAGATAATAAAAAAAATAAAATCTAATCGGATTCGATATATATTTGGAGAGTTCAGATTTTGCATTTCAAAATTGGATATTTGTGTGTATGTAATGTAATTTTACAAAAATTGTATTTGGAGAGTTCAGATTTTCCATTTCAAAATTGGATATTTGTGTGTATGTAATTTGGCTCAAATTCAACTCCAAAATTGTAAGACACGTTAAACGGGTTAAGTCGGTGAACCGACTTAATTTTATATGTATATATATATATATATATTATCATTAAAGAATATTAGGGTTAGTAAAAAGAAAAATAAGAGAAAGAGAGAGCAAGCAGCGAAGTGCGAAGGGAAGAAGAAAAAAAAAAGAAGAAAAAAAGGAAGAAGAGAAAAGAATGAGGAAGAAGAAATTTGAGAAGATTTTTCATCACGTTCTTTGTGGGTAGATTCCAATCGAGATTGTGGAAAATCTCTAAACAATTTGTTGTGATCATTCGCTTAATTCGAAGATTTATATTATGAAAATTTATGGAATTGAACAGATCTATAATAGGGAAAAATTGGTCGGTGTTGTTACTAGCAATATTATACATAATTGCAAATCATCGGGAAGCTAAGGTGATGATGTTCTCCATCGTAATTTTGGATTTGTGATTGATTTATGTAAGCAATTATACTTTTAAAACGAGGCATGATCACAATAGGATTTATAGGATCATAATGAAAAAAGTGAGACGCTACAAGTGAATTGGAGTAAACTCTAGATTTGTCGTATGAGAATTGATGTTAAGTATATGAGTTGCATAAGTGACTAGAGATGATCTAGAGAATTGACGTACGACCAAGTGTTGGGGTCGGAGAACGTCGATATTTAGGTTCAATGTTTAAGCCGAGTGAATATCTTGCTAGTGTGCTCGATCGGGCGATTTCACACTCGAACCTTCGGAAGAAGGCGTGTGCGAGCGTGTGGTGAGATTTGTCACGTGAGGAGTATCGGGTCAATGCCATTAGTATTGCGACACTTGGATCTAGGTCGGCGTCATACCGTGCTGGGGTTGTGGTAACCTTGCGAGCGACGGAGCGTCAAGTTAGTCAGGTCAGTGGATCTTCCGGCGTCGTACCGTATTGGGATTGTGGTAACCTTTTGAGCGACGGAGCATCCAGTTAGTCAGATCAGTGGATCTGTCAGCGTCGTACCTTGATGGGAGAGGCGTGCATGAGGTCTCGATGAGTTTTATTTTGCATTTCGTATTCATTTATTCATTTATCGTGACTAGGATCTTTACGTATATGTTTTACTATTTGGTCCGAACCATTCTTATTTTGGAACAAATCATATATTTTTTTATAAATGCGTTGAGCGACGATACGTGTAGCCACCTCTTGGAGGTGATGGTGGACACTCTTAGTCCCGAAGTAGTTCCGGGATGGTGGTGTTACAAATTGGTATGAGAGCTTGGTTGTCGTTTTCATACTTATCGTTTTCACTGGATTTCAAAATGTTTTGTGAAATGTTTTAATAAAGCCACGAGACCGTAGCACACATGTCCTGAAATGTCTAGTGGGTTTAGAGCTGTGTAAACTAATAGTAGTTAATTGTTTGTAGTAGACACTACCGAGGAGGATGATTACTAGAGCTCTTGGTCGCGGAATGAGTGGAGGCTCTCATTCCACTAGCCGTACACAGTCTCAATCATGTGAACTAAGATCGCAAAGTGGAATAGATATAGATGTCATGAGACAAATGTTGAGAGAGCTATTTGCAAAAAGTCGACAACATGATCAAGAGGAGAGTTCGGCGACGCCACAAGTACTGGTGACATGATCAAAGTTCGGCGACGCCACAAGTACTGGTGTAGGCACCGACACCACCACTAGTACAACCACCTACTCTGCCACAAGTACCATTGCCATCACCACCAATGCCGCCTTCAATGTTTAATCATAGGCATGTGGAGACGTCAGAGTATTTCTATGTCATGGATCACATGGCTAAATGGGGTACAAAGTCCTTTCGTGGCGCTGCTATACCTCCCATGAAGGCGGATGGGTGGATGTCTCGATTAGAGCAGAACTTTCTATCATCTAGATGTCCATTAGAGTTTAAGATGGATATTGCACTCCACTATTTGGAGGGAGAAGCGATGTTTTGGTGGAACGAGATTCAGAGGGAACGTCCAAATCACATGTTTTCTTGGGATGAGTTCAAACAACTTTTTGAGTTGAAATATATACCACACGCTGCTCGTGAAGAGATGGAGTTGACATTTCTACAGCTCACACAAGATGACCGTATTGTTGCTCAGTATTATGAGACTTATTTGGAGTTATCACGGTTTGGGTCCAAATGAGTAACCTCAGAAGTTATCAAGGTCAACAAATTTTTGCAAGGACTACGACCGGAGATCAGACGTAGGATTGAAATAATCAAGCATGGATCATTGTCTGAGCTAGTTCAGAATGCTCAATTGGTAGATAAGGGACTCATCGAGGAGGGCATCTTGAGGTCTTCAGATGCCAAAGGGAAACAGGTTGTCCAATAGATTCGGGAAAGATCAAATCAGAGGAAAGAAGTTCTGACACGCCTTGTCGTATCAACATCGAGGTACCCATGTCATCGTTGTGGACATGAGCATGTAGGGGCATGCCAAAGATTTGATAGGCGAGTAGGATGTTTCCGGTGTGGAAGTTTATAGCATCAGTTTCGTGATTGCACCCAGCAAGTGGGAGGAACTATGAGGCAAGGAAAATTTGATGGATGTTTTCGTTGTGGTAGTACGGATAATTTTCAAAAGGATTGTCCGAGGCCACCACCAGTGATGCATTATCAGAGTTAAATAAAATAACCTAAACTACCCGCAAGTGCACGACACGTGTGTAGTATTTTAGGTGTCGATCCCACAGAGACTATGCAACACTATCTAAACTCGAACTATGAATCAAACTTGCTAACGAACAAATATGGATGAAGAATGAAATACTGAAAGTAAATAAATGAATTGATTCTTAACGATAGGACAAACGTTCTAGGAATCCAGTTTCACCGCAAGACTACAGAAACCGACAATCAATCTATCTATCATGCAATCC
>CM071870.1:29622605-29651635 GCA_036759665.1 Gynandropsis gynandra | reverse complement strand
GGGCTGGAATGCATGCCCGATCGGGCATGGTATGTGTGCCCGCTCGGGCACAAGGCAAATGGTCGGGCATGACTATGCCCGGTCGTGCAAATTGTGCACAAGTTTGGCCGAAGGTCTTGCCCGATCGTGCAAGGGTTGTGCCCGACCGGGTGGAGGCTTTCCATGCTCAATCTCGTCCCGTTTGTCCCGTGATGATCCTCGAAGTTGCTCCTTAGCTCCGTGCATGTCCTTTTAGCTCCAAAATGATCCAAATACGCGTAAAAACCTGTAAGAACATGAAAAACACGAAAACAAGTAAAACGGATACGGAATCATACGTAAAGCAACACATATATATCGAAAACGTCTCTTAAATCGTGCAAGAAGTACGTATGAAAACGAGATGATCAACAACCACCACCATCAGCGGGTCTAACACCACAGGTTAGAACTAGTAAGCCTGAAGAGCATGCGTCGAAACGTAGGGCTGCACAACCACGGGTATATGCCATGGAGGTTACGAGAATGAACGTGAGGGCCAAGAAAGAGACGCTCAACCTATCGTTGGATCGGTAATCGTGGGAGGCATGTCTAATCATGTGTTATTTGACACCGGTGCGATACATAGTTTTGTGAATCCATCGATGGCTATTAAATTAGTTGTTCAACCTGAGGATCTAACGAGTATTGTCCGAGTGCATACTCTTGGAGGTCAAATTTTAGAATCTCAAGGGGTTGTCAAGGAGGTACCTGTGGTGATAGAAGGAGAAGAACTAGCTGCAGAGCTGATCATCATTTCGATGGAATGCTATGATGTGATCCTTGAAATGGATTGGTTGTCAAGATATCGAGCTGTGATGGATTGTCGTGGCGATCAAGTACATTGCCAGAAAAGTGGCAAGGAGCTTAAGTATCAAGGAATTCGATCAGGTCAAGGGATTCACATCATCTCAGCATTGCGTATGGAACGATTACTAGATCAAGGGTGTGATATATATCTTGCTACCATATCGGTAGAAGAAGTAGGTCCATCTGTGCAAGTCGAGGAGATCCCTGTAGCGCGAGAGTTTGCATATATTTTCAGAGAACTGCAGGGCTTACCACCAACGCAAGGGGATCCATTTGAGATTGAGCTAGAACCGGGTACAGCTCCTATATCAAAGTCTCCGTATCGAATGGCACCAGCGGAGATGGCAGAGTTGAAGAAGCAATTAGATGAGCTACTTGAGAAAGGTTTTGTACGACCGAGTACATCACTATGGGGTGCACTAGTCCTATTTGTAAAGAAGAAAGATGAGACTTTCAGACTGTGTATTGATTATAGGGCTCTAAATAGAGTCACTGTGAAAAATCGTTACCCACTACCGAGGATCGATGAGTTATTAGATCAATTAAGAGGTACGACATGGTTCTTAAAGATAGATTTAGCATCAGGATATCATCAGATTCCAATTGCAGAAGGTGACATTAGGAAGACCGCATTTCGAACACGACATGGGCATTATGAATTTGCGGTCATGCCATTTGGTTTGACTAATGCCCCTGCTGCGTACATGAAGCTAATGAACAATGTGTTTCGGGACTACTTGGATCGTTTCGTTATTGTATTTATAGATGACATTCTGGTTTACTCCAAGAGCCCAGAGGAACACGAGGAACATTTGCGCTTAGTGTTAGAGCGTCTCAGAGAACAACGATTGTTTGCGAAGTTGAAAAAGTGTAGTTTCTCTACTCTGACCAAGTGATTATATATTATGTTTGAGTGCTTTAGTCGAGCAATTCACTACTCCGACCAAGTGATTTTTGCTCCTTTTGTTTCTTGCGCCTCTCAGCCTCCTCTCCTTGTAGGGACCTCCAATAGTCTTGCTTTAGTACTCCTTGACGTCCTCGTGAGGCCATTATCCATCTTTAAGATTATGTGAGTGAACAAGTCCAAAGCCCATTTGCCCTAACCCTCGTTGTTTATCCTCGTGCGACTCGTGGCTGATCCAAGATCTTGTCCTCGTCAGTTAATAGTCTAAATTTCTCCCTCACAACCCTTCTCTACTGCCTATCATGACAAAAAAACGATGGTATTCTCCTTAAATAGTATCCATATAGACAACACAATTCATCGGGACATCACAACACATCTAAAGAGTATCAAGGTAAGTGTCAACCTTGTGGAATCTTTGGTCATAGTACAAAGAGGTGTCCTCAATTCCATCTCATCTATGCCTCTAGAGATCAGTAAGACTCGGTCCAACATGCCACCCCCAATCCTGGCATATTATTTCCTCGGTCATAACACTCTTCTTAACTATGCAACTAACGCATTCAACAATTTGGTTAATCTGTTGGACTCATCTCAATGTTTACTTGACAATGGGACACACATCATATAACCTTGTAGCTCCACAATCTCTCGCTTTATAACCCCTACCATGGAGGAGATGACATGGTTTGTTGGTAATGGATCGACTTTCAAAATTACACATACGGGTTCTTCGTCATTTCCCTCTCCAGCTTGCTCTATCATTTAGACAATGTGCTTTGTGTTTCGATTATGTTGAAGAATCTTATATTGGTCCATCAATTGTGTAATACTAATAAAATGTCCATTGAATTATTTACATGTGTTTTAGGTGAAGGATCCATGCACAAGGTGCTACTAGTGAATATAAGGTTAAAGATGACTTTTAGGAGTCTAAAGTCCACTTTGTCTGCATATTCTAGCCTTAAGTCCACTTTGACACTCGCGTCTAGGTCATCCTGCCTTACATCTTGTCAAACATGTAATTTCTAAGTTTAATCTTCTATTCTCTTAGGATTACTCTCATCCTTTATGAAACTCGTGCTCTATTAATAAAAATCACAAATTTCCATTTTATATATCCTAAGTTCATCCTCTAGTGCACTTGAAATCATATATTCTAACTATGAACTTCTCCTCATGTTTCTATTGATGGCTTGTAATATTACGTCTTATTTGTTGATCATTTCATTACTGAAACTATGAACCCTTGTTGGCTCAAATTCAACTCCAAAATTGTAAGACCCGTTAAACGGGTTAAATCGGTGAACCGACTTAATTTTATATATGTATATATATATTATCTTTAAAGAATATTAGGGTTAGTAAAAAGAAAAATAAGAGAAAGAGAGAGCAAGCAGCGGCGTGCGAAGGGAAGAAGAAGAAAAAAAAGGAAGAAGAGAAAAGAAGGAGGAAGAAGAAATGTGAGAAGATTTTTCATCACGTTCTTCATGGATAGATTCCAATCGAGATTGTGGTAAATCTCTAAAAAATTTATTGTGATCATTCGCTTAATTCGAAGATTTATATTACGGAAATTTATGGAATTGAATCTACCGGCGTCGTACCGTGTTGGGGTTGTGGTAACCTTTCGAGCGACAAAGCGTCGAGTTAGTCAGATCAGTGGATCTTCCAGCGTCGTACCGTGTTGGGGTTGTGGTAACCTTTCGAGCGACGGAGCGTTGTATTGTATTGATAGCTGGGGTACGTTGTGACCTTGCAAGATTTTCAGTGTGCTGGGGTCCTTTGGACTTTGCGAAAGTATGCCCGAGCTAGAGTCATGTGGACTCTATGTGTTATGATCCAGTGTGGTACTAGTCTTAGACTTCGGATACTCAGTCGGGTTGGGTAGAGTTATTTGTATATCTTTAGTTAGACTTTGGATATATCATTATTTTATGATATTCAGTTTGAACAGGAGAATACATGGCACAGAGTACGTACACGTATTGATCTCACTGAGTGCGTATTTCGTACTCACCCTATTTGTGGGCTGTCGTGGATGGACAAGGTATGACAAGAAAATAGAGCAACGAGGTTGAGCAGCAACATGAAGGTTCACAGCGGACTGATGGGAGAGGCGTGCACGAGGTCTCAATGAGTTTTATTTTGCATTTCGTATTCATTTATTCATTTATCGTGACTAGGATCTTTACGTAATTGTTTTGCTATTTGGTCCAGACCATTCTTATTTTGGAATAAATCATATATTTTTTTTATAAATGCGTTGAGCGACGATACGTGTAGCCATCTCTTGAAGATGATGGTGGACACTCCTAGTCCCGAGATAGTTCCGGGATGGGGGTGTTACAAAAATTGTCACTTTAGTGAATTTGTCGCTCTTACCCCTCATGTTCCATAGCATTTCACCCTTTACTACACCATCACACATTCCTTGATTATAATTCATTTTAGGAGAGACATCATAGGCACATTGTAGAAACTGGGTTATCTCTTCTCATGCACGTGTCCCTCCTAGTTACATTACAATCATATGCTTTGACCACTGAGCTCTACCGCATCAATAGGATGTTAATGCCTATTTCGTTCTCCTCCCACCTTTGATAAACTTAGAGTTTTTGAGTGTCTATGTTATCCATGGGTTCATCCCTATGCCAAAAACAAGTTATCTCCTCATTCAACCACTCGTGTCTTCCTTGACTATTTTCTCACTCAAAGTGCTTATTTTTCCCTTGATCCTACCACACATTGCTAATATGTTTCTTATCATATCCAATTCCACGAGTCTACCTTTTCCTACACCAACTTTCCCAAATTCTTTACCATTGCACCACATATGTCTGAGTCTTCTACACTATCATATTCATCAGTCACCTCCATGTCATATTCTCTTGGCCAAGTAATGTCGTCTGTAGATTAGACCCTATGCTTGGATTCCTCACCATGGTCAGATGTGCTATGATCCTATCCCTTTGACGCGACATGTCTTTATATCACCCATTATGGACGATGCTAATGTTTCTTTGCATGTACAAAACACTTACTCCATGTTACTTGATTGAAAAACAACATTGTCGAGCTATGTCCCAAGTTTTCATATCATGTGATAGTCATTGATCAAGAGCCATCCATAACTCACCAAGTCCTAAAGATGACAAATGGAATCTTGCAATGAGGGATGAATACAATACTCTCATTCAGGATGGTACTTGTAAACTTGCTATGGGATTGATGCTAGCAATGTTGTTGTGAAAATGAGTTGTTTTTCGTTAAAGGAAATCTCAATGGATCTTTAGAACACTACTAAGCTATCATCTTGTTGCCAATCATAGTCCATTTAGTCTTGTGATCGAACCTACCAATATTCGAGTTGTTCTCAACATTACAATTTCACAGGAATGACCACTTCGACCACCAGATGTCAATAATGTGTTTCTCCTGGGTCATTCACATGAAGAGATCTACATATCACAATCCTGGGTTTTGTTTTTAAAGGTTTACCACATCATATCTGTAAGTTGCGTAAAACTATTTATGGTCTTAAACAAACCATTAGAGCATTGTATTCTAAACTTCGACAGTTTTTTAGCATCGTTGGTTACACGAAATCTCTTGTTGATGCATCCTTGTTTTATCTATGTGATGGTGATATTTACATCTTTATTGTCACTATATCCTTTAAATCATATTTTTTGATTCGGATGATAAAGTTAATTTTCTTTCTTTCTTATGATTTTTAAAAATTTAATAACGGTTATCATAAATTTCAGGCCGGATTCAACATTATTTCAAATGCATTTGAATATATATTTCAATTGCAATACATAACATGACCAAAGAAAAAGAAAAAGATAAGTCCAAACTCTAACATAAACCCTATAGCCAAATAATGACAAGACGAAATTTAGCGTGCCTTATTTTACCTGAAAGATTGAAACACCTTCAATAGTTCTTCAAGATTGTACATTGAAGTACACATTGTAATACTCATCCCTAAAGGTGAACAATGGCGACAATATAAAGTTCCTCTCTTTCCCGGTCATCACGAAACTCATCGGATGATACTGAGTAACCCCTTTCTGCATCATAAAACTCGCAGCACGACTGAATTTCTCGTCGGACATATCAAAATCACATTCAAGCCTCAATTTTGTCCCCTTTTTAGGGTTTGTATCAGTGTAGACGAAGCAACCCCTCTTGTCCTCTAATGTCAATGAAACGGTTCCTAGCTTCCCATCCACTCCCGGGACTAGTCGGAACTTGGAAGCTTCCTTTTCGGCAGAGGAAGAGTCTTGAACCGATAGGGTGCTACCGTTGCTTGCTTGCGTCACAAGCATGCCGGGGAAATCAAATGGTTCAAGCATGACTTGTTTCCCGATTAGATCCTCTGGGCCTGAGAGTTTATCATGGGAAATGACATCGCTATTCACTAGCCTGAAAGTGGCATGGATTGCGTCTTGTGTCCCAGGCTCTGGCAATTCTTGTAGCGTGATAGTTTGGTTGGTGTTCGTCAACACGAAATTGGAGTGCCCATATTGTTGTGTAAGGGTGACAAGGTACTTGTTTTGAGAATACGGGATAGGGGTTATCCATTTCTCGGCTTTGGCCTGAGTTTCGTAGCTCCACTCTTTGGTTGTGTGGCCAGCTAGCAAGTAAGGCCCGTAAAGTATGGCCTGAAGAGATGAGAACTGAGGCCGGTCATCTGAATACACACAAAAGGAAAGAATCATTTATGAATTGTTAACGGGAAACACCGAAATTGACAAAATAGTGTGTACCTTTTATGGCTTCGGTTATGATACTTAATGGTAAATCCATGCTTATTCGATCGCCGGATTTCCACTTCCGTCTGATCGATAGGAAGTTTCCTACAGAGGAAAGGCAAGTTAAAAGATTCAGATCTTGTAAGAACCGATACTAAAAAATAATCATTGGATGGAATCAGTGGTTCTGAACAAATTTTTGAATGAGGGACCATTACAGAACAGAATGTTCAATAACCTGGAGCTGGTACGTGCAGAGATTTCCCATTCAAAGATGCTTTGGCGCCATCGTATTTTGTCCAAACGGGAATTCTTAGATTCAGAGTTGATATTTTATCTGTCTCCTGGAACAACAAATAAAAACAAGAGAGGTTTTACAGAGCGACAAGTGCAAAAATAAAAAATAAAAAATATGGCAATGAACAATCATAGGTTCGGATAGGTGAATTAAGTTTTGCTGAAGTTACCTCTTTGGAAGAAAATGTGAATGTCACATGAAGATACGGATCCCAAGAGACAGCCGGTTTAACTTTCTGAATCAGTGAAACACCTGCCGAGTTCCATTCGAGAGAGCTCGAAATATATTGGATGACATAGACACCAGGAGATCTTCCCTCTTCTTCAAAATAAATGGAATCTCCTAGTTTTGAGAAGGATTCAATTCCTGTTAAAGAAGCAAGAAAGATCAGATTTGCTCAAAAAGGGACCATACCGGATGAATTCACGGGGTAACAAAAATGATTGTAATTCTTGGTAAATACCTGTGCCGTAGCAACACCAGAAAGATGTGTACAGTGTTCCCCAACCATGCCCACTCACGGCTTTGGAAACACCGTGACCCAACGGGAGCATGTAGATCATGATCCCAGGCTCTGTTCCTCTTTGAATACCAAGCACACCATTTGTTAAAGCACGCTCGTAATAGTCCGCATAAACCACTTCTTTTGTCCACCTGAAGAGATTACGAGAGACCTAGAGAAAAAAAAAGTATTCTTTTGAGCTCTTCGTCCCTCGGTCTCAAACTAAGAACTCAGGGATAACATATTTGAAGATAAAATTGCAATGGTTTGGTCTGTTTCACAACTTTCATATGAAACATCTATTTTGAAAGTTAATATTTCATAAAGAAAGGTTGAACGTTAATACTGCAAAGATTTGTTCTTTTCGCAACTTTCATAAGAAGCATGAAAGAGAGAAGTGAAATGTATTACCTTGAGCATGTTATATGTCGTACATGATTCCTCATTTTCCGTTTGCAGAGTGTCCGCCAGCCGCTTTGGATCCCTCCTAAAGTCACATTACATGCAGAATTCTCAGGATATAGGGTCATCAAAAGCTTCTTTTAAGTTGCAGTGAACTCCAAGTTTGCTAATGTTAATTAGTACCAGAACTCCGAGACTGATGTTCCTCCAGTTGCGTAGCTGTGAGAAGAGTTGACGGTGTCCATAAAAAATGTCGATATCTCCTGCAAACCCAGAATTCAGATAAACAAGAATCGATATCTTTTACAAACTGCAGTCGACCAGTGGTCTGCAGAGGATCCGGTACCTTATATAGTGGATCACCAGTGATTTCATACCGAAGTTGGGATCCAATTACAATAGGAATATGAGTGTTTGTGTGGAAGCCGGATATGTCATCAGCCTACAAGTAAAATCCAAAAAAACATTCCGTTTACATGACAATTCAAACAAAATCTTCAGATATGCTATCGCGAACTTACCTGGATAGCGAGTACCCCGAGAAAGCAAGGCTTGTCAAAGAGGTGGGCCAGCAACAAATACTTCGAGTGTCCCTGCATGGTCCAATTAATATGATATGAATTACAACAAGTGAAAAAAATCAAGGTCAGCTTTGAATAATCCCAGAACTTTTCACCCACAGTGATTCTGAATAGCTGATAAAGAACATCGTTCATTCCCCCCGTCTCCTCATTTAGTGATGTCCAGTGCCGTTCAACAGTGTACTTCTTTATGACATTACGAACACGGTCGTAGAAGTAATCTGCCATCCAAGTGGCCATTTTTAGGGCTTGACTGCTGCCGGCAAACTTATATTGATCTACCAGACCGGCTAAAATCTGTAAAAAGTTCAGACAGAGTCGAAACCTTTGCGAGTATATGTATGGTGATTATATCCTCTTCATAGTATGGCGAATTAGATGTTACCTTGTGAATTGTGTAGTAGGGAGCCCAGACGGGCTGTACAGCTTCAAACCGATCAAAAAGCTCGGTAGGGAATCGGGAGGGAAAGCAGAGAGATATCCTGTGCCCATTTTCTGTTGGCACTCGGACAGAGCAGAGACGAGAGACGTCATTTTCTCCTTGAGAGTCTCATTGTGAGTGCTCGCCCACATATAAGCCGTTGCACTTAAGTAGTGCCCTTCAAGGTCACAAAGAGATTTCAGTCAGATTAGTAGACCATATTAACCAAGGATCCCGAACATAAGAACCTTTTTTTTTATAAACAGCTTATGCAATGAAATTCCTGACATTTCGCCTACTATCAGAATTCTGAAATAGAAACTTATGACCAGAAGTCTGAAATAAGCCTTTAACGCCTTGTGCAATCTGTAACATGTTGAAAAATCCCAAAATTTATGCATACTATTTAGAAGTCTAGAAAATGAACAGGAAAAGAAGCTTATACCGATGAAATGGCCGCGTATCTCACTATTTGGCTGTTCCCATCCTGTATAGGACTCTCCCGGAGTATTAAGACCAGCAGTCTTTCTAAAGTTCCAGGCTAAGTTATCAACGTCCAACATCAAAAGATACTCAAGATTTGTCTGCTGTGCCCTCCAATGGATCGAATTCGGGTCCAACCTAACATTGTGTAGAGAAATTTCCTTGAGGAAGTTCCCTGAAGAGTTGGCTCCAAACCTTCCCTGGTTTTTGATGTTCTTATACATCAAAGTCCAATCATATTCATCAGCGTCTTCTTTCAACATCTTTCTTGGGAGTAAACCAGCCCAAGCTGTTTCATCAGTTGGCGTCAAATGGTAATGAGCAAACATCTCTTTCTTCAGTGTTTCGTTGTTCGAATTCAAGAGTTCATAACGGAAACTATGCGATGAGAGCTGCGTAGGATAATTCGTGCACTCTTTTGCGACAGTAAATTCGCATACAAACGACAGAGCAACCAGAACTAGAACCAACAGGCTACTCATAATTCTATCTTTCCTTAGGACACGCAATGCTCAAATTTCACCAAGTTTTAGAATCTAAGAAAAACAAAGTAAACAAAATATGCAAGGCCTAGTCCAAATTTAAGCCATACCCACTTGAAAATGTTAACAGAAACCAGAACGCAAAACCTTAGTCACTAAACCTCAGACTAAAACAGGAACAAATTTGAGAGACTCAACAGGAACCCACAGAACTCTGAACTCGGAATTTCTTGCAGAGCCAACAGAACAGGAATAAATAAGGAGATAAGAAAAGATTCAAGTGAACCTCAATCAAAGCAAAATCCACACAATTCAACACAATTCGAGAGATAGAAGCCTCTCAGTCACAGTCACAAAGAACACTGTTCATGAAAGAGGGTAATAAAACAAACACGTGTGAGCCGTTATATATAGAGGTAGAATAGCAGCAGAATCAGAGGAGTTAAATAAACATCCCTCCCACAAATAAATAAAAGCACGTGAAAAAATAAGATAACGACTACGGATAAAAATATTCCGAAGATGAAGCACAGAGATATGAGCTATAATACAGGCAGAGATGGACCAAGAATACTTTGTCACTTTCCATTAGAGCATTTGTTCGGGCTATTGACTCTGTAAAAAGGTTGAATTGGTTTATTCCGGTAGATCGGCTTGTTCTGTTTTTTTTTTATTTTATTTCTTGTAAGAGGAAACAAAATTTGCCACTATTTCTTCACCAATGAATTATAACTAAAAGAATATGCAACAAATGTAATAAAAAAAAACTTATTCCTTTAAATTCGAGGTAAAAGGTCACCCTTTTTGTTGCTCTCTTTGAGGAGAGTCCAAAGAACTGAAAGCTGTTATAAATAGAAAGATATGAAAAAGCATATAAATGCCATCTTTCGTATATGGAAAACAATATCAATACACACATTTTTTCATTGATTAATATACGAAGAGTAATGCCATTGACTTAATTTACTATCTTGTCTTTTTAGCTAAAAATTCATTAATTTTAATGAAGCAGTTCATTTCATTAGATCGGCGGAATATCAGAAATATCTTTATAGGGCTAAACCACTTCAAAAATACCCTTCCCTAAAATAATTATTAAATCCGAAAAAAAACTGAAGAAAAGACAAACTTGCCCTTAATATTCGAACGTGGAAAAACCCACGTTCGACAATTTTCCAACGTGAAAAACTGTAAAAAACGAGAAAGCCTAACATTTTTTCGACGTGAAACTTGTTTAAAAGTTTATAGCAAGAAAGAAATAAGAGCTTTTCGACGTGAAACCTGTTTAAAAGTTTATAGCAAGAAAGAAATAAGAGCTTTTCGACGTGAAATCTGTTTAAAAGTTTATAGCAAGAAAGAAATAAGTGATGTCGAACTTGAGAGGGATCGATTTAAAGTTGGCGAGAAGGAAAATGGCTAGAATCAACAGCAGCAGCGTGAGCGATGCTGATGCTGATGCTGCAGTCCCTCTGACACTAGAGTAGAAATTAATAGGGGAAATAAGGAAGTCGGAGAAGAGAATCATCAACGCCGTAAGAGACCTTCTAAGGGATGCCGGGATTCATATGCCTAATCCAAAATCAAAGGCTGCCGAGAAAGTTGCACCAAGTAAGTAATATTTAGTGAAAAGGTCATTGGAATGTCAATTTCCATCGAGACATATAAGTCGTAGGGTCACATAAGTCGTAGGGTCGTTAGAGTCGTAGGGTCGCATAAGCCGCAGGGTCGTTAGAGTCGCATGGGTCACATGAGTTTCATATGTCGCATGTGTCACTGGGTCGCAAAAGTCGAATGGGTCGCATGGGTCGCATGTGTTACATAATCAATGTAACGAACCAAGTAAGTACGGTCATTTGAGGTCGCATAGGTCCGCATGGGTCGCATTGGTCGCATGAGTCACATTGGTCGCATGGGGAGCATGGGTCGCATAGGTCGCATTGGTCGCAATATGTTTAATGAGGTAAATCTTATGCAGGTGCTGGACGTTTATCGAAGGAGTCTGCGCCATATGTTGAACCTTCGCCGGCAAAAAGAGCAAGAACATTGGTTCAAGAACCTGAAGGGGAAGAGGAGTTTGTGTGGAATCCCAAGGGATTAGTAAAGGGATTGATAAACCGATTTCCTTGCTTCATTGACGCTAGCGGTGACAAGTTGACTAATCTATATTGGTTCCTGAAGGCACTTCGACATGAGCGGTGGTGGAAACGTGAGCTAGATATTCCCTGGGGGCCAAAGTTTTGGGAGATTATATTAAAGGCCAACGTATGGCTTGAAGATGATATAAGTTTTTTTAAACCCTTAGTCTCACAGAGTTTTGTGTCATATGTATTCATGTGTGTTATTTTTTTTTTGCAGCAATGAGGCGTTGATGGAATTATTACGAAGGTACCAATTATGGGTAATTCCATAACCATCAATTCTCGGATGATTGTTTCCTCCGCAATCTATACTCCTAGGAATACCCAAAGCGAGAAAGTCGTTCAACAATATCTCTTCGCTGGTCAAAATTGGAGGAGAAGATTTCCGCACAACAATATTCCTTCTGAAATTCCTCTTGTTGCATCGTAATGTATCATCAGAAGGAAGAAACCAGCGATGACAATCAAACCAACTCGTCTTTCGTCCATACTTTAACTGAAAAGCATATCTTTCCTCCATGCAATATGGACAAGCCAATCGACCATGCGTTGTCCACCCAGATAGCATACCATAAGCTGGAAAATCACTTACTGTCCACATTAGAGCACCTCGTAATATAAAATTTTGTCGCTTCGAAACGTCGTACGCTGGAACTCCCTTCCATAATTCATTCAATTCTTCAATTAGTGGTTGAAGAAATATATCCAAACTTCTTTTCGGATGATTAGGCCCGAGAATCAATATTGTTAAGAACAAAAACTCACGCTTCATGCACATATCTGGTGGTAAATTATACGGTGTCATAATAATTGGCCACAAAGAATAATTTCTCCCAGACATCCCGAATGGATTGAAACCATCAGTGCAAAGGCCTAAACAAACATTTCGACTCTCAGCTGCAAAATCAGGATATACCTTGTTAAAGTGTTTCCACGCCTCACCATCTGAGGGATGACACATTTCTCCGTCAAGACTTGAATGCTCGACATGCCATCTCATGTCGCTTGCGGTCTTCTTCGATTGATACAATCCTTTTATCCCGTCTGTAATTGGTAAATACCACATACGACGAAACGGAACCGATTTTCCATTTCATGTCAAATAAAATCTATCTTTTCCACAAAATCGACAATTGATTAAGTCCGAAGTTTCTTTCCAGAAAATCATACAGTTGTCTTGGCAAACATCAATCTTTAGATACGACAATAAACCCAATGTTCTCATCATCTTCTTTGTTTCATAATATGACTCGACTACATTATTATCTTCGGGAAAATAATCTCTTACTAATTGCGATATAGAATCCATGCAATTCTGAGAAAGATTATTTTCTGTCTTCAAATTCATCAACCGTGCAGATAAAGACAACCGTGATAGACCACTTCTACAACCATCATAGAGTGGATGCCTAGCACTTTCTAACATTTTTAAAAAAGTTTTTGCTTCTTCATTCGGATCTTCTTCAATATTTTCATATTCGTTTCTTTCGACGAACGCATTTTGCACCATATCTACATAAGGGCTTTCTACATCTTGAAAAGTCTGAGACACTTCATGATTTACGATACCCCTACTAAACTTTTCCACAACATTACTGGGTCGTGGTGCAAAATTCTCTCATTGAGATAACCAAATAAAATAATTTGGAGTAAACCCTCTTAAATAGAGATTATTCCAAACGGTTTTCTCATTAACGAAATATTCATTTTTTCATTTTACGCATAGACAAACCAACTTACCGTTTTCTCTATAAACTTGTTGATTTGTCGCCACCGTCATAAACTGTGTAAGGCCTTCTACAAACTCCTTCGATACACTTTGAGTTTCCGGATCAATTCTTCTATACATCCACTATCTCGAAACGAAAATATTCGATCTCGACGACGATGCCATTATAATCACAAACAATAACAAGATATAAACAGGAATATATGACTTTTGTGTGTGAGAAACAGGTAGAAGATGAAAGATTAAATAGAAAATTTTAAGACCGATTCTGGACGGATTGCGGACTGAGATGAATATTTCCCAACGAACCGTACCGAACACGTTCGGAATTTGCGGACGATTTGTGTATCCGTCCGGAATTTCCGGACGGACTATTAGATCGTCCCTAAATGGTCCGTAATTTGCGGACGGACTGCTCTGCCGTCCGCAAATTGCGGACTGGGATAGAATCGGTCCGCAATTTGCGGACCACCTTGAAAATAGTCCCGAATCCGTCCCGAATTACGGATGACTTAGGGACTACTATGCGGTCTGCAAATTTGCGGACGGATTAGGGACGAATTTATTTTTCCGTCCTTAAGTAGTCCCTAGTCCGTCCCTAAATTTAGGGACGGATTACTCAGTCCACAAATTCAATCCCGAAATCCGAATTTTCTTGTAGTGTAAATACAATATTAACATATTTTCATTATTTTATATATTTGATGAAGAAGTAATTGGTACATAGTCTCTTCTAACCAAAAATGAACTCACAGACATGAAAGTTCAACATTATGGCTCATGGCTGAGAGATTATGTAAGTACTCGCGTACACGTCTATTAAAATTAATTGCATTTATTATAACGTATTCATTTGTTTTTATGTTATACAAGTGAAATGTTCTGATGAAAGATTTCCAACGTGGTTAACAAATTTGGCTAATGGTCGTGCACAAAATGTTATTTGTTGGACAATATTGTTTACTCGCGGCTACATGTTCCACACGTATGAACACGGAAAACATAGAAGCACATACAATTATGGTGTTTGCATTAATAGTGAAATAGAGGGTGATAACTTCTACGACATTTTGCACCAAATCCTACAAGTGGAATATCTCGGTCTTATTGGGTTGAAGGTAATGCTTTTTAAATGTCAATGGTTCGACCCAACCATAAGACATGGAATACAGAAAAACTGATGGGGAGGAATTGACATCAATCTACCACGACAATATGGTAAGTATGATCCATTCATCACAATAGATCAAGCAGATCAAGTATGTTATGTGAAATATCCAACAACATTGAAACATGGAAGAGAGGACTGGTGGGTCATAGTAAAGATAAAGCCACGAGGAATTATAAGCTCTGATGAAAAAGAAGACCATTGCAACCCGATCATCTGCAGCCGATTCATTTAATTGATATAGACAATCGCGAGGAGATTCTCGCAAGAACTGACATAGGCATAGAATTTTTACGCGATTAGACGTTGAACCGGAAGATGCAGAAGATGAAAACAGAATGAATTAAATGAACAATCAAAGGAAGACTTGCCAATCGATGAATCTATTGAAGAAAAAATGTAAATACAATAATATGTAATGTAAACGATGTGTAAATACAATCGAAGAATCTCCAATCGAACAATCGAAATGTAAATACAATAATGTGTAATGTAAATGATGTGTAAATACAATCGAATAATCTCCAATCGAACAATCGAAATGTAAATACAACAATGTGTAATGTAAATGATGTGTAAATACAATCGAAGAATCTCCAATCGAAAAATCGAAATGTAAATACAATCGTAGAGTATATATAAATGATATGTAATGTTTTCAGAACTTCATATGATCTAATACCAACGGGCATCTGTTGGAAATGTTAACGGATGCCCGTTGGAACACGAAATCGCCTTTGACACTTATAAAAAATTTCTAAGTTTTCCACAATTGTAATGGGCATCCATTGGAAAGTTGTAATGGATGCCCGTTGCAGTGTTTCTAATGGGCATCCGTTAGACGAGGTTAACGGATGACCGTTAAATCTTTTTAACGGGCATCCATTACCATTTACTGACGGATGCCCGTTAGAAAGTTTGTAACGGGCATTTGTTACAATTTGCAACGGATCCCGTTGGAAAGTGTTATCACTCCTACCTAGTATATGATTATTTCGAATGGGAAATGATTGCATATTGTAATGGATACCCGTTCCACTGAGAGACGAATAGCCGTTTTGGCGTCCGTTGCCTCGGGAACATGCATTTCTAATGGGATCCGTTGGAAATTACAACGGATACTCGTTGGAGAAATAGAACGTCACGTCATTTAATTGCGTTCGTTGAGTTGATGGCTTTTCCAACGGGCATCCGTTGGAAATTGTAACGGATGCCCATTGGAAATTTCTGCATATATACCGTTGAACATTTTCATTTTCAACACAAATCAAAACTTCAAATCCTCTCAAACGGTTCCTCTCACACACAAAATTACCTTCATAAACACTAAACACAAAATGCGGGCTAGACGATTCATACGTTCGAGAGGTATGTTGGTGGGTTTAGCAGGAGCCCCTCCCCTACCTCCACCGCCACCATATCAGCCTCCTTCTCCAATAACAACACCGTCGATATTTGATGAAGAGGACCATATGGTGGATATCAACTCCTTAATTGATAATTTTGACAGGGTCCGACTCTTCCAATTATTGATCCGGATCGTCCTCTCGAGACACTATGGTAAAATTTCAAATTCTTCATTTATATTGTTGTAATTTATAAATTTTATCTAAATATTTCATTTTCATGTGCATGTTTGATGTGGATGATGTTTTAAAACATACAAACAACAACGTCATTTAAGGGTCCTTACATGATCAACTCCATTATTTCTGGCAAGTTATGCTAGAAGTTATACGCTGTCAATGGTGGTGTACCTTCATCGTAAGTTTCTTTAAAATAAAAGTTTTATTTAAAATTATTAATTATATATATATATATATATTCTAAACTAACTCTTTATAAAGGGCATATATACGGTCTTGGTGCACTGCAAAAGGATATCGTCGAGGACGCCACGTCGGTACCTCCCGTGGTCCAAGAGAGCTACACGCAACAACGGCGTATCAAGGATCTTGAAGCAAAACTTCGAGAAACTCGATCACAACTTCAAGAAACTCGAGCACAAATGCAGCACATGGAGAGCGTCATAGCATTTCTATCCGGCCGAGCAAGGGAATCAATGACGCGTCAAGAATCGATTATCGATTCGGAAGCAACGCCTTCACGAGGTGCTGGTGACCACGGGGATGACATCGACCCCGCATATTTAGATGAAATGTAATAGAATTAGGTTTTAATTTTTTAAGAACTTTTAATATATAAATTAAGGTTATTTGAAATTTGTTTTTATTTTTTAAAATTTATTTTTTTAACTTTCCAACGGATGCCCGTTGCAACTTCTAACGGGCATCCGTTAGAATATAAATTTCTCGCCAAATGGTAATGGATGCCCATTTCCATTTCCTGTCATTTTGCAATGGATGCCCGTTGCCATTTCCCGCCACTTTGCAACGGATTTCCTTTTCAAAATTTCAATTCCTGTTCATTTTTTGCTCCTACGGAATGGTAACAGGCATTTGTTACAAACTGGTAACGGGCACCTGTTACAATTTTGTAACAGGCATCTGTTGCAGGTTTATAACGGGCATCCATTACAATTTGCCAATGAAATATTCAATTGCCCTTCCATTGCACATTTTCAATGGATTGTATCCGTTGTAACTCCGTTAGGAATCACAATAGATCTCGATTTCTAATGAGCGATTCGCAACGGGCACAGACCCATTGCCGTTCGTTGGGAATCGATCACTGCAACGGATTTTCAGTGATTTCCAACGGATATGTCCGTTGGAAATTGCCTGTTTTTTGTAGTGACAAGTCGTCCATATTTAGGGATTGATTGGAGACAGAATTGAGAGTCGTCGCGGATTAAGGACAGAAACAGAGGCTGTCTGCAAATTTGCGGATAGGGATGGGGGTATCGTTTAGATTTTAGGGACGTTTTTGGGATGGTTCGTCTGTAAATATTTGTCTTAGTCCGTAATCAATCCTTAATCGATCTAGATATTATCTATTTAACTCCTCCTACTTTCATTCGTTTCTCATACACAATTCTCATATATTTCTCTATATATCGTCTTATTGTTTCTGATTATAATGGCATAATTTTCGAGATCGAATATTTTCTTTTCTAGAAAATGGATGTATAGACGAATTGATCCAAAAACTCAAGGTGTATCAAAGATGTTTATAGAAGGCATTACACAATTTATGACGATGGCAAAAAATCAAAAAGTTTATAAAAGAGATCGATAAGTTGACTTGTCCATGCGCCAAATGCAAAAATGAAAACTTTGTTAATGAGAGAACAATTTGGAATCATCTTTATTTAAGAAGTTTTACTCTGAATAATTTCATGTGGTTATATCATTGATCGAGTTTTGTACCACGGCCTAGTAATGTTGTGGAAACTTTTGTAAGGGTATTGTACAACATGACGTGTTTGAGAATTCTTAAGATGTAGAAATGAACGTTTATGTAGAAATGGTGCAAAATGTATTCGGTGAAAGAAGTGAAGAAACTATGGAAGAAGATCCTAAATGAAGAAGCGATTTTTTTTTAAATGTTAGAAAATGTGTCTCAGTCCGTCCGTCGATCGGTGGTCCCTCTGTCTGTCCCTCGGTCCCAACCTCTTTGTCCCTCGGTTCGTCCGTCCCACCGTCTATCTATCCGTCTGTAACCGTCTGTCCCTTCCGGCCGTTCGTTCATCCCCGTCCTTCCGTTTGGAAGGTTAATTTATAATTTATGTTTAGATATATATTATGTTTACTAAAATTTGTTATATAGTTATTAGATTTAGATTAAGTTTAGTTAGATTCGGAATAATTTTAGTTAGATTTGGAATGTTTAGTTTTAGTTTTGGTTGAATTGTCTCAAAGAGATAAAACTTTTAAACGAATTAACATTAATATAAAATTTGAGTATGTAAATTATATGGATTACATGTAGTTGAAAATTTGATTAGTTAAGGGTAATAGCATATATATTAAATTATATGTTCAAATGAGCTTGTTAAATTATATTGGAATCTTTGTTAGCATAATTCATTTTAGAAGACATAGCGAATTAAAGTTTCCAATTGACACGATTATAATATTTTAATGTCTCGTCACGTTAGAAGAGATGTAAAACGAGAAACCGTTCTAATTCAGAGAAAAGTGCTAATGGTCCATCTCCTCCACACCAAACGCGGCAATCTGATTCGGTATTTTTAGATTTTACGAATCCGAAATTATTGTAGAATACTAGATCGATATAATATATGTTGTATATTTATTATCAACAGATGCCACCACTGGTCGAGCCAATGATACATCATGAGCCAAAGATGCATAACAAACAACCGGTGGAAGAAATTTTATCAATGGACGAGGAAAGTCGTAAACTTCCTCTTTTAAACCCGATTCGTAAAAACAACGCATAGTGGTATGTATCACTAAATTGAAACGTAAATTTATATTAGTTAGTTAATAAGTGTTAATTTATCTTAATTTTGATTTATAGATTTGGTTACGATCAACTTTCTCGTTTTCTAACAAAGAAGATGAAAGCTGATTACGATCGTCCATGTTATAATTGGATGCGTACCGACCCCGATACTCAGGAACATTGGTGGATTTTTTTTGCGGTACACTTTGAATAATATTTATTTTAATCAAAATTTCAATAAAATAATCATTTGATAATTTATGCAAAAATTTTATTAGAATCCTGAGATTACCAGACTAATAAAGTCTGAATTTGAACGGGTTATGGGAGTTCATCTCAAAGCTCTCGTAAATGATTGCAAAAAAGATCGAGAGAAGAAAGAGAAACCCATTTGGATGGCCAACAATGCGTGGGAACAAATGTGCGATTATTGGTACGATCCCAATTTTAAGCGAAGAAGCAAGCAGGCAAGTCAATCTTTCCATTCTTATAGAGAAGGATACATGATGAGTGCACATAAAGTTTGTCCTTGTTATTTTGCGGAAGCTTACGAAGATTTGGTAAGATTTAAAATTTGTTTAGGAATTTATACAATTAACATTTGATGAATATTAATAATATATATTTGAAATTTGTTTTAGATGAAAGAGAAGAGATCCGAAACGTCATACGTAGCATTGCTGGAATGTACGCACATTAAGAAGTCTGACGGTTTGTGGATAGATGCCAGAGCAAAACGTGTTCATGACGATGTTCAGAACATTGCGTCAGAATGAGTGTCCCAAATTGCGGTGAGAGAAGATGAAATACAACCTTCTCTTAGTCAAGAAGAATACAACGAGTTGTATCTCGAGATAAATTTATTACAATTTAATATAATTTTGTTACTTATAATTGTTATTAAATTTGATATTAGTTTCAAAGCAAGTTACACTGTATAAAGATCGTGGCTGTCCGCAAACTTTACGGCGTTTTTCCGATGACTTTTCTGTCCGTATATTGGTTGCCTTTCCCGTCGATTTACGAACGACCCTGTGGTTTGAAATACGGACGGTGTACGGACTGTAGTTTCTATCCGTATTTGCAAACATATTGCAGACGGTATTTATTTGGTAAGGCTCGTTTGCGAACTACTGTTTTCCATCCGTAATCCGTGCCTAAACACGTTTAGGAATGAATTAGGGACTGACTCTTCATTCCATAAATCTTTAATTTCTTGTAGTGTCACCTTGCTACGATTCTAACTCACAAACGAGGGAAGGCAAGAAATTTGATTTTTGAAGATGACGACGAGGAACCTAGTGCGAGCTGAGGTGGCGAGCGAAAAAGTAAGCAACCAGACATCTCGAATACGACAGAACAACCAAAGACAACCATGAAAACAAAAAGAAGACAAAGAGGATGTCACAGATTATGATACGGATGTTCATACCAATACCATCTTTGTTGTTTTGAAGCTCGGTCTATCTTTTTCGCCTTGAATCCTGACGGCATCCATTTTGGTGAAACCAAGTATTTTAAAAATACTTGACCATTAACTCTATGACAAAATGCTTGAATGAACCACGAGGGCTATTCTATAAGTTGTTTTCCTCTCCTCTTTCTCAACAGTCTTCTTGCTTCAACATAGACTCTCTTCGAGTGGTCGCCTATTGTAGATCTCTTCGACGAAACTGAGCTCAATAGCTTTCATGTTTTAGGAATTTGTACATTTGTTTCTTCGTGAATTTTCATCTCAGGTTAGTTACTCATATTTTCGTTTTTATTTCATGGGCGATCATTTGATAAATCCAAATTTCTAAATTTCATTGATGTGTTTATGATGTACAAGGTTCTATTTCTTTTTTTTTTTGCAAATGGTGTGTTCAAATCTTAGACTTGAGTTACTCGTAGAATGGTTGTGTTCATATCATTGTAAATATAAGGTCTTTCATGATATCTAAATCAATATATTTGTAATATGATATATTCGATTCATCAAACAACATTATAGATAACCTTATTCAAGCACAGTGACAACGTCTAATTTTTCCTAGTTTTTAATCTCTTTTTATAGTAAATTTACTATGATTTGGGAATTTACCGGGTTATTAAGCATCAATTAGTCTACTCCTAGCATTTTCTCGTGTTTTGTATGAAATGAAGATATCGAGATATAAACACGAGCAAATGCCGCAAAACTAAGCAAAACCACTCTCGATTCAGCTATGCACAGTCAACATCCAAGATTTCAAAAACCAAATATGGAAATGCACGGATGGAACAGAAAATGGTAACACACGTCTGCTTCCACAAAATGGAAACCGCTGGCCACTTACACAAAATTGAAACACTAGATGCTTGCAAGAAAAGGAAATGCACTACTGGGTTACAAGGAATGGAAATGCAGCTGCTGGACAAAATGGAAACGCAGCTGTTGGACACAAAATGGAAAAACAAATTTTCGATAAAATGGAAACACATCTGTTGGACACAATGGAAACACACAACTTATTAAAAATGGAAAATCACAGTTGCTGGACAAAATGGAAAAGCACATGTGAAAAGAAAAAGGAAGCCGACCAAAAAAAAGGAAAAGAGGGAAGAAACAACAATCGGTACAGGCTTCCAAGGAGGAAAAGGAAACCAGAGGCCTATAAAAAGGAAGGTCACGTCAGTTTGCAAGGGGGCTGGTCGAGAAGGCGGTTGAAGCCTAGGAGGCCTGTTTTGGGCCAGAAAGCCAAGCTTGGACTTTCTTACAAATCGATAGAGCAGAGGCCAAAGAACGCTAGAGACGGGGAGACGAACTCGAAACACAGAGAAACTATTGAAGACTACGGTGTTAGAATAGGGAGGCATCTCTTTCTTTACCTATTACTAAGATAGATTTTATTTGTGTTTTGCTTTCTGAACCCATGTATGAGTAGATCTGTTACAACAGGTTAAAGTTTTGCCGATACGTAATGAAGGTTGGTGCTTAATGCTTGGTTTTAATATTTGATCATTTTTATATTGATTGGTTGCTCCTAATGCTTTTACTCTTCCTGACCATTTGAATGAATGATTTTGAAATTTTGATTGCTTCAGAAGGTTGATTAGATTTTGGAACCTATCCATGATTTGGGGTTTTAATTGATTTAGAACCTTGACCGGTCGATCGATCAAACTCAAGGATTAGGATAGCGATCTTAATGTGTTTACTATGTTTATTGCGTAATTGGGAGATTGATAGTAAACATGCTCGATAGTGGGATTAGGCATCGAAAGAGCCATTCCCTAGAAAAGATCTTGAATTTCCTAAATTTGTGATAATATCTATAACCATGATCTTCAATAGCACTTCATTGCCGTATTGTACTGGATTTGTTTGGATCTTAATGCTTGATGTTCGATTTGTTCTCTCAATTGGTTTGATGGGTTGTTCTTAACGCTTTTATCCTTGTTGATCACTTGTTTAAATGATTTTAGAGGCTTGGCTAGGCTGAGAAGTTAGATTTGAGTCATGGAATTACCCTAAAATGAATTAGATTAATGAGAATCTTAACCGGTGGTTAATCTAATAAGGAACCTTGATAGTTGAGGTTGAATTCCATATTTAGGTTGAGTTCCCCACTGATCTTAATGCATCTAGATGTTCGATTTGCTGCATCAAGATATGGGTATGTTGATTTCCTAGGTAGTGGATTTATGCATCGAGGTAGTGGATTTCCTAGGTAGTGGATTTATGCATCGAGAGAGTCACTTCCGATAATTGAGTTTGCGTTCCCCATTGATCGAGATAAACTGATTTCATGATTCATAGAAACATCCATTACATATCCCGAAATTTCTCGCAACTTGTGGTGTTTTATCTCATTAAATTTACCTCGTTAATTAGTTTAGTCATTACTTTGCATTCCACCGATTGATTTATATACTCGTCCTATTCATTAGTTAAATAACTCTATAGTTGCATCGGTTCTCCAGTGTTTGATCCTAGTACTACACAATCTGTATTCTTGCAGAAATGTTAGTCTAGGTAATTTATTACTTGAGATTGACCACATCAAATTTTTGGCACCGTTGCTGGAGAACTGATCACGACATTAAAGTTAGGATACTTCTAAATTAGGACAAAACCATTTCCAGAGTTTTTAGTTCTTTTTCATATTTTTTCTTTTCTTTCCTTTTTGACTCATTTTTTTATCTTTCGGAGATCACCCGAATCTTGTGTTTTTTCTTTTCTTGTGCAGCTCATTTGTGGAGACAAGAGCGAAGAGGAATAAACTGGCAGAGCATCAAGCTTGATCGGGTTGTTAGTGATGCACGTCCGGGCTCCCAATCTTGAGAACAACACGATCGGGCAAACATCGAGCCCGCCCCGTGCGTTCTTCTTGGCAAAAATTGAGAACAATATCAGCCCCACGGAGCTATAGGATATTCACGACCGAAAACCATAATGAAACATAGCCCGGCCGATCAAAGCACCAAGCATGTATGAGCTCCCTCTTTTGAGAGCAAGACGCCCGAGCTTATGGAAGACATGGCCGCATTGACTGATTTTTCGAGTTCTATACCCGACCAGGCATTATTTGTCGACATTATTTCGGAGTCTCCTCCATCCGTGAGCATTCTAAATCAGATAGGAGGATTGAGAAGGTATTATTATGTGCAGCGGGAAGGAGACGCACACGATGACACACACAATGATGACAAGGATACTCGCCTCGATGATGATGAGTAGAGCATCTTGGTCAGGCTCGAGACCTTAAACAAGCGCTTTTTGGAAGGCAACCTGAGCTTCGTGTCCTTTTTATTTCTAGGAATTAACTATTTCCTTTTTGGCATGCATGTACTCCACCATCTAACACGATGTATCAAACTCTCTCTATTTTTGATTGTGTGACTCTTTTTCACAGGTTCTCCACTCTGATATCATCCACAATTGAGTAGACACATACAACATCTTGCTCCACCACCAACTCGAGACAACAAAAATACACCAGGTGTACACGTTCTTAGTTTCTTTATCCTCTCCCGAGAGTTTCTGTCACAAATTTTGAACACCGAAATAGTGTTCCGTTCAAATCTGGGGGGGGGGGGGTGTACTCTTCGAGTGATATGTTTGCAATAAGGACTAGAAGTTGATTTCTTCTTTTTATTTTAGAATTTACGTAGGGGGGGTGGTGTACTCTTCGAGTGATATGTTTGCAATAAGGACTAGAAGTTGATTTCTTCTTTTTATTTTAGAATTTACGTATATCTAGGATAAGGATTAGACGGATATCTAGTATGACACTTTGAAATTTAGCCATTTTTGTATGACTTTGTCGAATCTAGAACAAAAGTCTAAGTTTGATGAAAAGGACTTTTAGATACTGACTAGTCTAGTAGTTATGCATACATCCATGACTTATAGTTGCATTCCGTCCCCTAGGTTTCAGTCCCAAGTATCTATATCTCCATGTATACCGTTCAATCTTTGCTAGTCGGATACCTTTTAGATTTACTTTTCTATCTTTATGATTCCACGCGCTTACACTCCACTGCCAATAGAATAAGCTTCTAGCTATTTGCACCTTACATTGACATGAGTGCATCGATCTCCATTGTTTAAGTCTAAGTGGTGGGTTGAGGTGCTTTTCTACGTTCTAAGAGTTAGAGTTGATGCGTAATCTCAATATTTTGGTCTAAATAGTTCTTAAAATGACTTAAACTCTTCACTCCGCTAAGGTAACAAGACTTTATGAGTGTGTTAATCGGCAACCTGGGTCTAAGTAGAAAACTGTCCTCTTCGACTCTATTGTACTAGAAACTGAGGGGGAATTCTCAAAGAACAAAAAAAAATGGAAACTGAAATTGAAGAAAAAAGAAAAGAAGAATAAAATAATTGTATTTAAGAAAGGTGCCTCACATATGCATAGGTGAATTGGTATGGAGATCGCTTGAACGTTATCTAGGGGTTACTGAAATGAACTTGGGTGATGTATTGGTTTGCACGGCTCATGAAATTTGGTGGATAGAAGTCTGAACTAAGTTTTCTTAGGTCTACGTTTGTGTGACGCGTTGTTGTGCATGACGCCTGATTTCTTGAAGTACTTGTGCTAGTATCCAGTTGTTTTCTAACTCTTCTTGTGCTTAACTCTAGTTTTGTTCGAGGTTGAGCAAAGGCTTAAGTTTGGGGGAGTTTGATAACATCTAATTTTTCCTATTTTTTCATCTCTTTATATAGTTAGTTTTACTATGATTTTGGTTTTACCGAGTTATTAAGCATCAATTAATCTTCTTGTAGCATTTTCTTGCGTTTTGTAGGAAATGAAGATATCGGGATACAAATACGAGTAAATGCCGTAAAACTAAGCAAAACCACTCTCGGTTTAGCTGTGCATGGTCAGCATCCGAGATTCCTAAAACCACGAAATGGGAATGCACGGTTGGAACACAAAATGGTAACACCTGGCTACTTCAAAAAAAATGGAAAACACTGGCCACTTAGAAAAAATGGAAACAACCGTTGCTTACAACAAAAAGGAACACACAACTGGGTTACAAGCAATGGAAACCCAACGCTGGTCAAAATGGAAATGCAGCTGATGGACACAAAATAGAAACATAGCCACTGGACAAAATGGAAACGCAGCTGCTGAACATAATGTAAATGCACAACTTACACAAAAAGGAAACCATAGCTGCTGGAGAAAATAGAAACGCATAGGTAAAAAGAAAAATGAAGCCGACCAAAGAAAAGGAAAAGAGGGAAGAAAAGGAAATCGATGCAGGTTGTCAGGAGGAAAAGAAAACTAGAGGATTTTAAAGTTGAATGGGACATCTGCTTGCAAGGGGTCTAGTCTAGGAGGCGGCTGAAGCCTAGGAGCCCAGTTTTCGGCAGGAAGGCTAAACATGGAATCTCTCATAAACGAATAGAGCATAGGCCAAAGAAGGCTAGAGACGGGGAGACGAACTCGGAACACAGATGAACTATCAAAGAATATAATGTTAGAATATAAAGACATCTATTTCTTTACCTATGACTAAGATAGATTTCATTCATGCTTTATTTTGTGAACCCATGTACTAGTAGATCCGTTACCACGGGTTAGAGTTTTGCTGATATCTAGTGTGAAGGCTGGTGTTAATGCTTGGTTATAGTATTTGATTATTTTCAGATTGATTGGTTGCTCTTTCTGCTTTTATTCTTGCTGATCACTTGAATTAATGATTTCGAAAGTCTCATTGTATAGGAAGGTGGATTAGATTTTGGAACCTAGCCATGATTTGGGGTTTTTATCGATTTAGAACCTTGATCAATCGATCGACTTCAAGGATTAAGATAGCGGTCTTAATGCGTTTAGTATGTTTATTGCGCAATTGGGAGATTGGTAGTAAGCATGCTTGATTGTGGGATTAGGCATTAGAAGAGTCAATCCCTAGGAAAGAGCTTAAATTCCAAGAATTTGTGATAATATCTATAGCCATGGTCTTATATTAGCACTTCATTGCATTATTTTACTTAACTTGTTTGGATTTTAATTCTTGATGTTGGATTTGTTTCGTCAATTGGCTTGATGGGTTGTTCTTAATGCTTTCATCCTTGTCGACCACTTGTCTGTATGAGTGTAGAGGTCTGTCTAGGCTGAGAAGTCGATTTGAGTTTTGGAATTAACCCTAGAATGAATTAGATTAATGAGAATCTTGACCGATCGGTTAATCTATTTAGGAACCGTGATAATTGAGGTTGAATTCCCTATTTAGGTTGAGTTCTCCACTGAGCTTAATGCATCTAGATGTTCGATTGGCTACATTAGGAGATGCGTATGTTGATTTCCTAGGTAGTGGATTTAGGCACGAGAGAGTCACTTTCGCTAATTGAGTTTAAGTTCCCCATTGATCGAGATAATCCGATTTCATGATTCATAGAAATGTCAATTACATGTCTCGTCATTTCTCGAAACATGTGGTGTTTTATCTTTTTTTTACATTTATCTCTTAAATTATTTTAGCCATTAATTTTCATTCCACCGATTGATTTATATACTCGTGCTATTCATTAGTTAAATAACTCTATAGTTGCACCGGTTCCCCACTGTTTGATCCTAGTACTACACGATCCGTATTCTTGCAGAAACGTTAGTCTAGGTAATTTATTACTTGAGATTGACCACATCAACAAGTGTCAATACATGCTTATATTTTACATATTGTTTATATTTTTATGTTGGATTGTAAGGAAATGAAATTATTTTGGCATAAGACATGATGAAACACTCAAATACTGTAGATAGTACCTTCACATAATGCAATTTAATTGCATATTTACATTGTCTTCTATGTATCACTTTATGACCCAACTATTGTGTCTCTGTGTTATAGTTCTTCTTCATCTTTTTTTAGGCGAGGTTCATATTGAGTGAATTCTTCAAGAATGGGGCTAGATTGATAATTAAGCTTCAAATATGCTTTTGGGGAATCTACGGATAAGAGAAGACTGGCACTTTAAATCTCTTTAAAACTGAGAAAATAGAGTTGTGGTATATGATTATATTGTCGCAAATTATTATTGAACTTGATAGAGGCATCAACTCAGGTTTTTTTTCTTTTCGCTCTCAATGTACTTTTGGTTGGAAACACATTTGAGCTATATGTTTGTCTATTGATGGTTGTTTTTGCGTATTTGCAGATGAACTTTGTTTCAAGTGAGCCAGTGCGTCCGAAGTTCTCACATACAATATCATTTGGAAATTGTTCTTACAGCCTTTATAGTCAAAGATTTCTTCACTTCGGGTAGGTAATTTCTAATCATGTTAAGAAGTATTTACCTTTTGAGTCATTCATCATAAAAAAACTTGAAAGAAATCATCTTGATAACTCAACCAATGTTTAGGAACTTTAACAAGAAGAACGACATCTAATGATATTCTATTTTAACTATGTCTAATCATTAAAGGTTAATGATACTTGAGCTTTTGAAAGTATAAATTTTGCATTTGATATGACTTTTACCTCCGACATGTTTACTTTAAGATTAATATCTCTCGGGGACATGGTAGAACTTGATGTGTTGATCTTTAAGAGGAATAAAGTTAAGTATATCATATATCTACGAGTATCATCACTGTACAAAATCTCTTCTATAGGTTCAATCCCGGATCATTGTGATCAAATCCGATGATATAACATATGTGATTTCTAAGCTCATCAAAAATCAACAAGCTAATCATTGGAGCGTCATCCAATATCATCTTTTCATTATAGTTGTCGATTTTAAGAGATCTGGAATATTCTCTTTCGTTTTGAATTCAACTTCTGAAATTTACGTAGAATCTGATATATTTTGTTGGGTTTTCCTTGCAATGAGCAACTAAACATGGGGAAAAACAAGTGGAACAATGCATGTGTAAAAATGTTGTTTAAATCTGTTGGCTAAATATTTATCCGCTTTTAGGTTTATATTGCTAGTTTGAATTGAACCATTCATGTAGTTTGATTGTGCATAATGCTTCAGATTATAGTTGTAGTAAATTAGAAATTATTAGAGATGACCATTATGCAACTAAAAGGGCTATAGAACCGTAATTTTGATTCTAGATATTTATTATCAACTCGAGTTTATTTTTAAAACAATGAAATGTTACCATCGGTGTAGAGATAAAATACATTCATACATTTTTTTCTTTGAGGCCAAGGTTTCCGGCGTATTACAATACTATGAAGTTACTCTCTATTTATCTTGGGCAATAAAAGGGTTTAATGATCACGTTGATGAAGAAAGTTTTGACCTTTCGATTTCAATACCACTCATATATCTGAAAGTTATATGCCTGTTATGTAATATTTGGATAGTCTTGGGTTAAAAGTGTAATTATTAAAAGTTAATAATTCTATTTAAGAAACGAAAACTAGGTTTTCGATATATGATTACAGAATTACAAAACCCTAGTAGCCGTCAAAAGAAAAACCACGAAGAACGAAATAGTTTTCGTTCATCGAGAATTCCGCATCAAA
>CM071870.1:29605640-29615804 GCA_036759665.1 Gynandropsis gynandra | reverse complement strand
TTCAATATGAGAATAGAAAAATACAAAACCCAACTAGACGTCCGAAGAAAAACCTCGAAGAACGAAATAGTTTTCGTTCATCGAGAATTCCGCATCAAACGTTGAAGGCAGAATCCGATCTCGGCGTGGATACACGTAGAGGACTTGTACTATCAAGTCTGTCATCCGATTGTTACAGATTCAACGTTACTGGTACGAAATTGTTTCTATATTTGTTTATCGTTGAAAACCCCGAAAAAATAATCTGAATATGACTAGATCTAAAAATTCGGGTTGATAAAACACGCTTCCGCACCCCAAATCAACCCAACAATATCTTAAACATTTTTGCTTCAATGTTATATACGAATTGATTTTCCTTGGCAATCGTAGTGGAAATGATATGATTATTTAATATTATACTTTCTTTAATATTAAGATTATTCTTAGATCAAAATCAATCCAAATTCCTTCACATCTTTTTCCTCTTTTGTTCTTCCTGCATTGGACCTTCTCTCCCATTTTCCCTAGAAAAAATTATGTAGGTTAGGCTTTGGTTTTATGTTCCTCCTCAACAAAACCCCATGTCTTATGACATTTTTCCATCAATCATTCATTTTTTAGAAATGTTGAGAATAGAGATTAATGGAGAAAGCAAAAGGGATCACTAATGCCGTGAACAAATTGGAACTGATGAAATCAATACATCGTTTTGTTGGTTATTATAGTATCAAGATCTCAATTCTTTCATTTTTCTCAAATGGAAACCTAGCTTTTTTGTTGTCCATCAATACAATTGTTTTAGTTTTCATCAATATACGTTGTATTTTCATGCTTTTGTGTTAACCCGATTCATATGTGTTTATTCTGTTCAAATTCAATGCTTTTACTATGTTGTTTCATTGCCTCTCTTGATGAGGAAAATGAACAGTTCTATTAACTATTTCTATCTCTATTTTAAAATCATTGTTGCCACAATATTTTTGTGTCTACTTAAAGAATTATTGTCTTTTCTAGATGTTTATTTAACTCACACAAACTTCTCTAACTTTCTCTTCTTTTCTAATTCTATATAGTATTACTATATTATTAAACTAACCTAAAGACTTAACCCTTCTTTTGTTCTTTTCTTTGTCTTTGTTAGACAAAGGAAGTCTGAGAAACAAAACTAATTTATTGCTTTGAGTTTGAGAGATAGAGAAGATGTAAAGAATATAAAGATCCCTATTTTTTTAATTTTTTTAGTTGGGGGTCTGTCAAGTCTAGTGGAGAAAAAGACCAAGTTTATTGTTCAAAAGGATTCAAAAGGCTTGGTAAGAAAAAACCCCAATACATGTATTTAATATTAATTTTGAGTATTGTTTTTAATATATGTATTTAATATTATTCTTTAATTAACAAATATATGTATATACTATCTCATAATAAAATATTTATCTATTTTATTTTGATATCATAATAATATATTAATCATGATACCACCACCATCACCAATACATGTAACGAGACATATAATAAGTAGAAAATTAATTATGATCTAATTTATTAAAATTAAGATTATATATAAGTATGGACCATGATGTAGTTAATTAATTCATTTTGTATTTAATATCATTATTTTAATATATGTATGTACTATCTCGTAAAAATATTTTTTATCGTATTGTTATTATCATATTAATATCTTAATCATGACACTATCACCACCAACACATACTAAGATATAAAACAAGAAGAAAATAATTCTTATCCAATTTATTAAAATTAAGATTATATATAAGTATGGATCATGATGTAGTTAATTAATTCATGGATCGTATAAAAATTAATTGGGAACATTTAACTGTAATTATTTGTTATTATAAATATTTTATAAAAATGTTATTATATATATTATCAATAATTGTGCATATTGTGGAACAAGTAAGGAATCCGTGACGTACAATCAAATAAAGTGTTATGTTAATATAGAATTAAACGTACTATAATATTGATAAAAAGACCTAGCCACTAATATTCGATCTCAAATAGAAAATATTCAGTTGCTTTGTTAGTATGGAAAATTGTGATGATCATCACAACCGTAATTCCTAAATTGGTCGACAGTAGATCCCATTATATCTAATGTATTATACATTTAATCTATATATTCGAAAATTCATATATACTTTATATTGATATTAATCATGGTATGTTTTATTTAGTATTTAAGTGCTTTGTGAGTTTATGCCTCAACATCAACATATTTATACTGATGAAAACTTGAAGATAATAAAAAAATCCAATGCCAAGTAAGCTTGTAACAGTTAAATCCAAAAGATGTTCAATATTTTCTAAATAATATATTTTGTCGACCATAAATATAGATAATGCACAATTGTTTTATGGAATACTTGAATCCAAAATTATTTATCTTTTTATTTATATGATTTTATTTGTTTACATTTCACTTTTAAAAATTCCTTTTCCAATATATAATAATTCTACATTATATTTTAAGGTTATTCAAACAAAAATTATTTTTTCTGTTTTCATGTTCTTTAGTTATATCGTTAACGTCCTAATATTAATCGTAGATTAACTTAAATCTATGATAATGATTAATTTAATTATATTAAACTTTAATGATCTTTTATTTTAAAATATTTAAATAATCATATATAATTAAAATTAAAACTATTTTTAAAAGCTCGCTCATCCCCTTAAAATGGTTTGTTTCACACTTCTCTTTTATTTGCCGTTTGGTTCAAGATTGCCTACGTAGTTTCTTAACTATCTCCTAATGGTTTCAAGCTCAAAATTAGTAAAAAACCTTGGATTTCTAGAAGGAATCTTCTTTAGCATTTCTTTGAAGTGCAAAAACTACAATGAACAAGGTTTTAAAACAATCACCGATGCTTGTTTACAAGGTTTGCGTTGTTGGTCCTATGTTAGTGGTGAAGGTATGTTGTGCATATTATCTATAATATTGGAAGATTCTTATTTATATATGTTATAGAGGTATTTGTTTGTTTTTCTTTTTTTTTGCACCAAATTTATACAAAATGGGAAAAAATCTGTCTGCAAGTAGAGCGTGAGTGGAGATTAGTAGTGTCACTTCTTGGTTCCCCTTTCTCTTAATTTTTTTTAGAAAAATAATGTTTAGATATCGATCTCAATAAATCAAGTCATTTAATTTGAGAGAGTATCATTTGTATTCCCATGTTGATCTTCGAAAATCTCATTTCTCTAGGAAATACCATCAATGAAGATTCAGCACACGTAAGTGCTCTTAATTATCCTTGAATTATTACCATGATCTTCGTGGTCTACTCTCATTATGTTGGTTAGAAAACTTATTTTAGAATATATATATATATATATATATTTGGTTTTCGGGCATAAACTATGATATTCAAAGTCATTGATCATGCTGGCAATATACTAATATGATTAAAGATTCCTCTATATTTTCTTTAACAAAATACAAATTGATTTAGAGATAGTGCAAATCAAGATGCACAATGAGAAATGACTTGATTTGGTTGTTCAATGGATCGTACAAACGTGCCTGAAATATTAGACAGTTACAAACGAAGATGCGTTCATATTGAGCATTGGTTGGATTGGTTGATCACAAAGAACTTTTATCAGGTAAGTAGTTTCGCAATGAATCAATAGTAATATTTCTTTATGACTAAGCTTCTTTAGTTAATTTTTTTAAGTGTGATATTATTGGATTTCTAATCGCTATGCAAGAATCAAATTTACAGCGACCTACCTTTGATAAAAAAATTATACTTCGGTTCTTATTAAATAGGTAAGTATTTAAAAAAAATTATAATTCGGTTCTTATTAATATTGTTGCTCCATTAATCTATTATGTTATTTCTTCTGCAATAATTTGTTCACATTGTTTGAACCATTTTAAATACATAAAATATGTCATAAAAATATCAATATGGAATAGACTTGCTATGCATTTTCATTCAAATATTTCTCAAATGATTGTCAGGAAAACAATAATGATCATAACATGCGTTATTCCCATGATGATCAACCGTATTAAAACATAAAATAATACATATATTAATTAATATTTTTTTAGTTAATTTCTTTGCATAATTATCCTTTGTAAATGTATCAATAAGATTTATTAACACTTCGACCATCCTCTTCGACAAAAATCTTCACCAATGAAAATCCAAAGACAATAAAAAAAATCCAAACATAAGTAAGTATTAAAGATTCACAAATTATATCTATACCTTAATAATTGTTTTTTAATAATGTTATAAATTAAATTTAGTCCTAAAAGATTATGCAATTACAGATATAAAAAATCATGAGAAAAACTCATGTCGAAATCATGTAATCACTTTACGTTTTAAAATTTCAAAGATATGATGAATAAATTACAGTGTTAGATTACATTATATTTATAAATCTATTGTTTAAACCTTTATATTGAAAATTAGAATTTGTGTGTTAGTATTGGCCGATACATATATGAATTGTCATAATAATTGAATAATTGACTACGCATAAAATTTTAAGAAAAATACAATTTAATTATTACAAAACCGTGCAATTCATAGATATCGTCTAGTTTTATATAAAAATTAACTTGACAAATACAACCTTAAATTTGTTAGTTTTAAAGACTTTATATAGATGAACAACTTCATTTCTTTTCATTCGATAATATTTCACTCTTTACACTTGATGCCGTTTATACACAAAATATGTACGAAACAAATAGAATATTTTTGTTGAGAATTGGAAAACAAATTTGTGTGGTGACAAAATTCTCGCTCCACAACTTCTCGCGGTTGATTCTCTTTCTAAGACCATTGTAGCTGCCATGACCATGCTAACCTGTCCACCTGGGTGACCAAAATTTGTAGAGCGAGACTGAGTTAACAAGAATTCGGCTCTTGAGAGATTGGCCTCAACGTTGAATTACTTTGTATCCGATGAATCCTTGTTACGATAACGATGAAGTGGTACACTAACAAGTTTTACCGTTTTAAAATAAATTTGAATGTTTTATGCATATTATGTAATTAAAAATTCAGTAAACACATTTACATAAGATTTTGAAATAATAGGTTGGAATTGCATTCCCAGAAATTTATAAAAATATGTATCTATTGAAAGAAAAATAAAGAGATCGTGTATTTTCATCAGTGTTGTAAAATTCATTATGCCCTTATCGGGCAGTCCGTTAGTGCCTAGTGACAAGTCGAATTAGTCGACGACTAGGAAGTTTTTTTAAAATTTTTTAATACATTTCAATTTTCAAAGTTATAAAATATAAAAAAATAATATAAATGAACAAAAAAGTATATATAAAATATAAATCCATATAAATCCATTATCACAAAATATTAGTAAAGATCTAAATATCTAATATCCGCAATTTATTAGAGGAATTTATATGACGTTACCAAAAAGATATTACCTTTGAATAACTGATCTTAGGTCATAGATTTGAGAGATTGCTGAGATGGACAAACAAATCAATAGATGAAGATGGCGAGTGGACAAATGGAGATAAAGATGGTGAATAAACAAACTGAAACGAAGATGACAAACAAAGATGAAGATTGCTATGAACCAACGATGAACGACATTCAAAACTAGAGGAATGACAAATGAAGACAACCAACGATGCTCAGAACTGGAGAAACCGTATTACAAAGGGAGAGACAACCAAAACGACCAAAATGAAGTCGTTTTTGTCAATTTTTTTTAAAAATCTGCCTACGTGGCCGATTTTCTCGTAGTCGGCCGCTCAGATGGGGATTAATCGCCAATTTTTCTCTGGCCGTCTAATTAGATTGATTTTTCATTAGTTGGACAGTTGAGTACCTCTGAACGTCTAGACGCTGACTAATCGACCGCCTAAACCGACTTTTACAACACTGATTTTTATAGTAAGTGCAATACATTTGTATAGTTAGTGCAATAAAAGAAATTCCAAGGTGTTTTTTGAACTTGGAATTCACTACATGATGATAACAACCCGCCTTTTTTTTACAATGGATTGTTATTAACAAAAAATAATAAATACAAAAAATAAAGTGTGAGGAAAAAACAAAGTAACAACACCTATTTAAAAACAGATCCCAACAGCAATTTAGCAAACTTTGATGTCAAGTCTCCATTTTTAATTTTTAATGAAAACATACCATATCCTTCGATTTTCTTCCTTAACCGAAATCTGATATTTAGATTAGAGTTGGTTTAAGCTCACATATAATTAATCTTGGACATGAATTTCAGATTTAGATCGAATCATCTTCACAAAACTCTACCTTCTTTCTTAGTATCACTGACATTGCTCTTTTTATTATAGGCAATTGGGTTGTTGGGGTTCAACCTCCCCCTTCAGACACCTTAAGTTAGTCTGGTGCATCATTAAACTTACTTGTAAGTAGTACCTTTGTGAAAATATCATATGGGTCTCCCTTGATCGTTTATCAATAGTATATTACATCGTGTACCGCAAAAACCGTTCGACCTCACAAACTCTATCAGAAGGGTCTTCGACATAACCTAGTTACATCAGTGGAAATGATTAAAAATCGAATAAATAACCAAAATCATATATGATGAATCGGTTTGAAGTCACTTACCAATGCATCTACAACCAGATTTTAACGCATGGCTGGTACCGTAAAAATCGTCTAAACAGAAGAGTATGAGCATGCTTTTGCGTATGATGATGATATAGATGATGATGATTCTCCGAACCCGGTGACGTTAAAAACCATGTCACCTTCATGAGGAAAAACTACGAAGTCCCCAATACAAAAATCATGGTCATTGGAGAAATCTTTCCATCCATCAGTGAATCTGGAGCCATCCAACTTGACTTTCCATGTTTTGCTAGAGACGTTCCGATTTAAGCATTTTCGAGTTGTTGTCTCTTGTTTTCTTGTTAATATGCTCATTGAAGAAGTTCTTCGGAATTTCCTGTAACAGAAAACGAAAAACAAAGTCAAATCTGTACATTCTCTACATATGATATACCAATGGAGGGACATATGAAGGAGATTATAAGGTAGTACTCTAGATAGCTCGGAAGAAAGATTTGGAAGAAATGACGGAAATGTGGCATTTTCGAAGCCAGGAGATTGTAAGTGTTAGAGCGAAAGATGGGTGGAAGATGATGAGAGTTAGAGAAAGAGGGTGTCATTATTCAAGAAAAGGAAAACGACTAGAATTCGAAAAGACATGACCCTGACATCGAATCGACGTCAGATGGAATTCGAAAAGACATGACCACACGCCTATGTTTTTTCAAATTTTGGTGGAAATTTCGGCGGGAATTTTGGTGAAAATAATACATTTACAAAGCCAAACTAATTTATGGGTCGCACGGGTTGCATGGTGAAAATAATACATTTACAGCGTTGCATGGGTCACTTGGTCGCATGGGTCGCACAGTGAAAATACATTTACAGCATCGCATGGGTTGCTTGGTTGCATGGGTTGCATTATGAAAGTAATACATTTACAGCATCGTATGGGTCACTTGGTCGAATGGGTCGCATGGTGAAAATACATTTACAACGTCGCATTGGTCGCGTTATGAAAATAATACATTTGCAGCGTCGCATGGGTCATATATATGGATCGATGCAAACTCTACGAATTTATGGATGTAAAATGATAAAAGACAAAAACCAACCAAAAGAAATCATTTGCAACGTCAAAGTATTTAATGCCAATTGTCGCATGGGTCGCAGAGGTCGGTTGGTCACATATATGGATCAATAGGTGCTAACTCGACGAATTTATGGATTTAAAAGGATAAAAGGACAAACCAATTAAAATAATACATTTACAACGTCAAACTAATTAAAGTCAACTGAGGGTTGAATAGGTCACATGGGTCGCTTGGTCGCGTATATAAATAATAAATGCTAACTCGACAGATTTATGGATTTACAAGGATTAAATGACAAAAACCAATCAAAATAATACATTTACAACATCAATTAATGATTAAAACAGATTATGACCCATGTGTCTCAAGTAGTGTAGAACGAATGCGTGTGTTTCAAAAGTGATATTTGTGTTTTAAGAACCCATCGGATGAGTTTGAGAAGATTTCAAAAAATATATTTAACATTTTGTTCAAATGTCAATATTATTGATATTATTGATATGATTGTCTACACTGATTCTTAATTAGACATATACAACTCAAATATATTGATAATGGATTTTAAAAAAGAAACACATGTGTCGTTTGATTGCATATATGGATCAATGGATGCGAACTCGATGAATTCATGGATTTATAAGGATGAAAGACAAAAAACAATTAAAATAATACTTTTACAATGTCAATCAATGGTTAAAATGGATTATGACCCATGTGTCTCAAGTAGTGTAGAACGAATGTCTGTGTTTCGAAAGTGATAGTAGTGTTTTAAGAACCCATCAGATGAGTTTGAGAAAGATTTAAAAACTAAATTTAACATTTTGTTCAAATACTGATATTATTGATATTATTGTCAACATTGATTAATATCAAAATTGATTCTTAATGTCGATAACAGAAGCATGGCGCAAAGACTCTGCACACATTTTATTTCCACTAGAAAGATAATTCATTAGTTGCGAGTTGTCTCCTGCCATGTACTCCGTCTTCCAGTATTCTTCTTGTTTCTTGTTTGGTATTGCACTCTAGAGTTATCTCCTGCCATGTACTTTTTCTTCCAGTCACATTTCAAGAGTGGCGTTGTCTCGGTTTTCATGTTCCAAAAAATGTCAATGATGCTGGCATTTGAACCCGTTTGTCTCGAAAAAGATGGAGTTGTCTCGATGAAGATGGGTTATTTCTCCAAGCCTCATTAGGTCCAGGATAATGATTCTCTTTAGGCCTCCCACTTTGCCTTTTCTCAGCCAACATAGGAGATAGAACCGTAACTTCAAAATATTGAGGAGGAATGTTTCGATCACTGCAATCAAGAACCGGATACACGGTTTCTTGGTAAACCAAACGCCATGACTCCGGAACGTAGTATGTTGAACATAGTCCTGGTATCTTTTGACCTTTACCAACCTTATGTGCAGCTGCATTTGCGTGACTGCTGATGCGTATCAGAGTTAAATATAACCTAATCTACCCGCAAGTGCACGGCACGTGTGTAGTATTTTAGGTGTCGATCCCACAGAGACTATGCAACGCTACCTAAGCCCGAACTATGAATCAAACTTGCTAATGAAAGAATGTGAATAAGGAATGAAATACTGAAATTAACTAAACTACTTGGGTTCTAACGATGAGATAAACGTCCTAGGAAACCGGTTTCACCACAAGACTACCAAAACCGACGACCAACCTATCTATCATGCAATACCAGTTAAAGCTATCTAAGGCGGACGATCCTAACATGATATCTACCCTCTCTAAAGGCATAGACACGTGATCTAGACAAGCTGCCCCCTACTTTCGTGGCTGACAACATGAACTAAACCCATAAACTCTGTGATTCGCCCGTTCACCCTCAACCGTTGCTACCCTACTTTCGTGGCCTAACCTCGGTTGTTCTAAACCTGACTTTCTAGGACTAGAATTCTCCTTTCGGTCCTTCTCCTAACCCCTAACACATGCATCTACGTGGCCAGCGCAAACACAAGTAAATTGAAGCACTCAGATAAAGAATAGAGAAATCCTAAGGAACATAAAAACCAAACAAAACCGAAGTGGTGGTGCTTGATCTCTAATGCTCCTCGCTTATCTCCTCGCAAGAATCTGCTCTATCTTCGCTGAATTGTTCTCCTCTGTAGGCTTACTGTAATGACGTCTTTTTGCCTCCTTTTAAGCCTCCTAAGTCGTTCCAATTTTTGCCTAAATTGCCCCACGAGTTCCCTTATGTTTTAAGTTAAGTTTACTTAAGTTTTGAGCAGTTTCGGGCCGCTACCCGCTCGGGTAGTGAGTGTACCCGCTCGGGTGCGGCTAGGGCAGTTCGTGCGTGATCATCTCGTTTTCATACGTATTTCTTGCACGATTTAGGAGACGTTTTTGATACATATGTGATGTTTTACGTATGATTCCGTATCCGTTTTACTTGCTTTCGTGCTTTTCATGTTCTTACAGGTTTTTACGCGTATTTGGACTATTTTGGAGCTAAAGGAACATGCACGGAGCTAAGGAGCAACTTCGAGGATCATCACGGGACAAAC
>CM071870.1:29567928-29585819 GCA_036759665.1 Gynandropsis gynandra | reverse complement strand
TCTCTTGGTTATGGGGACATCCTTGAAACCTTCAATCGAATGAAGAGGCGCTTGAATAATGTGAAAACATATTTCAAAAATGGGGGATCATCAAGGGAAAGGTTTGTAGTGTGATTATTGATGGAGATAGTTGCACAAACCTGGCGAATTCAATTTTGGTGGAGAATCTTGGATTGATGGTTAGAAGGCATCCAAAACCATATAACCTTCAATGGTTGAAAAACAATGGAACAACACGGTTAACAATACAAGTTGTCGTGCCATTTCAGATAGACAATTACGAAGACAAAGTCTTGAGCGATGTGGTATCTATGGAGGCAGAACATTTTTTGCTTGGATGCGCATGGAAATTTGATATGTGCACCATACATGATGGGTACAAAAATTGTTTTGAGGCCTTAAACAATGAGAGAGGTTTACGAAGACCAAGTGCAATTACTTAAGCAAGGGAAGTAAACCAAGATGAGTGACCATGAGGTACCTCACTTAAAAATTGCTGAGCTCTCTAGAGACACCCTGAGAAAGGTCTCTGAGAGCAAACTCGAGAGGAGAAACACTATTTTTTTTCACGAGAGCGAGAGTGATCCAGAAAGCTTTGATTTCTAGTGATCCGATGATTGTACTTTTGTACAAAGAGGACTTAATTTCTAACAAACTAATCTCTTTGTTGCTTAGTGTTGTTCGTGATTTATTGCAGTACTTTGACGATATGTTTCTAGAGGATATTTCCAATGGATTACCTCACGTGAGAGGGATCGAACACCAAATTGACTTTGTTCCTACTGCTAGCATTCCAAACAAGTACACCTACTATACTAACCCCGAAGAAACAATGGAATTAGAAAAGAAAGTGATTGAGCTCATGAAAAAAGGGTATATTAAAAAAAACATGTCACCATGTGTCGTGTCGATGACCTTGGTACCTAACAGGATGGTACATGGCGTATGCATGTTGATTGTCGAGCAATGAACAACATCACTGTAAAGTATTTTAAATCATTTATTCGTGATTTACATAGCACGAGCTACAAAACTGAAACGAATTAGTCATCTATCCAGTCTTTTTGTTGCTTTTCAAGTTTTAAGGCCTCAAGCTTTTTGGTGTTGATTCCTGGAGTCAACTGCACATACTTGGAGCTACAATTCACTTAGACCAGATTCAAGCCAAAGAACCGTATGGAATACCCAGCATCGAGCAAAGGGACCTGAAAACACGAATTTAATCTAGCCTGCTCGTGCTTGCGGAAGGCCCCGCTCAGGTTGTACCTCTCAAAAGATTCATCTCGATCGGGGTGCCTCTTACCCCGATCGTGATGCATGTGAAGCCACAAACCCACACGTGTTATCATATTAGCCTGTGCAGGCTATACCTTAAAAGTTGCATCAAATACGAAGCGTAAGAGGGTCCTATACTTAGCCCGCACGAATCATGTGTCGTAACAAAAACTCTAAAAGATTTCAAAGGAAAGAAAACACTGGAAAAAGAAATAATACAGGAGTGGCACATAATTCTTGGCATGACAACAAAATACACAAACGAAGCTCAGGAGAAGGTGGAGAACAAAGGAGACAACATCGGAACACTGGCGATGAGATAGAGAAGTCTGAGGCATCGTATTCCTTACTCTTTTTTTCATGTCTAGTGTTGTTTTCTCTTGTTTTGTATCAGAAACCATGTGTGAGCAAGTCTGTAACTATGGATTAGGGACACCGGTTTTGCAAGGGATGCTTGTGGTTATGCTTTAATGCTTAGATCTTTCAAAGTATTCTTGTATTTCAATTCTACAATCAATGAAATGAATATTCTATCCTTGTGCTGCTCGCTCGGTAATTTAGGATTTCATGTTTAACTAGGAGGTTAGATTATGAATCCAGAACCATTGATTGTTGATTGAGTTCGATTGATGAGAATCTGACCGATTGGTTAATGGACTCAGTAATTTGGATTGCATGCTTATTGTGGTTATAGGGTTTAGGTGTCGAAAGAACCATTCTCTACTTATGAGCATGAATTTCCCGTAATAAAGATAATTTGATTGGTTTATGATCTTTTGTTGGTTGCATCCTCGAAATTCCAGTAATCCGATGCCCGTAGTGTTCTTAACTAGCATATCTTTTGTGTGTCCTTATTGCTTTCATAATTCGTTTATCATTCTCAGATTTTACCCCATATAATCATCACTTTCATTCGTCTTAGTTTAATTATATTCTTAGCTTAGGTTGCATTAGTCCCTAGAGTTCGACCCTATTATTACACCAAACTGTATTCATGCGGTAAGTGAGTATTAGGCATTTTATTTGCTTGATGATTCGCATATCATGTTTTGGTGCTGTTTTTTGGGAATAATTATGGCCTAGGTCACAAATTTAATAGATTAAGATTTAGTCATTTCCGGAGTTTTAGTTATTTTTCTGCAGTTTTCTTTTCTTTTTATCGAGTCTCCCTTATCTACATCAGATTTATACCTTGTCTTTAGTTACTCGTCTATTCTTTTGCAAGTACCATTGTATGAGATGCACCACACAAAAGCTACCCATATATGATCCCGAGATTGAAAGAACATCATGGGATTGTCGCAGAAAGAGGAGAACTAGACCTGCCGATTCTGAAACCGAAAGAAATAGACAGATCATATCAGAAGAACATGATCCCAAAGAGGTAGGAACTGCGAGCGCAAGCTCTAGCACAAGCAGCAAAGAAAGCAACACTAATAAGCCTGGATTGATGTTCCTGTAGAAATCTACGAAGCTTACACAACTCCAAAGCACACCCAGTAATTATCGTGCATAGCATGTCTAAGGAAAAACTAAGTTGAGCTGCAACCGGCTTTCATCCAGATGTTGAGAAATTTTTATTTCACAGGAATGGAGAACGAAGACCCGAATGAACATCTTACCGATTTCAAGATGCTCTGTGGCACCACCAAATTCCGCACAGGAGTCATAGGCAAGGTGGAGCTGGGTCTACCTCAGTCGATCGTGGACCAAGGTGGGCTATGGCTGGACCGTTCATGAATGGCATACCCTCCTCGTCAAGCCCGAGCATCTGAATGTGGTCGAAATCGACCTCCAAGGTTCAACCATGCTCATCCCGGTAGCTCTAGATGATCCTCCTTGGATCGTTAGATATGGCTCGTCGGTGTCTGAGGTTCTGGAGGTTATGCTCGGGCACCTCATCAATCTTATCTTATGTCAGAATACCGAGGTTTATCCCAAGCCTCCGAGGTATCATCGTAACCACTCCGCCACAATGGATCTTCGAGTCTTTATTTCCCTTGTCGGTGGCGATGTCATAGAAGTGTTGCATAATCATGGATGCCAAGTCGACATTGCCAATCTCCCAATCATCACCATCAATGTCTAAGTGGGCCGCGTGCTTGAGGTACCCCAGCTCTGTGTGGTTAACTCCACTCTGTGCTCCTTTTGCAAAGATGGAGGAGACTAGGAAATAGTGGAAGTACCTGAAGGCAGGATGGCAGATGTGGCTGGCCATGGGCTTTGTATTGGAATAGTTCCCATGCGCCATCCGGCTCCAGAAATCCATTTGTTGCTGCTTATCAAATCTCGACAGTTTGGCGTTCGCTCTAAACGGGACGTCTAGCACAAAGGCAAACTGCGCTGCGCGGAGGCGAAAGTTCTATCCCAGTAGACAGAACTCCATAAACACCTTGTTCGGGTCTCCTGACTTGGGGAAGAAGGCGTTGTAAGATGCCAGAAATTCCGCAGTGAGGTTGCGGTATATGTACCCCCTTGCCGTCCGCAATCCCCTCCACTCCATTTTGTGAAACATATTATTGATTTGCTCTTCGATGTGTAGAGCACGCATAGCTTCTGTGGATAAGAAGTGGGACGCGTGGGGGCTGTGTTCCGAAACGAGGTACCCGTGCGAGTTCTAACCCTAGTCCTCGTGGGTTGGTCGCAAAATCACGACCTAGAAATCTTAATTTGAGCCGTAATCCATAGGAAATCAACCCAAATTCTTCCAAGCAGACCGAAATCTAGTCAAAATCTGTTAAAAAATATAAAGTAGTTCTTGAACATACCTGGATTAATCAAAGAAGTCGAAGGATTTGAGAGAGTTTGAGAGAGAAGATGAAGAGAGATATTTGGACTTTCCGGCCGAGGGTTCATCGTTGAAGGGGTCGGAAGGAAGCAACGGCGGTGACGGTAGTTTGAGGAGTGTCGCTCGGGGGTGAGAGGATTCAAGGATTGATGCACGCTCGGGGGGATTTAATTTATGAGGGTTAAAATGGCTCAGGTTACTCGAAATCTATTCTTACCTCTGTAGACTGACCTAGCCCGCGCGGGGCGTGTGATCTCGCCCGCGTAGGTAGAGTGTACCACACTCTAGACGTGTGTGGGATCAGAAAGAGGTAGTATAACTGTTGCGTTCTTTATGCGATCAACATAGTATGGCTTCAATCTCTGAGCGTTTAGTAAGAATGATCCCCCATTTCCTTTCTCCAATTCTACGGCTCTATGTGGTGAGACACCTTTTATAGTGAAGGGCCTCGGCCATCGCGACTTCAGCTTCCTTGGAAACAATCTCAAGCGGGAATGAAAGAGAAATACCTGATCACCTACTTTGAATGAGCGTGGGAGGATGTGCTTGTCATGTCATTTCTTTGTGAGGACTTTGTAGATCCTTGCATTCTCGTAGGCGTCATTGTGGATCTCCTCTAGATGCTGAAGCTGGAGAATCCGCTTCTCCTCGGCTGTCTTGAGGTCGTAGTTCAGCGTCTTTACAGTCCAATGCGCCTTGTGCTCTAGCTTAACCGGAAGGTGACATGCTTTCCCATAGACCAGCTGAAACGGTGTCATGCCTATCAGGGTCCTGAAAGTTGTTCTAAAGGCCCAAACTGCATCGTCTAGCTTTAATGTCCAGTCTCGTCGAGATTTTGAGACTGTTTTCTTAAGGATGGACTTGATTTCTCGGTTGGAGACATCCACTTGGCCACTTGTCTACGGGTGATACTGTGTGGCGATCTTGTGCCTCACTCCATACGTTTTTAGTAGTGTTTCAATCACCCATTTGATGAAGTGCTTTCCCCCATCACTGATCACGACTCTTGCGATGCCAAATCTAGGGAAGATGATGCGTTTGAAGAGTTTTGTCACTACCTTTCGCTTCCTCCCATTTTGTCACATAGTCCACAACGACCAAGATGTATAGATTCCCGCAGGAAGAGAAAAATGGTCCCATGAAGTCGATGCCCCAAACATCAAATGGTTCGACTTCCAAGATGTAGTGCTGAGGTCCCTCATGCCTTCTAGAGATGTTTCCAGTCCTTTGACATATGTCACAAGTTGAGACATATATGTGAGCATCTTTGAAGAGCGTAAGCCAATAGAATCCGGCTTGGAGAACTCTTGCTACTGTTTTAGAGGCGGCAAAATGCCTTGCATAGTCAGAAGAATGACAGTGGAAAAGCACATCAGCTACCTCTTCTTTCGAGATACAATGCCGAAATAAAAATCTGCATACCACGGTGTAGATGTTCCGTCTATGGTCATGACAACATCATCTCTTAGAGAGTTGTCAGTAGGGATACCATCTGAAATCTCAAGGCGGGACAAGTGGTCGGCAACGCTGTTTTATGTCCCTTTCCTATCTCGTATCTCCAATTCGAATTCTTGAAGGACTAAGATCCACCGTATTACCACTCCTCAGATGGATGGCGTTGATCTGCTCCCAGGGGTTCGTCTCGGGTTTCCCGGGGAGTTGTCCGAGCTGTCGGCTAGACCCTTGGGCTAGCTGTGCCACTTGTGTTTCCAGGTGCTTTAAGTGTGTTTGGAAGCTCCCCATCTACTTCCTTTGGACATCTTGCTCAGCCTTTATTCGTTCGAGGGCATAGCTATGATTGTTTTGTTCTTGTAACAATAATTGCAGTACAGAAAGAACTTTGGAGTCACCTGAGGGTTGTGCACGTTGCTGATACCCTTGTTTCTGGCCACTCCCTCTCGGCTGGAAACCTTGTTTTTGGTTTCTTGCCATCATCCGCGGTTGAAAATCCTGCGGGTATTACCATAGGAGAGGTTGGGATGGCTCTTGATGTAGTTATGTTGGTAGGTCGATTGTTGACGTAGTTGACTTCCTCGATCCCCTGACTGATGGATACGTCTTGTCGCTCGACATGAAGGCCTGCCATCATCCAGTATATCTCTGTAACTTGTTGCTATATGTGTGTTAAGTTCGGGTTGGCAATACCTAATTCATTTATATCAGCTTTAGGTGATAAATCACGGTTGTAATCTGCGACCTTCTTGCCTCCCTCCCTTGCCAAGTTCTCGATCAGATTTTTGAGTTGTTGGAAAGTGAGGTTGCCAAGGGAACTACCCCCCCGTTGCTCCAATCATGAACCGTGTGGTTTATTGGAGACCTTGCATGAAGCTAGTGATGAGGTATGTCTTCTCCATCCCATAATGCGGACAAATATGCTGATATTTCTTGAAGCGCTCCCATCAATCATGTAAACTCTCACCTCTTTCTTACTGGAACGAGTTGATTTGGCTCTAAGTGAGCAGCGTCCTATGGTATGGAAAGAACTGCTCAATGAATCGCTGCTCTAACTCGTCCCATGAGGTACTGGACCCAGTAGGCAAGTTGAACAACCAACTTTATGTTGCATCCTTGAGCGAGATTAGGAATGCGGATAGATTTAGATCTTACCGTGTGACTCCTGTGCCAACTCTAGTAGTGTTGCAGAGCATCATGAAGTCAGTGAGGTGTGCATTTGGATCCTCATTCTCCATTCCTCTGAAAGCGAATTTGTTGAGCATCTGGATGAAAACCGGTTGTAGGTAAATATTGTTTTCTATCGGACGGGCCATGCATGAAAGCCGTTGGGTGTGTATTGGAGTAGTATAAGCTCCGTAGGTTTCTTCGGCAGCGTCCATTTAGGGTTTTTTGGTGTTGTTTTCTCCGCTGCTTGCACTGGGGTTTTTGCTATCAGTTCCTTCCACTTTGGAACCGTGTGTTTCTTGTATTCTCTCTTTATCTACTTCGAAATCGGAATATGCAGGTCTAATTCTCCTCTTTTTGTGCAAGTTCCGTATTTTTCTTTCAACCTCGGGATCGTATATGAGTAGCTTTTGTGTGGAACTTCTCAGACAATGGTACCTGCAACAATAAATGAGCAACCAAAGTGCAGATCTGATGTAGATAAAAAAGATTCGATAAAGGGAAAAGAAAAGTGCAGAAAAATGACTAAGACTCCGGAAAGGACTAAATCATAATCAAGAAAATTCTTAATCTAGGTCGTCATTAGTCCCCCGGAACGGCGCCAAAAACATGATGTGCGAACTATCAAACAATAAGATGCCTAATATCCACTTACCACAAGAGTACGGATCGGTGTAATACAAGGGTCAAACTCTAGGACTAATGCAACCTAAGCTAAGAATAAGACTAAACTAAGATGGGTTGAATTGAAGGTGATGTGGGACAAATTTCTAAAACACTAAAATGAATTATGATAGTTATGAGGAGATGTGAAAAACTTGATAATTAAGAACACTATGGGTTTCAGATTACCGGGATTTGCAAGGGTGCAATGAACAAAGGATCATGAACCTATCGAATTATCTTGATAACGGGGAATTCAAGCCCATAAATAAGGAATGGTTCTCTTGACGCCTAAAACCTCCTAACCACAACAACGTGTAATCCTACCTCCCAGCAGCGATTAACTCCTTATTGCGATAGCATTAAGCGTGAAATCCTATTTCCTAAGTCGATTAAACGACCGATCAGATTCTCATTAATTGAACTTAATCAACAATCAATGATTCCGGATTCATAATCTAACCTCCCATCTAAACACAAATTCCTAAGTTACCGAGCGGCCAACACAAGTAGAAAACGTTTACGATGTTGATTGTAAAACCGAAATACAAGAAAACTTCAAAAGGTCTAAGCATTAACGCATAATTTTAAGCATCCATTACAAATCTGGCACCCCTAACCGATAGGTGGAAGCTTACTCACTCATGGTTTCTACTTTAAAACAATATGAATTAACCTTAAACATGATAAAGAATAAGAAATACGACTCGTTCTTTCCTATCTCGTTACCGAAGTCCAGATTGGTGTTTCTCTCCTTCTCCAGCTTCTCCTGAGTTTTGTCTAGTGTTTTCAGTCTCTTTTCTAGCCTGAGCCACCGTCTACAATCATCATCCACCTCCTTTTCTTTTTATTTTTTGTTCAAAACCTAAAATAGTTAAAGGAAAGGAAGATAGCAAAAAATACACATTCACTAGTCGATATCTGATCATACACTGGACGGCCGCCGAGCATCGAACCTCTAGGTAAGGATTAGGCGGAGACATTGTGAACATTGTGAGTAACTAAATGGGTGATATACCAACACATGAATTTACGGAAAATCTAAGTGACCTTTTCAGACATTCGATATTTGTTTTACTTTTTTCAAGAGTTTGTAACCATTTAAACCATGAATGTATTTTTCTACTCTTATCTCGTATCCTTTGATCAATTTGAAATATAATATCAGTCATTCAATGCAAAATCTGAATATTAAGTTTAAAAGTTTAATTTATGTTTTAAAGATGAATCTAGATCCTATGAGTATTAAAATAAAATATAATTTAGTATATAATAAAATGAAACTAAATTTATTTATAATCTTTTAAACCTAAATAAATAAAAAATTGATAAAGTTTTATGAATATCTTTTTTTATTTTTATCATTATTAAAAACATTTTTATGTTAAATATATATATATATATATATAAAGAGTTATTATTTTTATTGGAAAAAATTATATATATTTAAGGTACAACATTTTGCTTGCTTCTGAGAGCTTCTCGCTTCTCAGGCCTCCACGTCAAGCATCTGCATTTATTAAAAAATCTAAATTTGATTCCATTTCTTTCCTAGGATCTCTCCTTCTTTCTCTCACGAGGAAGAATACCTAGAGGCTCTCAAAGACCGAAGCCACCCTGCGGAATCGATCTCCCCTCTCTCCCATGAGGAAGAATACCGAAAGGCTCTCATACAAGGGGTTTTGCTCCTTAACGTGTGGATGCGACTGACTGCTGGGGCGTCGGGGAACAGAATAGTGGGAACGATTCAGAAAGCTAGGGAAGGAGGAGAAAGGAGAGCGACAGAGAAAATGGCGGCGGTTCACGATAGATGCAATCACAGGTTCGTTTTCTTCAATTGTGGTAGGTTATGTAAGAGCAACGAGGAGCTTCCGTAAGCAAGCGAGGCATTGCGGTGCGGCCATCGATAACAAGGAAGAAGACTGATGCACTGTGAATTCCTGCAGGTAACGGAGTCATGTTTGAGGTATTTGAATCAGATGTTTGTTTTGATTTGATTTTAAGATCGGGGTTGTCTCAAAGTTTTCTATTCGTTTGATTGAGTTAGGGTTTCGATTGGTTTCAATATCATGTCGAATCATCTCGAGGGTTGATGGGTTTGATCCATAAAAAGCTTCGGCATGCCCTAGCTACCAACCGTCTAAGAAGCCTTAAGAAAAAAAGGCTCAACTTGAAGATGAGCTCTCTGATTTATGGGGTAACAATATTTCTGAGGGCTTTGATCGTGATAATCTTCTGAGAAATCTGGTGAAAGAAGAGGCTAGACACAAGAGAAAATCGAAAGAAGTTAAAAAACCGAGCAAGAAAGAAAGGAAGAAGGTGAAGACGGTGTCAATACATGATGACCCAGATTTCGATGTTGTCTTGGATGCAACTTCTGCAGGTTTCGTTGAAACGGTCAGTCATATGCTCACTTGATAATCTTGAAATCATATCCTATTGTGAAATATTTGTATGTGGTAATTTTAACTCCATTTTTCTCTAGGAAAGGGGTGAATTGGTCAAATAAGGAATTTTAACTCCTTTTCATAAGCTTGAGGGTTTTGAACGTCGACTTCAAAAACCCGGGTCATCCAATTGGCATAACGTACCTAAACAAGAAGATGAAAATGACAATATGAGGACTCTGCAAGTATCGCTAGAGTTGTCTAATCAATGTCTTTGGCATCAAATGCTCTCCCAACTACCAAGCTGCTGGATGTAGAAGAATTGTCAAAGGTTGAGGCACCCACTGTTCCTTTTTAGAAGAATAAGAAAACCTTATAAGACTAATGATTCTTTGGGAAAAAAAAAGTGGAGAAAGGTAAAGCTACTGATATTAAGAAGAAGCGGCCTTTACCAGAGAGGAAATGGAGACAACGGGTTTCCTGTGAAAATATCGATCTTCACGAAACTGGTATGGTTTATTGCTATTACTTTATGGATGTGAAACACAGAATGATATGAAGTAGAGATACAATCACATAAGGCAGCAATGTAAATTAATCTCCATATATTCTGTAAGCCTAGGATCCAATATTACATTAGGATTATGTTTATGTTTATAGAAACAATCATTGGATTTCTAATCTAGCTTTTGATCATTGGATTTTCCATTGTAATAATACTTCATTTATTTATTTGCTAATATGTCAAAGCTTTGCTTTTGAAAACAATACGGCTTAGATGCCTTCATTTCAATGAATCCAAGAAAGAAAAGGGCTTTGAGTTCTCATATTCAATTTCGTCTAATTGATTGTTGCAGAGGATAGAAAGAGAATCTTAACCACTTCCAGTTGTGAGGAAGAACAGCTAGGCGACGTTGATGACAGAGACGATGAGACATCATTTGTATTGCTTGAAGGAGGATTAAAAATTCCTGAAAATATATTTAGCAAAGGTTTTCGAGTATCAAAGAGTAGGAGTGGGGTGGCTTTGGGAACTTCATTGTCAAAGGTCTGGTGGCATTATTGGGGACGAGATGGGTCTCGGTAAGACTATACAAGTCTTTTCTTGGATCCTTGCATTTCAGCAAGATGTACAAACCAAGCTTTGTCATATGTCCTGTTACGCTCGTGCGTCATTGGAGAAGAGAAGCACGAAAATGGTACCCAGGCCTTCACGTGGAGATACTGCATGACTCGGCGCCAGATTTTGACCACAAGAAAGGACGAGGAAAGGCCTATGATAGTGGTTATGACAACGAAGGTTCGTTTGACAATGACTCAGAGAACAACTTATCAAAAAAACCAAGAATGGGATTCTTTGATAAAGCGAGTTCTGAGATCTGATTCGGGGCAGCTCATCATCACATATGGGCAACTGCGACTGCTTGGCGAGAAGCTGCTTGATATTGAATACGGCTATGCAGTATTGGATGAAGGTCACCGTATCTGAAATCCGAATGTCGATATTACTGTGGTATGCAAACAACTGCAGACCATCCACCGGATAATTATGAATGGAGCGCCAATTTTTCTCGGAATACATCGCTTGTATTCAAGATTCTTGCGGACGTATGCTCACAAGACCTTCTCTGAATAATCTGTGCAAGGCAAGTTTTTGAAGGATCTCTGCTCTAGATAACTAAAGAGGAAGTTCATATGGGCATCATGTTTTAATACTTTCTTTGATTTGTTTTTCAGGTTGTACTGGGATATGAAGTCAGGAAGGATGGTGCACCCCATGATTGTATACACGATGCAGCTGCTGCGATGAAGCTTGTCCTTACGGTAATAGAAAAAGGAGTACACACGACAGTCACAATAACCAAAGATGTAAGAGTGGTTCTGGCTAATCCATTTAAATTCAAACGAATTCAATTTATACTTTCTAATTGATATGTCTGCATATTGTAGATGCTGGAGACTGAGATGGCAAGGCTCTTCATGCACAAAATCCCTCATGATGTGCCATCTGAAGAATTGAGTGCAATTATTTCTAGGAATTTTATGCTTGAAGTTAAGATGGAATTCTGAATAACAAGAACTTGTACGACCTTATGTTGTTCTTTGTAGTTACACACTCGAATGATACAAGGATATAAAGCACAGATTTTAGAGATCATCTTCTCCGATCAATATCTGTGTTGGTACAATACAAAGAGTACCTGGAAACTTTCGAGAACAATGAGGCAGCTATTCTTTATATGCCTTCAGCACTGTTGTCTGCTTTTGACAACAAATCTTGGATGTAAGTCACAAATATACTTCTTTGATTGTGTAGGGGTTTAGGGTTTAGTTCGTTAAAATATGGAGAATCGTCATTGTCATCCATCATTTTTTGTAGCTCATATCATGGACTTGATCATGATATTTTAGGGTTTAGATTAGATGATGATATATTGTTCTCATCTTTCCTATTCAACGCTGTTGTCTGCCTTTGACAACAGATCTTGGATGTCAGTCACAAATATACTTCTTTGATTTTGTAAGGGTTTAGGGTTTAGTTCGTTAAATATGGAGAATCGTCATTGTCATCCATCATTTTTTGTAGCTCATATCATGGACTTGATTATGATATTTTAGGGTTTAGATTAGATGATGATATATCGTTCTCATCTTTCCTATTCTGAAAATGTGCCTTACACAAATATAACAGTCTTGATTCAGTGATGGTAAATGGTTCGATTCTGTGTTTTTCCCTCTTATAGCTTTGTACAATGTTGATATTATATTTGTTAGAAATTAGTAATCTGTTATATTTTGTTGTCAAGGTGATGTGTTCATGTTTGTTGTTTCCGATCAATATTTCCGCATTGGGTTTTGACAATATATTTTATCATATCTAATAAACAATAATCGCTTTTATTGTTTAAATCAAGATTTATTAAAATTTTATTTCAATTATATGCAACCAATATAATTTGCTTTTAATCCTTTTTATCTTATTTTTCAATAAATAGAATCTATACAATTATACATAAATAATTTTTTATGCTAAAAATATAAATAATTAAACATACACTTTAATATTTCGATTAAAATTTACATAACGATATCATAGACCACGCATCGCGCGCCGACCTAGACCTAGTTTTAAATAAAAATACAAAACAAAAAAGTAGAAAAAATATGGGGGGATTATCAAAAATGCCCCTGTAGGGCTAAAGTTCTTCAAAAATGCCCTTGGCTGAAAAAAAAGTTTCAACTTCAAATCTACCCTTAAAATATTGATAATCCCATATTACCCTTGACGACAATTTTTCTCTCTCCTCTAGAGCACTTCTAATTCTCGCGCAAAAATTACTGTTCCCCCACACCTCAACGGATTCGACGAGAGTAGCTTGCAATCGGCATCAGATTCGCTGCCAATAGGTTGAAATTCTTTGTTGTCAACAAAGAAGCTTGCAATTAAGCACGTTCCGCAGAAAAATGAGGTATGTATAATGAGTTTTTCGTGTTTCTCTTGTATTTATTGCAATGTCAAAGGTGATAGAGTGGGTCACAGAGTCGTACGGTCGCATTGGGTCACAGAGTCTCATCGAGGGGTCAAGGGGATCAAAGGTCGTCGCAGAGGTCCAAGGGTAAATGGGTCGAAAAGGGTGAAAGGGTCGCAGGGGTCCAAGGGTAAATGGGTCGAAAAGGGTGAAAGGGTCGCAGGGGTCCAAGGGTAAATGGGTCGCAAAGGGTCAAAGGGTCGCAGGGGTCCAAGGGTCGGATGGGAAAGGGGTCGCAAAGGGTTCAAAGGGTCGCATGGGTCCAAGGGTCGCATGGTAAAGGGGTCGCAAAGGGTTCAAAGGGTCGCATGGGTCCAAGGGTCGCATGGTAAAGGGGTCGCAAAGGGTTCAAAGGGTCGCATGGGTCCAAGGGTCGCATGGTAAAGGGGTCGCAAAGGGTTCAAAGGGTCGCAGAGGTAAAGGGGTCGTAGGGGTCCAAGGTTCGCAGAGGTAAAGGGTCGCAGGGGTCCAAGGGTCGCAAGGGTCGCAAGGGTTGCAAGGGGTCACAAGGGTCGCAAGGGTCGCAACGGTCGCAGGGGTCCAAGGGTCGCAAGGGGTCGCAGGGGAAAGGGGTCGCAAAGGGTTAAAAGGGTCGCAAAGGGTTAAAAGGGTCGCAAAGGGTTAAAAGGGTCGCAAATGGGTCACGGAATTTACCCCTCTTTTTATGTTTTTGTTACAGGTGTAATGGATACGGTGGATGAGAAAATCACACTGATTTATTTTTTGTATGATGGTAAATGGGAAAAAAACCCAAATGGAGAATCTGAATGGGTTGGTAGAGTTCAGGAAAACCAGAGAGTATTTTTCTTATGTCCTCCGTTTAGTCTGACATACCAGCAACTGATTGATAAGTTATGCACAGAGATGATGGTGGATAATAATACAACGAAGTTGAAGTTAAGCTATTTGCCCAATATTTGTGAAAATAGGAAGCCGACATATATAATGAATGACAAACATCTTATTTGTTATCTGTTCGATCGCATAAGAGGAATTCGACCACTATTGTATGTGGAGATAGATACGGCAGGTGTGAATTGTGAAATCGAAATTGAGAGGGAAATTGAGCCTCTAATTCCGGCTTTTGGAAGCATTGCTAAAGAAGGTGAGGATCGAGGTGTTGTAGATTATGATGACTGTGTTATTGTAGATCTAGATAAAAGTAGAGTTGATGAGAGTAATCCGGAGACGGATGATTCTGATAGTGAACATACAAGCGGGTTAAGAGAAGAATGTGGGTGTGCCATGAATGTGGTAGTTGATGGAGTCGTTTGTGGCAAGAATAAAGTTGTTTCTGATGTGCGAGCAGAGCATAAGTATGGTGATGGTGAGAACAACTCGCAAATGGTTGTTCACAATGGCGAAAATAATATCTTCGAGTTCGGAGATGGATTGGATCTTAAAATTGGGCAAGAGTTTGATAGCAAGAAGGATGTACAAGCATTTGTAAGGAAGGGTTCAATCGAAGCTTCGTTTAGATATACAACATTGAGATCTGATACGAAGCTGTGGGAAGTACGATGCAAGTTTTCCGGAAATGGTTGTAAATGGAAATTACGTGTGGCAGCAATCCCGAATTCCAAACGGTTTAGTGTGAGAACACATCATCCCATTCATAATTGTTCACCTGTATGTAAACGCACCGAAGCTACAAAGGGTACAGCGCAAATGGTTAAGGATTATTTGAAGGAGGAATTTGCCGGAAGTTATGAAACACCTCCAGCAAAAGAATTGATGGCTCGTGTAAAAGCAAAATATGGTGCCAATGTATCGTATTTGATGGCATTAAGAGGCAAATGCGGTGCTCAAAAGGATATTCGTGGTGATGACTTTGAACATTATAGGAGGCTTCCAGGGTGGTTGTACATGTTTTATATAAGAAATCCCGGATCTGTCGCAGATATTCAGTTCGACAATGATGGGAAAAGCTTCAAATACCTTTTTATGGCTGTCGGAGCGGCTATAAGGGGATGGAAATACATGCGTAAAGTGGTTGCCGTGGATGCGACCTTTCTGATAGGAGTGTACAAGGGAGCATTGATTGTGGCGACCGCGCAAGATGGTGAACATCACCAATATCCTCTTTCATGGAGAATAGCTGACAGAGAGAAGGATGAATCATGGACGTGGTTTATGTCAAGATTGCAACAGGTGGTACCGGACGGACGTGATGTCGTTGTGATATCTGATCGCCATAAAAGCTTGATCAAAGCAGTCAAAGAAGTGTATAAAGAAGCTGATCATGGTTTTTGTGCGCGTCATATATCGCAAAATATAAAGAGCTACGTTAATAAAGGCCATGGTTGAAAGACTTCACGGGGTGATACTGTGGCGGAAATGTTCTTCAGATGTGCGTCAGCATACACGGAGAACGAATTTGAAGTGCTATTGAATGATTTGAAGGCCATGTATCCTAATGTTGCAAAGTATTTGGAGAAAGAGGAACTTGATCCCGTTAAGTGGGCAAGATTCAAATTTAAGAGGGAACGGTACAACTTATTAACAACTAATGGTGCCGAGTCGATAAACTCAACGTTGAGGAAGTCAAAAAAAATTGACGATCCTAGGGCTTTTACATGTTTGGTTGGGAAAGACAGTGGAATGGTTCAATAGGTATAGGTTGGAAGCAGCTACCCGTGATGATTCTCAAAAGTTAAAACCTTACGTTGAGAAAAGGTTACATGCACGGTTTGGACAGGCATCCAAGTATGATGTTATTGAATTTAACAGTCTGAGTGATGAGTATGAGGTGAGAAATGAGATGGGTAGAAGATTTGTAGTGAGTCTTCAAAAAAGAACGTGCGAATGCAAAATGTTTAACGTAGATATGTATCCATGCAGTCACGCAATTGCGACAGCACATAAGGTTGATAAAGGTGACAAGATACCAGATCTATGTTCACACTACTACATTCGAGAGACATGGCGTTTGGCTTACCAAGAAACCGTGTATCCGGTTCCTGATTGCAATGATTGGGACATTCCCCCTGAAGTGTCTCAGCATGTGTTTGAACCTCCTATACTGGCTCAGAAAAGGCAAAGCGGGAGGCCTAAAGTGAATCATTATCCTGGACCCGGTGAGGCTCGGAGAAGTACCCCGTCTTCGTCGAGACAAACCCAAACCCCATGTGTGTCGCCACAAACCCCATCTTCTTCGTCGATACAAAACCCATTTGTGTCGACACAAACCCCGCCTGCTGCGTCGTTACAAATCCCATCTTCAAAAGCCAGCATCACTGGCAGCGTTCTAAACGTGACAACCGAGACAACGCCGACTTTAAAAAAAAGAAAGCTTTGTTAGTTAGTAATTGTGTAATACTATATTATTTGTATTATTTTGATTAAAGTTTTTGGGACTTTCATCCTTATAATTTGATAAATTCTTCATTATAATCTGACCCATGCAACCCTCAATTGGATTAAATTAGAAACCATCCGACTCATTCGACCTCATGCGAACAAATATGACTCATGCGACCAATGCGACCATACGACCAATGCCATTATCAATTTAGGATCAATATAGACTATAATATAAATAATATCGACATTCGAGAACAATGTTGAATGTATTTTTTGAAATTTTGTCAAACTCATCCGATGAGTTCTTAAAACACTACTATCGCTTTTGTAGCACAGACATTGGTTATACACAACTCAAATAGGGACACATGGGTCATAATCTGTTTTAACCATTGATTGACGTCCATGCGACTCTAATTTGTAATTAATTAGTTTGACGTTATAAATGTATTGTTTGATTGGTTTTGGTCATTTTATCATCTTAAACCCGTAAATTCGCCGAGTTCGCATCTATTCATCAATATATGCGACCGTACGACCCATGCGACTCTAATTTGTAATTCATTAATTTGATGTTATAAATGTATTGTTTGATTGGTTTTTTTCATTTTATCATCTTAAACCCGTAAATTCGCCGAGTTCGCATCTATTCATCAATATATGCGACCCTCATTTGGAATTAATTAATTTGTAGTTGTAAATGTATTGTTTTGATTGTTTTTTACATTTTATCATTGTTAATCCGTAAATTCGTGGATTTCGCATAAATTGATCCTTATATGCGATCATGTCACCCATGCGACCCGCCGAAAATTCCGTCACCAAAATTCCCGCCGAACTTTTCATCATATTTGAAAATTTTTTAAAAGATTACATCTGCAAGTCATGTCTTTTCGAATCCCCTCTGACGGCGATTTGATATCCAGGTCATGTCTTTTCCAATTACAGTTGTTTCCTTCTTAACAATAACAACACAAACTCTCTCTCTACTCTCGTTCCTTCAATTTTCCCGAAAATGTCACAGTTCCCTTCTTTCTTGAGAGAGATTTTTCCGCGCTATCTGGATGAGAACTACATTGTAATCTTCTTCATCAGTCTCTGTCGGTGTGTTACACGTAGAGAATGTAATGATTTGACTTGTTTTTTCATTTTTTGTTACAGGACCTAGACTTAAGTATTGGGGATTACTTACTTTTCACTCACGAAGGTGACATGGTCTTTCGCGTCAGCTTCGCCACTCCTGCTCCAAGGATTTTACGAGAAACTGTGGTACCAGTCACTCGTTCGAATCTGGCTGTAGCTGAAGAGGTAAATTAAAGTAATATG
>CM071870.1:29516823-29547638 GCA_036759665.1 Gynandropsis gynandra | reverse complement strand
AAGGATAAATTGACTAACGCCCCGTTGCTTATATTACCTGACTTTCTTAAAACTTTCGAGATTGAGTGTGATGCGTCAGGAATAGGCATTGGAGCAGTCTTAATGCAGGATCGGCAGCCGGTCGCCTATTTCAGCGAGAAACTCGGAGGAGCCACTCTTAACTACGCTACCTACGACAAGGAGTTGTACGCACTTGTTCGGGCATTACAGACTTGGCAACATTACCTATGGCCGAAGGAGTTTGTAATCCATACCGACCATGAATCGCTCAAGTATATAAAGGGTCAAAACAAGCTGAGCAAGAGACACGCAAGGTGGGTAGAATTTATTGAGACGTTTCCTTACGTCATCAAGTACAAGCAAGGTACGGAAAACGTCGTGGCTGATGCCTTGTCCCGAAGGTATGGTTTACTGAGTACCTTAGATGTGAAATTACTAGGTTTTGAACACATCAAAGAATTATACGCAACTGACCTAGAATTTGGAGAAACCTATAAAAATTGTGAGAAATTTGCATTTGGACATTTCTATAGGCATGAAGATTATTTATTTTACGATAGTCGTTTATGCGTGCCTAACTGCTCTTTGAGGGAGTTATTTGTTAGAGAAGCCCACTGTGGTGGACTCATGGGCCATTTTGGAGTCGCCAAGACTTTGAAAACATTGCAGGACCATTTCTACTGGCCACACATGAAATGAGATGTGGAACGTACCTGCGAGCGATGCGTCGCTTGTAAACAGGCTAAGTCCAAAAGTTAGCCTAACGGTTTGTACACTCCACTCCCTATCCCAACTCATCCTTGGACAGACATATCAATGGATTTCGTGATTGGGTTGCCTAGGTCTAAAACCGGAAAGGACTCTATTTTTGTGGTAGTAGATAGGTTTTCAAAAATGGCACATTTTATACCATGTCATAAATCGGATGATGCATTGCATGTAGCCGAATTGTTCTTCAAAGAAGTAGTACGTTTGCATGACATGCCTAACACCATAGTTTCCGATAGGGATACCAAATTCCTTAGTTAGTTCTGGAAAACTTTGTGGTCCAAGTTAGGAACCAAACTGTTATTTTCTACAACTTGTCATCCACAAACCGATGGTCAAACCGAAGTAGTAAACCGAACCCTAGGTACCTTACTACGTGCATTAGTTAGGAAGAATTTAAAAATATGGGAAGATTGTTTACCGCATGCTGAGCGCATATAACACCATGCCGTACATTCTGCATCAAAATTCTCTCCTTTCGAGATTGTGTATGGGTTCAATCCTGCTTCACCCCTGGATCTATTACCTTTACCATCAAGTGACCCAAGCAAATTCACGAAAAGGCAAGGAAAAACATCGAGGACAAGACCAAGCTTTATATTAAGCAAGCGAACAAAGGACGGAAGAAGATGCCCTTCAAGCCCGGTGATCAAGTCTGGATTCACCTGAGGAAGGAGCGTTTCCCAAATGAGCGCAAGTCAAAGCTCATGCCCCGAATCGACGGTCCATTTACCGTGACCAGAAAGATCAGCAACAACGCCTATCGGCTGGATCTGCGAGGTAAGTATAACGTGAGTTCTAGTTTCAACGTTTCTGACTTAATGCCTTATGTTGCAGATCAAGCGGATTTGAGGGCAAATCCTTTTGAAGAAGGGGGCATGATATGATCCTGGAGGACGCTGAAGACGCGACCATCAGATGCAAACCTCAATTGTGCCACATACGATAAAGAGCTTTACGCGCTTGTGAGAGCGTTGCGAACGTGGCAGCACCAACTATGGCGCTTTCGAGCTCGGAAGCGAATGATTTTCAAACCCGGAGATCACGTGTGGATTCACCTAAGGAAAGAGCGTTTTCCGAACGAGCGGAAGTCAAAGCTCATGCCTCGGATCGACGGTCCATTCACTGTGACCAAGAAGATCAGCAACAACGCCTACCGGCTAGATCTGCGAGGTAAGTATAACATAAGTTCTAGTTTCAACGTTTCTGACTTAATGCCTTTTGTTGCAGATCATGCGGATTTGAGGACAAATCCTTTTGAAGAGGAGGGGCATGATATGATCCTGGAGGACGCCGACGACGTGACCAACAACGCAGAAGGGGACGCGACCTGCGGCGCGGAAGAAGAAGAAATCGGTGCGGCCCGAGCCGCCAACAACGCGGCCCGAGACGCCAACCCCGCAACCCGAGACGCGATTAGGTCACGATACGTAGGTCCCGTAACCCGAGCTAGAGCCATGGAGGAAGAAGCCTTGATCTTACCCGCCGGTCCCGTGACCCGAGCCAAGGCCGCGAAGCTCAAAGACGCTATTGTCGGGATTCTTACGACCATCCACACACACGAAGGGTATGCTAGTTCACGCGATGTCACGAATTTCAAGAACGTCATCAGAGCCGAAGCTCGACCCGCTATGGTCATTGATTAGGTTAAGTGACCCGCGTGTACTCTTTTCCCCTCGTCGGTTTTGTCCCACCGGGTTTTCCGATGACGGGTTTTTAACGAGGCCGCGAGGCGCTTATTTTCCCGCAACCTAATTAATGATCGGACGCGAGACACGAGTCGGACGCAATACAAGGTGCACGGCCAACAAGAAGTTTATCTTCTTGTTTGAAGAATTCAAGACAATTAAGAAGGCCTTTGCATGAAGAGAAGCATTTAATGAACTTGATTTTGAATTTTTCTTGTTTTTATCTTTATATGGCCGTCCACCCCTTGTAGCAAGAAGAATCCAACTTTTTATCAACTTTGAAATTTATCTTTGAATTGATCTTTGATCATTCTCGAATTCCCTTTGTGAATTCTTTGGGTTGTTGGTGCGTAATATCCAGCTTCCTACTCGTTGGTGCGTCATATCCATCGAGCCGTTCGTTCTTCCTTGGTGCGTCATATCCATCGAAGACGAACTCGGTAAATCGAGAGCCTTCCGCAACTCTCGTGCGACCATTCGTTCCACACACCCTTGTGCAATTCGTTGCAGCAAGGCATATCCGTCACTAACCAAGTCTAGAGCGTCGATTCAGTCAGGATCGCGTCAGCATGCCAAACACCATAGTTTCTTATAGTCTAATGTCAAGTTTTAAAGCCATTTCAAGAAAAATTTATTGTCAAAACTAAGAACAAAATAGTTATTTCAATAACACACTATCTGCGAATTGACAAACATAATGAGATTATTAATCGAACATTTTTTTTGTTTAATATGAAGTTTAGTGAAAAAAACTTGAAAACTTAAAGAAATTGTTTTCTATACATTGAGTTTGTCTATAATCGAACAATCCATTTGATGAATAACATTTTCCTTTTGGCAGGACATGAGATAGTATTTGAGTGAATAGGTGCTACTTATGGGTTATAAAATACTATTGATTGTTGTGGAATTGAGCATGATAGATTCAAAAAATTTAGAAATTAAAGCAATTGATATAAATGAAGTTTTTTTTATCTCTTTATAGGAACCACCATCTATTTCATAACCTTGATGCTATTGAAAAATTTATTTGATAACATTATCAAAAAGATAATGAATGTCTCTGAAAAGTCGAAAGAAAAAGTGATATCATGGCTAGTTATTATAGATATATATGCATCAAAGGAACTCAAACTTAGTAGAGGTGTTAAAACATATGTACCCATTTTAGACAACATTGGAGCACAAAATGCAATTTTAAAATGGTTCAAAAAGCTAAATTTCTAGACAATTATACGACAAATAAAACTAGACTTTCATGATTCTTAAGCAGATTTTGTAGTTCGAGTATCAATAATTAATTGGACTAAAATTGATACTTTTCTACTATGATTGTCGATCCAACTATTATGATTGAGTCGATCCAACGATCGTAAGAGGAACTACAAAAAATAAGAATGGAGGTTTACGATGTCCAGACATCACGTCAATTCTTAAAGTATGATCCTTTTATCTTATCATTGCAAGCTATTCAGACTGTTATACTCATGTATCTGAATAAAAGATGACATGCAATTTTTGGAGTGTGAGTGTGAAGGTTTGTTCTAGAGGTACAATTTTACTGGATGACGGGATACGAAGGATAAATTCAAACAAAACGATAACATGTGGCTAAACATAATGATATATCATTGTTATACATGTATTCCCCAATTTATTAGTACTTCTCATCGAATTCAACATTATTAGAAGGTATATTTCGAAACATTAAATAGATTTAGTGCAATTTGATTGTTGTACATATCGGTTTGTTGTATGTTTTAGGTGTAATTTAACTTGGAATTCGTTAATTTACAAAGAATTACTAGGTTTTTAAGTATTTATTTCAATGAATTTGAAGATTAAGTTTCATTAAGAGTATAAATTTTTTTAGGTATGAATTTTTATTTTGGGTTTGGCTTTCAGTTCGGTTTAGAAATTGGTTTTGTGTCTGCTTTTGGGTGCAGTTTAGGTTTGAGTTTCAGTTTATGGTTTTACTATTTAGAAATTTCAATTGGTTTAAATTGGATTGTGATGGCTATGCTGGATTTGATATCGTGTTGGTATTGAGTTGGACTTTGGTTTGCGTTAGGATTTATTTAAGGTTTGTTTGATGTTCGGATTTCGTATCCAATTAGTTTATGTATTGCAGCATATCTCCACAATCAAATAGGCATGGTTCAACTATTTCGTTCTCGTCACGACTTCGAGTCCCAAAACGATTCCAAACACAACGAGTGGGTCACAACCACACAATTCATTGTCGATCTCATCACTGCCACAACTCAATCCTACGGGCTACCAAAGATGATCGCTTTCTTACCTCGTCATGCCGAACACACGTCTACACGTTGGTTAAACCTAGAAAAAGTTATCACTATGCATGACAACATATTAATAAATTTAAAATTATAATAATTTTAATAAAAGAGAAGTATTTTGGCCAGTATACGAGCTAGACATCAACGCCACAACATTATAGATTATTGTTGGAATGTGTTTATGGAATGTTATAATATCAAATTTTTAATCAGTGTTTATAATTACTTACTTTTATTATCTTCTTTATTTATTTATTTAAACAAAATGGTATTGGGAATCCCAATACAATAATATAGATTATGATGGGTGGAATAATCTAGTGGCTTGTGATCCCCATTCTGAAAACTGTCCTCTATATTTCATCGCTCTGGCGATCTAGGATGCACCTAAGCACCTGTCATCCGTTAGTATAGTCTTGGAATTTCTCAAGCAAAGCGAGAAAGCTAAGAGAAGCCAGAAAAATCCCGTTATACTAGATTTGACTTGATAAGTAAATTCTTAAAATTTTTCTAATTATCTTTTCAATAAGAATATATATTTTGATTGAAACAAGAAAACAATTAATCTTCAAATCTTTGGGAGTTTATGCGAATTATCCATCGAAAACAAGACAAAATATGGATTCATAGAAAGGCTAGAAAAATATGGATTATAATTTTATATGTAGTTATATATATATATATATATATATATATATATCAAAAGCAGAAAGAATTAATGCAATCCCAATAGGGAGTGGAGAATCAGGGCGAAGGATAAGACCGTTAGGGATGAGCCAAATATGGAAGTAAATATTTTAAATGAAATTAGATTATGTTTTAAAATTTGTAATATACATTTGATGATAATACTTTTTTTTACAATTTTTTTAGAAAAATGTATATTCAATTTAGGCTCTTTGATGTCCCAAATCACAAGGAGTTCGATGGCTACACACGAGGATGTTCACTACAAAAAAACAGACGATTTCCAATGGACATATCTGTTGGAAATCACCGAAAATCCGTTGCAAAAACCGATTCCCAACGAACGACAATGGATCTGAACCCTTTGGGGAACGTGCATTACAAATCGGGATTCGTTGCGATTCCCAACGGCGTTCCAACGAGCAATATCCATTGAAAAATTTTGATGAACGCCCAACTGATGAACCCATTAGCAAATTGTAATGGATGCTCGTTGAAACCTTTGTAACAGATGTCCGTTAAAAAATTGCAACGGACGCCCATTAAAATATTGTAACGGATGTCTGTTACAATAGTGTAACAGGCGTCCGGTGCCACACCGTTGCGAAAAAAGCGGGAATTCAAAATTTTCAACGGGCATCCGTTGCAAACTTGCAAAAAATGGCAACGGACATCCACTACAAAATGGCGGAAAATGGCAACGGATATCCCTTACGATTTGGTGGGAAAATGAATTGTTTCTAACGGGCATTGGTTGGAAAGTTGTTTAAAAAATAAAAAATAAAAAAAATAAAAAATAAAAATTATTTTTACAAAAATTAAAAGTTTTTAATTAAACTAATAAAAGTTTTTACAAAAAATTAAACCTAAATCTATTACAATTCATTTAAATCGGTTGGGCCGATATCATCTCCGGGGTCACCAGCACCTCTGGAAGGCGTTGCATCTGATCGATACCCGGTTCTTACCGCGGCGTTGATCCCCTCTCTTCTGGCTGGATAGAAACTCTATGATGCTCTCCATGTGCTACACTTGTGATCGTGTTGCCTGTAGTTAGGCTTGAGTGTCTCGAAGTTGTGCTTCGAGATCCTCGATATGTCGTTGCTGCATCTAGCTCTCTTGGACCACGAGAGGTACCGTCGTGGCGTTCTCGACCATATCTTATTGAATTGCCCCAAGACGGTATAAACGCCTCTTATCTGGTCTAACCAACTACAAAGCAAAGAAAATTAGAGTTAGAATTTTTTACAAAAGTTTATATGAATAATCGAAAGATAAAATACTAAATGTTTATCTCCAAATAAATTTTGTTCTTTTGTAAAGGACTGAGGTCGTTCGGAGTTGAACCGCAAACTTGTGATTGATGTATGATTTTCTCCGTCATAGCTTTCACGGTTCTTTCCGCTCGAGGGTCGACGAGTTCATGTTTGTCGCTCTCTTCTCGATGACCGGCTTCTTCTTGGCGTGGGTTTCCACTACCAGCTCAAGAAGAGTCGATTCTCTTCCTATCCTTTGCATATGTCGTATAAAATAAATATAATTAGATAAATATAATAAAAAACCAAAAATTTAAATAATAATAAATTTACCAATTCTTGATTTCTCTTCGCGAATGATTTTAATCCCAAAGTATGGCGATGCAGATCATCTCCAGGAACCTTCTCGCCATACCGATATTGTTTGGCCTTCTCGCTCTTGGCGTTGAAGTCTTCAGACTTCCAATGTTGAATAATTTGATTGAAGACCACATCTGTTGCCCAAGTCAATTTGCGATTCTTGGTGTAGTAGTTGTGCTTGGTGTTGTTCATCATCAAGCGCATCCGAGCCTGCATGTCGCGCATCCATGCCGTATACATGCGCGTCGTATTCTTCTTCCGCCATCTGTATGCGTGCTACAAAATACTTTATAATGAGTTAGTTTATAATATTTATAAATAATCATTTCAAATAAAATTGTAATTAAAAATACACTCACGATAAAGGTGCACCACCATCGATGGCATATGACTTCTAGCGTAACTTGCGAGGAATAATAAAGTTGGTCATGTAAGGACCCTTGGATAATGTTGTTGTTCGTAAGCTTTCGAACATCATCCACGTAAAACCTACCCATGAAAATTAAATAATTATATAACAATTATAAAGTAAAACAATATAAAAGTATATAAAATTAAATTTACCATAGCGTCCCGAGAGGACGTTCTGGATCGATAATTGGAAGGGTGGGAAGCCCGTCCAAATTATCGATTAAGGAATCAATATCCACCATATCGTCCTCTTCATCAAATATCGGTGGTGCTGATATTGGTGAAGGAGGAAGATATGGTGGCGGTGGAGGCGAGGGAGGGGCTCCCGCAAAACCAGCCAACATACCTCACGCACCTATAAATCGTCTAGCCCTCATTTCTGGATTTATTGTTTGTAGGTATGGTTTTGTGTGTATGAGGAAGTGTTTAAGAGGATTTTGAAGTTTTGAATTGTGTTGAAAATGAAACTATTCAACGGTTTATATGCAGAATTTCCTAACGGGCATCCGTTGGAATTTCCAACGGATGCCCGTTGGAAATGCATGTTCCCGAGGAAACGGACGGCTAAACGGCGGTTCGTTTCCCCTTGTAACGGGCATCCGTTACAATTTTTAATGGATTCCTGTTGGAAAGTTCTATAGCCTAGAGTAGGCATCACTACAATTTGCAACGGCAACCGTTGCAAAGTGTAACGGATGTCCGTTACAATTTTTCTAACGGCTATCCGTTCCAAATTCGTAACGGATGCCCGCTAGCATTTGTAACTGATGCCCATTAAAAATTGTAATGATCATTCGTTACCCTTTCTTAACGGATGCCCATTATCACAATTGTAACGGCAACGGATGCCCTTTAGCATTTGTAACGGATGCCCATTAAAAATTGTAACGGTCATCCGTTACCCTTTCTTAACGGATGTTCATTAGCATAATTGTAACGGGAATCTGTTGCAAATTTCTAACGGATGCTCGTTACAATTATTCAAAACTTAGAAATTTTTCTAAGTGTCGGAGGTGATTTCTAGTTCCAACGGGCATCCATTAAGAATTCCAATGGATGTCCGTTGGTATTAGATCATATGTAGGCTAAAAACATTGAACCTCATTTATATATGCTTGGATTGTATTTTCATTTCGATTGTTCGATTACACATCATTTACATTACATTACTCATCTAAAAACATTGAACATCATTTACATTACACATTATTGTATTTACATTTTTTCTTCAATAGATTCATCGATTGGCGAGTCTTCCTTCGATTTTTCATTGAATTCATCATCGTTTTTATCTTCAGCATCTTCGGTTCAACGTCTTCATAATAGCATATGAATTCTCCGTCTATGTCAACTCTTTCGAGAATCTCCTCTTGATTGTATGTATCAATTAAACAAATCGACTGCTGATGATCGGGTTGCAACGGATCTTCTTTATTATATGAGCCTATAATTCCTCGTGGATTGATCTTTACTACGGCCCACCACTCCTCTCTTCGACGTTTAAATGTTGTTGGATATTGCACATAACATACTTGATCTATTGTGATGAATGGATCATACTTACCATATTGTCGTGCCGGATTGATGTCAATTCCTCCCCATCGGTTTTTTCGTATTCCATATCTTACGGTTGGATCGAATCACTAACATTTAATAAGCATCACCTTCAACCCAACGAGACCGAGATATTCCACTTGTAGGATTTGGTGCAAAATGTCGTACAAGTTATCACCCTCTATTTCACTATTAACACAAACACCATAATTGTATGTGATTCTATGTATTCCGTGTTCGTACATGTGGAACATGTAGCGGCGAGTAAACAAGATTGGCCAACATATAACATTTCGTGAAGGACAATTAGTCAAATCTTCTAACCAAGTTGGAAGTCTTTCATGAGAACATTTCACCTGTATGTATAACATAAAAACGAATGAATACTTTATAATAAATGCAATTAATTTTAATAGATGTGTACACGAGTACTCACGTAATCTCTCAACCACGAGCCATAATGTTGAACTTTCATGTCTGTGAGTTCATTTGCGTTTATAATGAAATTATATCAATATTGTATATTATTATATATATTTAAAAGTTTGAATAATATTGTTTTGTACCTTTTGAACGGTAATAACTCTTGACAATTTAGTAATATATATGTGTGGACGTGATTACACTCCTTTGGTGTTAACAATTATTCCTCAGATTTACCTCTGGTACGTCTAACGTTGTAAACATCTCAGGAACTGTGCCAAACTGCGGATTATATTGCTACAGATAGTTTGTGTTATCATCTGCTGCACGTCGTTTTTTCGTCTGAATATACAATTCGAAATAAAATATGCTGAAATATATGATTTCTTCCAGTCAGTATTGTTTGACAATAGATCCTTCGACCGATGCTTTGATTTTTGTTTTTTTCTTTAAATGAATGAAAAACCTTTCGAAAGGATACATCCATATGAATTGAACTGGCCCACCGAATATTGCCTCATCTGGTAAATGTATTGGCAAATGCTTCATGACATCGAAGAATCAAAGCGGAAAAACTTTTTCAATGCAAATAATATCTCAGATATATTGTTTTTTTATTAATTCCAAGTCATCCTTTTTTAAATTCCTTGAACATATATCTCTGAAAAATATGATGATTCCGCATAGCACATCGTGAACATTCTGTGGTAAGAGCTCAACAAATGCAATTTGAATGAGTCGCTACATGAAACGTGACAATCATGACTTTTCAACCCGATCAGCCTCGAACCAACAATATCCACACACCGAGCAATGTTCGATGCATATCCATCTGGAAACTTAATGTCTTTTTATAAACACTTTAATAATGTCGTTTTTGTCGGACCAGACAATCTGAATACTAGGACATGTGACCTTCCATCTCTTAATTCCAACTCATGTCGTCGGCATATTGTCTTCAAATCTTTCCTTGGTTGTATATTATCCTTAGTTTTACCCGCCACATTCAAAACATTATTGATGATGTTATCGAAAAAGTTCTTTTCGATATGCATAACATCTAAATTATGACGTAATATCAATTCCAATATGGTAGTTCCCAAAAGATATTACGTTTATACCAGTTATGCCATTCACCTTGGCCTTTTGGTTTACGATGCCCACGATCTCCACCGCATTCTACCAATTCTTGCAAATCGCCCATTGTGTTCAATCTTTCGTAAAGGATTTGTGTTCTGGTTTACATGCACGGTGCCTCTTTTTTTTGTACCAAGTTCTTTCGAAATTTTTTTAATCTTTCCGGAAGGCATGTCCATGAGAAAGAAATCTTCTATGACAATCAAACCAACATGGTTTCTTACCATACAGTAGTCGAAATGAATCTGTATCCTCCATACAATATGGACATGCTAATCTTTTGTGCGTGCTCCATCTAGATAACATTCCATAGGCCGAAAAGTCGTTAATTGTCCACAACAAGACCACTTTCAATGTGAAATTTTGTATTGTACTGACGTCATAAGGGAAATTTCCTTCGTTCCACAAATTTCTTAATTCATGAATTAAGGTGTGCAAAAAGACATCGAAAATTTTCTTCGAATGTTCTGGTCCTGGAATCAGCAACGTCAGAAACATTACCTCTCTTTTCAAACACATCACGGGAGGCAAATTATACTGAGATAAAATCACCGACCACAAAGAATATTAACTTCCAGATTATCCATATGGACTAAAACCATCGGTGCACAAGCAAAGATAAACATTTCTCGTTTCATACGCGAACTCCGGAAATATTTAATTGAAATCTTTCCAAGCTTTACCATCCGATCGATGTTGCATTATACCTTCGGTCTTCGAGTGTTTTGCGTGCCATCTCATTACCGTAGTGGTTTTTTTCGATTCAAATACCCTTCTCAACCTATTGGCTACAGGCATAGAGAATATTTTCTTGAAAGGTACATATTTATGTGAAGATGTTTTTTGGCCAAAATCTGCTTGCACCACAAAACTTGCATTCCAACAAGTCTTTATCTTTTCCCTAAAACAACATGCAATTGTTTCTCTAAACATCAATTTTCTCATGTGGTATTCCCAAATCTTTTAACACATTTGTTTCGTAGTATGTCTCGGGAGCTTGATTATTTTCTGGTAAATATTCATGCATGGTTTTGCAAAATGAATCCATGCAATTTTCAGCAACATTGTAGTCTGTTTTTATACTCATCAATCTTTATTGGATATAAAGCAAATAGTACTCAAAAGAAGATTCCCTTTTCGAAAATTTTGATTTGGTAAAAAACTATGTCTGAAAGATTCAAGAGTTATAAGGTGACTTGCTGCATATCAGAAGTTTGAAGAACTTAAAGAAAGGTCAATATAGTGATTCTAATGATGAAGGGTGTTAGAATAAGTATTGTATGTTTCTTTGTTTTTTTAATGCTGAACCAGTCATGCACTTGACCGAGTATGGTGGTGTTACAAATAATGGGCCACTAGTTGAAGCCAAATTTCTTTTTTGTTTCCTATTATAAATAGAGTAATGAAGTAATAGAATAATCTCACTCTTTGAGCATAAATATTTCTGAGTTTACAAAGTTGTCTAACAGTTGGTATTAGAGCGATTTAATAATTCGGAGAGCAATTTTAGTCTCGACAGATAGAGTTCATCGTTGTCTTTCTCTAGTCCTTCCTCCACATCATGGACGACGTCGTGCCGATGGTGGCCATGAACACGTCATTGAGCAGATAATTGAGAAGACGATGGCTTCGATCATCTATCCCATGCTCACACGCACAAACTTTACCGAGTGGTCTCTTGTCATGCGAGTGAAACTGCAAGCTCAAGGGCTATGAGAGACCATCGATCCCGGTCACACAGACTACCACGACGACAGAAATATTCTCGTCGCACTCCTCCGCGTACTGCCGCAATAGATGGAAGTAGGGCTGGCCGTAAAAGACTCCACAAAGGAGGCATGAGATGCGATCAAGACCATACAGATCAGAGTCGAGCGTGTAAAGGATTTCTTGTTACGTCTCACCACCATTGCCAATAACCTATGTGTCCTTGGAGATGATATCACCGACAAGGAAGTAGTAAAGAAGATGTTGCACTGTGTGCCTGAGTACCTTGAGCATGTGATCAAAACTCTCCTCGATCTGAACTCTGATTCAATCCAGGAAAACTTGTCGTTTACGGGCTGTCAAGTAGAGGAAAAAGCCAGCCTTAAACTTGCAAAATGACAACATTGGGCACCCCATTCTCACCGAAGAAGAGTGGCTCACACGTCTGAACGTGGACATGATGGTTCGCGAGGCGGATCCAACGGTGGTGGTCACAATAGACGTCGAGGGAGAGGAAAGGGACGTGGCCGCTTGCGTTGCGTTTGTCTCTCAGATATTGTTTTTGCTTTGGTTGTGTGTCACAATTGTGGTAGAATTGGGCACTGGGTAAAAGAGTGCAAATCCAAATCTACGAATAATGGGTAGGCCCATTTGGCCCAAGAAGATGAAGATTCTTTGCTTGTGGTGGAGGCAGATGCAACTCACACATGTCTACACCAACACCACACCTAGTCTTAGTGACGTGGTTAATCTCAAGTAATAATATACCTAGACTAACGCTTGAGCAAGAATACGGATCGTATAATACTAGGGTTGAACACAAGGAATTGATGCAACTCTAAAGTTATTAAACTAATGGATAAGACGTGTGAAATCGATAAGTGTTGGGAATGCGAATGGAACTAAACTGAACTTATTGTCAGGATAAACTCAATGACTAAACACCACGGGTTTCGAGAGATGCACGATGATGCAATCGAAGTTCTAAAAAGATCATGGTTATAGATATCATTACGTATTCGGGGAATTCAAGCTCTTTCCTAGGGAATGACTTTCCCGATGTGTAAACCCACTATCTAGCATGCGTATACCAATCTCCCAATTGTGTATCTCACCTACTAGATGCATTAAGATCGCTATCCTAATTCCTAAGTTCAATGAATCGAATGGCCAAGGTTCTAAATCAATCGAAACTTCATATCATGGCTACGTTCCAAAATCCAATTCATCTCGCAATGCAATTACATCTTTATAGACAGTCATTCAAGTGGCCAACAAGAACAAAAGCATTATGAACAACCAATCAATCCGAAAAGATCAAATATTATAATCAAACATTAAGGACAAAACTTCATTACAAATCGGCAAAGCTCTCTAACCTATGGCTATGGATCTACTCAGACATGAACTTAGCAAAAGAAATGCAAAAGATAACTAAATTCGACATTGATAGAGAATGAGACCCCTCCCTATTCATATGCCGACGTCTTCAATAGTTCCTTCACGCTCCTGCTACTTCGCTCCGTCCTTCTTCCTCTCTCTGTATGTCTCTGAATGTCTAATCTCGTGTCTCATTTGTCTCCTAGCCCTAGAAGGTTTTTTTCTCATTAATTGCCTGTTCAAACCTTCAAAGTAGTTAGTTCCGGATTTGGCAGCCCGCGCGAGCACAAGTGCAGCCCGGTCGTGCACAGCCTCAGCCCGAGCGTGCACAATAGTCAGCCCGAGCGGGCTATCTTGCCCGTGCGTGTCGTCTTCCAGCCCGAGTCGGGCATGCTCTCGGCGATTTTCAGTGTCAGTTGGAGCCCGAGCGTGTCCCTTTTTGCAGCCCGAGTGGGCATGGTCACCCGACCATGTTCAAGTCATGCCCCAGTCGTGCTAACTCTCGGGGATTTTCAGCCTCAATTTCACAAGTTTAGCCCGAGCGGGCATGGTCCTAGCCCGAGCGTGTAGCCTCTTCTTTGATGTTTCCTCTCTCGATGCTTGAGTGTTCGATTTGAATCCGTGGCCTTGCATGTTGTACCCCTTGTCATTCAATCACGTTTTTGGGGTTGAATTGCCGTACTCACTCGTGTTTTGCTTCATGTCTTCGTTTCCTATACAAAACACGAAATGGTAGATGAAGTCCTCGAATAAACTCGATAAATCGGTAAAATCTAGAAATCTAATCAAAACTAAACCTTAGAATCATGTAAATACTACGACGGATTACGTGTTATCAAACTCTCCCAGACTTAACGTTTGCTCGTCCTCGAGCAAATCTAGAGTCGAGTACAAGAAGAGCTAAACAACAATGGACACCAGCACAAATACTTCGAAGGATTAGCCACCATGCAAAACAACGCGTCACATGAACGCAAGTCTAAGCGTACCTAGTTCAGACTTTTATCAACCGTAAGTCACGAGCCATGCAATCCTATCAATAACCTAAGTCTATTTTATACCCCTAGATAACGTCCAAGCGATCTCCATACCAATTCTCCTAAGCTTGAGATATCATTAAACTCGTATTCTCATTCTTATTCTCTTTTCTTTCTTTTTTTTTTCATTTTTTATAAATCCACGCTTGGTTCCTAGGACGTCGAAGTCAAAGAGGGATGGCTTTCTACTTAGACCCAGGTTGCCTATGGTACACTCATAAGGTCTTGTAACCTTAGCAGAGTGAGAGGTGCATCATTGAAGAACATTTTTCTCTTTTTTTACCGAAGAATACACACACTCTATCCCTTAGGACGTAGAATAGCGCCTCGACCCACCACTTAGACCCGAACCATCGATCTCGATGTACTCATGTCAATATAAACCTGAAACAATTAAAAACTTATCCAAGGTGAGAGCGGAGTATAAGCGTGTGGAATCTAATGAACAATGAACGATAAAATATATAAAACAAAGCAAAGATCAATCGGTATACACGGAGATATGGATACTTGGTACTGAAACCTAGGAGGTGAATGCAACTATAGAACAAGGTTTCAAGCACAACTACTCGACTAATCAATACCCAAAAGACTTCTAAGCAAACCTAGACCATTGTTCACGATTTGACTAAGTCGCACAATAATGTCTAAAGCTCGAAAATTCATGCTAGGTATCCATCCGTTTATTCCTAAAAATAACAAAAATTAACATAAAAAAATCAACATCTAATCCTAATCACATGCATGATACTCGATGAGTACTCCCCCAGACTTGAATGAAACACCGTCCCGGTGTTCAAGACCTAAGAGAATCTCGCATACCAAATAACGGGAAAATAAGGGTTGGAACTTGTGCGCCTTATGTATCTGGCAATCCCGAGTTGGTGATGCGGCTGGACGTTGGTTGCGTCTCCTCCTCAAGGATGATATTGACGTTGGAAAACTTGTGAAAAAGAATCACACAATCCAAAAGAAGGAATACTAACCCATCGAGTACATCAATGTGAAAAGAAAAAGAATAGGTCCGAATATGAAAGAAAATGAAAATGCAAAAGTCGGGTTGCATCCCGAGAAGCGCTTGTTTAAGGTCGCCAGCCTGACCAAAACACTCTACTCATGTGTTGGCTCCAAAAGAGCGAAGACAGTCCGATTGTCTTCCATGTTGTCCCCGTTGCAGAGTTTCAAACGTTGGGCGTTCACTTTGAACGTGCTGTCGTGTCCCATCAGCTCGATAGCGCCATGCGGTGGGATACTTTTGATTGTGAACGGCTCGGACCAGCGTGACTTGAGTTTTCCAGGAAAAAGTTTCAAACGTGAATTGAAAACAAGTACCCCGTCACCTACCTCGAATGTCCGCTAGACTATGTGTCTATCATGCCACCTTTTCGTGCGCTCCTTGTAGATTTTTGCGTTCTCATACGAATGGAGGCTCATCTCCTCTAGATGATGGAGCTGTAACGTCCGTTTCTCAGCAGCTGACTTGTAATCATAATTAAGTGCTTTGATCGCCCAGTATGCTCGGTATTCTAACTCGACCGGTAGATGGCATGCCTTACCGTACACTAGCTGAAACGGAGTCATTCCGATTGGCGTTTTAAATGCTGTACGATAAGCCCATAATGCATCGTCGAGTTTTAGTGCCCAATCCTTCCTAGACCTAGAGACCTTCTTCCCCAAAATCGACTTGATCTCTCGATTAGAAACTTCAACTTGGCCGCTGGTTTGAGGATGATATGGCGTTGCTACCCTATGTCGAATACCGTACTTCTTCAACAACCCTTCTATGATACGGTTCATAAAATGCTTACCTCCATCACTGATCACAACCCTCGGGACTCCAAAACGTGGGAATATGACACGTTTGAACATCTTGGTTACTGGTTTGGAGTCGTTTGTTGGACTTGCCAAAGCTTCTACCCACTTCATTACGTAGTCTACCGCGACTAAGATATAGAGGTTTCCGCACGAGGATGGGAAGGGGCCCATGAAGTCTATTCCCCATACATCAAATGGCTCGAATTCTAGATCATATTGTTGTGGCATTTCATTGCATCTAGAAATATTACCCGTCCTTTGGCAATTGTCGCATGTTGTGACATAGTTGTGGGTGTCCTTGAAGAGTGTAGGCCAATAGAAGCCCGCTTGCAGCACCTTTGCAGCGGTCTTGGATTCAGTAAAGTGTCCTCCATAGCTTGAGGAATGGCAACGTGACAGTATGTGTGGAGATTCTTCTTCGGGGATGCAGTGCCTAAAGATTCCGTCTATGCCTCTTTTGAAAAGATACGGCTCATCCCAATAATACGCCTTGACGTCATGGAGAAACTTCTTTCTCGCATTGTAATTCAGCCCCTTCGGTAATACTCGACAAGCTAGATAATTCACAAAGTCAGTGTACCATGGAATGGAAGTGCAAGTCAAGGACATTACCGCATCATCACGGAGATAATCATCGATAGGAATGCACTCGGGGATTTCAAGACATGAAAGATGACCAGCTATCCCATTCTCGGTTCCTTTCCTATCCCGTATCTCAAGATCAAACTCTTGCAGCAATAGGATCCATCTAATGAGCCACGGCTTTGCGCCTTTCTTAGTGAGTATGTAATGTAAAGCAGCATGATCCGTGTAAACTATTACCTTGGAGACCACTAGGTATGAGCGGAACTTCTCAAATGTAAAGACGATTGCAAGTAACTCCTTCTCGGTTGTGGAGTAGTTGCATTGGGTGTTGTGTAATGTTCGACTAGCATAATAAATGGCATGCAACATCCGATCTTTTCGCTGACCCAAAACTGCCCCAACCGCATAATCGCTCGCATCACACATGAGCTCAAACGGAAGCTCCCAATTCGGCGGTTGAATGATGGGTGGAGAAACCAACGCCTTCTTCAAGTTTTCAAATGCATCTCGACATTCCGCTGTAAACTCAAATGGTATTTCTTTTCCTAATAGATCAGTGAGGGGTTTAAATATCTTTGAGAAATCTTTGATGGAACGTCTAGAGAACGCCGCATGATCTAGGAAACTACGGATGGCCTTAATGTTCCTAGGAGGTGGCAGCTTCTCAATAACTTCAATTTTTGCCTTATCTACCTCAATTCCCCTTGCTGATATTTTATGCCCCAATACGATGCCTTCGCGAACCATAAAATGACATTTCTCCCAATTCAACACAAGATTCGTTTCTACGCACCTGTCTAAAACTTTACGCAAATTGGTTAGACAAACATCAAAGGAAGGTCCATGAACCGAGAAATCGTCCATGAACACTTCCATAATATCACCATTTACATCGGAGAAGATAGAAGTCATATACCGCTGAAATGTAGCAGGTGCATTACACAAACAAAAGGGCATCCGACGATAGGCGAATGTACCGAAGGGGCATGTGAACGTCGTCTTTTCTTGATCATTTGGATGGATTGGTATTTGAAAAAACCTGAATAACAATCAAGAAAACAAAAATAGGAGTGAAGAGCTAAACGTTCAAGCATTTGATCAATGAAAGGTAAATGGAAGTGATCTTTCCACAAGTTGGCATTCAGCTTGCGGTAGTCGATGCACATGCGCTATCCCATGACCGATCTTGTCGGTATCAGTTCGTTGTTCGCGTTTGGAATGACGGTGATGCCTCCTTTCTTCGAAAATAAATGTACAGGACTCACCCACGCACTATCCGATATAAGATATATAATTCCCGCATCTAACAACTTAAGAACCTCTTTCTTAACTACTTCCAGCATGTTCGGGTTTAATCTACGTTGATGTTCAATGGAGATCTTAGAGTCATCTTCTAAAAGAATCCTATGCATGCAAGGTGACGCGATCCCGACTGAATCGACGCTCTAGGCTTGGTTAGTGACGGATATGCCTTGCTGCAACGAATTGCACAAGGGTGTGTGGAACGAATGGTCGCACGAGAGTTGCAGAAGGCTCTCGATTTACCGTGTTCGTCTTCGATGGATATGACGCACCAAGGAAGGACGAACGGCTCGATGGATATGACGCACCAACGAGTAGGAAGCTGGATATTACGCACCAACAACCCAAAGAATTCACAAAGGGAATTTAAGAATGATCAAAGATCAATTCAAAGATTAATTTTCAAAGTTGATAAAAGTTAGATGTTCATCCTACAAGGGGGGCGGCCATATTTAGACAAAACAAGAAAAAATTCAAATTTAAGTTCATTAAATGCAACTCTTCATGCAAGGGCCTTCATAATTATCTTGAAATCTTCAAACAAGAAGATAAGATTCTTGTTGGCCGTGCACCTTGTTTTGCGTCCGACTCGTGTCTCGCGTCCGATCATTAATTAGGTTGCGTCGGATCATTAATTAGGTCGCGGGGAAATAAGTGACTCGCGGCCTCGTTAAAAACCCGTCGTCGGAAAATCCGGTGGGACAAAATCGACGAGGGGAAAAGAGTACACGCGGGTCACTTAACCTAATTAATGACCGTAGCGGGTCGAGCTTCGGCTTTGATGACGTTCTTTAGACTTGTGACATCGCGTGAACTAGCATACTCCTCGTTAGCGTGGACGGTCGTGAGAATCCCGATAATAGCTTCATTTAGCTTCGCGGCCTTGGCTCGGGTCATTGGACCAGTGGGTATGATCAAGGCATCCTCTTCTAGAGCTCGGGCTCGGGTCACGGGACCGTCGTATTTTGACCTAATGGCGTCTCGGGTCGCGGAGATTCCCTCTTCTTCCTCTCTGCGGATCGCGTCCTCCTCACTGTTGTTGGTCGCGTCTTCAGCGTCCTCCGAGATCATATCACAAGGGGTTGGACTGAGTCCCATAATATCCTCTAATGTATATCCTACGACATCCCTGTACTTCCTAAGAGCTTCTAGCAATCGTGCTTTTTGGGATTCGTCTAGGTCATCATTCACTATCACCGGATAAGTAGATTCGAGTCCGAGAAATTCGTACCTCAACCCTTGTGGCAAGGGCTTGAACTCCACCTTTGGGGATTTTTCAACACTCCAGTCAGGTTTTGAACGCTTGATTTGACTATTAGGCATATCGGAAGTGGTTGTACTATCGACGTAAGCCGCTTGAGGCGCGCTGGAATCTGTCTGGCATGCGCGGAGGTTTGTACACTAGTGTATGGCATTTTCTTGTCTGGAATCCTTCCCCATTTGATATGTTCTTATGTGTTTATGAGTTGAGAAGTCTCCTTGATGAGGATTGTCCGAAATTCCATCTTCTTCTGGGTTACGACCCGTTGTGCTCGGGTTGCACAGAAATCTGCTCGGAGTGTATCTAGCTCGGTGCTCGGGATCTCTTTCATCTTTCTTTCGGCCAGCAGCTTCGTGTAATGTTTCACTTCGTTAGGGTCCTTATAAAGTCCCTCTCAAGCTGCTAAAAGAGCCATCTCAAGAGAATCCATGTTCCCAAACTCTTCGATAACTTCCTCGGCTAGTCTCTCCCAGACGTCTATTTAGAATATCGAGTCTACCATACAAGGCTATCTAAGTGTGTCGTTCAAATTAAACTCCACTTCTTCATCTCCAAACTTCAACGTGAGTCTACCTTCCACACAATGTATGATCGTCTTAGCCGTATTAAGAAACGGCCTACCCAGGATGATTGGGATCTTCTTGTCCTCCTCCATATCCAATACAACAAAGTCAACCGGGACAAAGAACTTTCCCACTTGCAAAGGCACGTCTTCCAGCATTCCCTCGGGTATTCTTACACTTCGATCAGCCATGGTGAGCGCCATTCGTGTAGGTCGAAGATCCATCCTACCCTTAAGATCCATTTTTTCGTACAATGAAATGGTAGCACGCTTAAGATTGCTCCGACATCGATTAGTGTATGGTTAATTTCATAATCTCCTATTTTACAAGGGATCGTGAATATACCTGGATCAGGCATCTTCTTTGGTAGGTTTGGCTGCAACATCGAGTTAGTCACCATGTCGGTTTTCGTCTCCACATCTCGCTTGTTCGTAAGTACGTCTTTGAGGAACTTGGCGTATGAAGGCATCTTCTTCAACGCTTCGTAGAATGGAATTGTGATGTGCATCTTCTTCAACATCTCAGAAAACTTTGCAAATCGAGCATCATCGTTCTTTTTGCGTTGACATTGAGGGAATGGCAAAGGAGGAGGCCTCGGTTCGGGTTTGATGTATTTAGGCTCCTCTTCCTCCTCTTTGTGCTCTTCGACATTGTTGATCTCTCTCGCTATTGTCCTAGATGATTCTCCCTTTTCAAACGTTGAAAGAGTTGGCTGATCCAATGTCTTACCGCTCCTGAAGTGAATGACATTGATTTGCTCATGAGGGTTTGCTTCCGGTCGCGCCGGTAGAACTCCTTGCGGTCGTGCTGGCCCTTGTGCAAGTTGTGCAACTTGTGTCTCCAATTGTCTAAGATGAGTTTGAAAACTCTCTAGCTGCTTCTTGGTGTTCTCTTGATTCCTCTCCAAATTACTCTGACTTTGTTGTATTACCGACATCGAGTTAGCTTGATTTTCTTGGAAGTGAGGTTGCTCAAAGAACCTCCAGCTGCGGCTATGATCAGGATCCTCGTGTTATCCATGAGTCCTTGCAGAAGATTATGTATGAGATAACCCTGATCCATGCCGTGATGTGGGCAAAGGCGTTGATAGCCTTTGAATCGCTCCCATGCTTCGTATAGACTCTCAGCTGCTCCTTGAACGAACGTGTTGATCTGATTCTTGGCAAGCTGAGCTTTACTCTGAGGGAAGAATCGCATCATGAACTTCTCCTTTAGCTTTCCTCATGATCCAATAGCATTCGCCGGTTGGGAATACAACCAGTCTTGCGCCTTATCCTTCACCGAGAATGGGAAGGAAGCTAGCATGATGTCCTCGTACGAGATTCCGTCTCTGGTTCTGATTGTTCTGCAGAGCATCTTTAAGTCAGTAAGATGTTGGTTCGGATCCTCGGTGGGTCTCCATCTGAACGTTGCGTTACCGAGCATCTGGATGAATGCTGGCTATCATTCCACGCGAGCGTCTCTCCTGGTGATGCATGACAAGAGTTGCGTATGCTTAGGAACCGTGTATGATCCATAGGTCATCACCGGTTGCACTTGTGGAACGTTTGGCACGTTCAAGTCTCGACGTTCTGCCATTAGCTCTTCTCCACTCTTGTTTACACTTTGTGGCTCGATTACTATCTCGGTTTGGAAGTCTAAATGCACTTGAGTGTTATCGACCGGTTGGCTTGCACTAGCTTTCGTTTGTCTCCTTAAATTTCTGAGCATTTTATCGATATCTGGATCGTAAACTACATCAGCACTTTCGATATTTCTCATGCACGAGTGAGCTGCACGAGATAAAGAAACAAAACACAAAATTCGTGTGAGTTTCGAGAAGTAAACGAATTTGACTCAAAATAAAAAAAGCAAAAATACGAAAAAAGAAACAAAAAAGACTCCGGAAAGGACTATGTCTTAATCTAAAAGTATCCTAACTCTAAAGCCGTAATCAATTCCCCGGCAACGGCGCCAAAAACTGGATGTGGTTAATCTCAAGTAATAATATACCTATACTAACGCTTCCGCAAGAATACGGATCGTATAGTACCAGGGTCGAACACAAGGAAGTGATGCAACTCTAATGTTATTAAACTAATGGATAAGATGTGTGAAATCGATAAGTGTTGGGAATGCGAATGCAACTAAACTAAACATATTGTCGGGATAAACTCAACGACTAAACACCACGGGTTTTGAGAGATGCACGATGATGCAATCAAAGTTCTAACAAGATCATGGTTATAGATATCGTTACGTATTCGGGAATTCAAGCTATTTCCTAGGGAATGACTCTCCCGATGCCTAAACCCACTATCTAGCATGCGTATACCAATCTCCCAATTCTGTATCTCACCTACTAGATGCATTAAGATCGCTATCATAATTCCTAAGTTCAATCAATCGACCAGCTAAGGTTCTAAATCAATTGAAATTTCATATCATGGCTACGTTCCAAGATCCAATTCATCTCCCAATGCAATTAGATTTTTATAGACATTCATTCAAGTGGCCAACAAGAGCAAAGCATTACGAACAACCAATCAATCCGAAACGATTAAATATTATAATCAAGCATTAAGGACAAAACTTCAATACAAATCGACAAAGCTCTCTAACCCATGGCTATGGATCTACTCAGACATGAACTCAACAAAAGAAACGCAAAAGATAACTAAATTCGACATTGATAAAGAATGAGATCCCTCCCTATTCATATACCGACGTCTTCAATAGTTCCTCCACGCTCCCGCTACTTCGCTCCGTCCTTTTTCCTCTCTTTGTATGTCTCTGAATGTCTAATTTCGTGTCTCGTTCGTCTCCTAGCCCTAGAAGGCTTCATTTCTTATTAATGCCCGTTCAAACCTTCAAAATAGTTAGTTTTGGATTTGGCGGCCCGCGCGGGCACAAGTGCAGCCGGCTGTGCATAGCCTCAGCTCGAGCGTGCACAATAGTCAGCCCGAGCGGGCTATCTTGCCCATGCGTGTGGTCTTCCAGCCCGAGCGGGCTATCTTGCCCATGCGTGTGGTCTTCCAGCCCGAGCGGGCTATCTTGCCCATGCGTGTGGTCTTTTAGCCCGAGTCGGGCATGCTCTCGGCGATTTTCAGTGTCAATTGGAGCCCGAGCGGGTCCCCTTTTGCAGCCTAAGCGGGCATGGTCACACGACCATGTTCAATTCATGCCCGAGTCGTGCTAAGTCTTGGGGATTTTCAGCCTCAATTTCAAAAGTTTTGCCTGAGCGGGCATGGTCCAAGCCCGAGCGTGGAGCCTCTTCTTTGATGTTTCCGCTCCTTTCGCTTGATGCTTGAGTGTTCGATTTGAATCTGTGGCCTTGCACATGTTGTACCTTGTCATTCAATCATGTTTTCGGGGTTGAATTACCGCACTCACTCGTGTTTCGCTTCATGTCTTCATTTTCTATACAAAACACAAAATGGTAGATGAAGTCCTCGAATAAACTCGATAAATCGGTAAAATCTAAGAAATCTAATCAAAACTAAACCTAAGAATAATGTAAATACTACAACGGATTACGTGTTATCACTTATCTTCTAAAACATTAAGACCAAAGCTTCACAGGACTCCATTCCATTAGGTTTTTCAACTCCTCCACAGGAGAAAGTTCACCTCGTAGAAGAGAAGGTTGTATCCGAGATCAATGACAATGGGGAGAAGGAGCATCGACAGTTGGTCCTCAACACCGGTGCCACAAATCATATGATGGGAGCCTGAACTGCTTTCTTCGATCTCGACACTAGGATCTCAGGCACTATGAAGTTTGGTGATAGTTTTGTGGTTTAGATCGAAAGATACGAGACAATCATCTTCAATTGCAAGAACGGACAGTATCAATCCGTAGCTGGTGTCTACTCCATACCCAAATTGACGACAAACATCATAAATGTTGGATAGCTCGACGAAAATGGCTACCTGGTCAATATAGTAGATGGTGTCATAAGGATTCGAGATCAAGAACACCGCCTCCATGCCAAGGTAGCCCGCACCTCGAATCGCCTCTACATACTCGATCTCAATATAGTACAACAAATATGTCTCTCAGCACGGGGAGCGGAGAACGCTTGGAGGTGGCACACATGCTTCTGCCACCTTTATTTTCCAACGCTGTGTAAAATGGCACGTGATGCACTAGTACGAGGGCTACCTCAGGTACATTAGGTGGACAAGCTTTGCGATAGTTGTCTCGTCGGCAAACATCGTTGCTCTCCTTTCCCAAAATAGGGCGAGTATCGAGCCAAGCATCCTCTTGAACTTGTACACGGTGATATATGTCGATCGATTATGCCAGCACCACCTAGAGGTAAGAAGTTGCTTCATTTACCTATTGATGACTTAGCATATTCATATGGATTGAGCAGTTGCCATCCAAAGACTGTGCCCCAGATGCAATGACGCGCATTCGAGTTGTGGCGGAAGCATAATGCGGGCTGAAAATGAGCTCTCTCCTTACTGACCGCGGGGGAGATTTCATGTCAACATACTTCACCGAGTATTGCATTAAAACCGGAATTTAACGTAACCTCGCTGCACCTTATTCGCCGCAAAAAAATGGTGTGGTGGAGAGACATAACCAGACTGTGGTGGCAACAGCACGTAACATGTTGAAAACCAAGGGGCTGCCGGGTTTTTCTGGAGAGAAGTCGTGACGATGACTGTTTACCTACTCAACAGGTCACCAACAAAGAGTGTGGAAGGGCTGACTCTGTTTGAGGCGTGGGATGGAAAAAACCAACAGTCCACCACCTGCGCACATTCGGTTGCAGTGCTTATGTTAAAAATATGGTGTTGCAGCTCAAGAAACTTGACGATCGAATCACGAAGATGATTTTTATCGGTTATGAGCCCGGTTCAAAGGCATACCGCACCTATGACCCGATTACAAAGCGCGTGCACATCACGTGAGATGTAGTCTTTCATGAGTTCGGTAAATGGGACTGGATTCGCTGCAAGAAACAATCTCTTTGTGTCCGATAAATACCATGCCTTTAAGGAGTTCGATAGAATGTCCATTAGAATTTTTCCTGTAAATAGCATGCTTTAAAGTGTTCGATAGAACGTCCACTAGAATTTTTCCTGTAAATAGCATGCCTATAAATAGCATGCCTTTAAAGTGTTCGACAGAATGCCTATTTTAAAGTTTTTAAATTATATGAGATGTGGTTATAGTGTAATATATTTCGTTTAAAAAACATATATTAAGTTATATATTTTTTAAAATTAAAAACACATATATTAAATTATGCATTTTTTTAAATTATATTACAATTAATCAAAATAAACATTGAATTATATTAAAATTTTTAAAAGAAACATTGAATTAAAATTTTATATAATATTTTAAATTACAATTTTAGTATGTCGCATTGCGTTGGAAGAGGCGATAACACCAGAAATCGTTCAACATCTAAGAAAAGTGCCAATGGCTCATCTCTTTCACAACACCAGAGACCATCAGATACGTTATTTTCGGATTTTATGAATCCGAATTTATTTTCGAACACTGGATCGACACAATATATGTCGTAACACTTTTATCAGCAGATGCCACCACCGGTCGAGTCAATGATGCATCACGAGCCTCCGATACATTAGGAAGAACCGGTGCAAGAACTTTAGCGATGGATGAGAAAAGACATAAACTTCCTCGTATAGATCCAGATCGTGCAACCGGCACACTTTGGTATATAAACTAAATTTAAATTTAACTTTGTAACTACTTAATTAATCAAGTTTTAATTTACTTTTAATATTATTTTTATAGGTTTGGTTTTAAACAGCTTAATCGTCATATAACAAAGACGATAAAAGCTGATTATGATGGTCCATATTATAACTGGATGCGAACCGATCCCGATATCAAGGAATGGTGGTGGAAAGCTTTCGCGGTAAATTTTTGTTATTATTCATTTCACTCTAAATTTAAAATTTAAAATAATATTTCAATAAATAATTATTTCATTATTTTCAGAAAAAATTTTATTGGAATCCTGTAATAACTGGACTAGTAATGTCTGAATTTGAACAGGTTGTGGGAAAACGACTCAAATATCTTTCAAATGATTTGAAAAGAGAACGGGAGACAAATGGCAAGCCTGTTTGGATGCTAGATAATGTTTGGGAACATATGTGTGCCTATTGGGATGATCCTAGCTTTATGGAGAAAAGCCGGCGCGCTAGTCAATCTCGTCATTCTGATAGAGCGAGATATGGGATAAGTGCACATACTGCTGGTTCCCGCTCCTTCGTAGAGGTTTACGAAGATTTGGTAGGATTTTAAATTTTTTATAATTTTAATACGATTGACATTTGCTTAACAGTAAAAACATATATTTTTCGATTAACATTTGCTTAACAAAGAAGTTTCCCTTTTCGAGGATTTTGATTTGTTGAAAAACTATGGCTCAACAATTCAAGAGTTAAAAGGTGAATTGGTGCATATCTTTGAAGAACTTTAAGAAAGGTCAATATGCTGATTCTCATGATGAAGGGCTCCAATCAGCGAATGTATTGTTCCCAACATCTAACGAGTCAAGAGAAAAGGAAGTACTACATGTATACAATCCACTAAACACTACATCTATTCAGCTTTGCATGTCCTAGTTCACAAAACTGCATTAAATGTCTAAAGGGTCACATAATTGATTTTAGATTTAGTGTTGTTTGATTGTTTGTAGTTTTTTGTTGATATTAACTTAAGACCGATGGTGAACAAGTTAAATAAGTCTTAATGGTCCAGAACTCAGGTATTACTTAACTATATCTTGGAAATGAAGATTCTTTTCACATAATACGTGTACGTACTATGTGCCACGTATTCTTCCATTCTAAAGTAAATAACATAAAATAATGATCTATCCAAAGTCTAAACTAAAGACATACAGAGAACTCTACCCAATCCGACCGAGTATTCAAGTCTAAGACTAGTATCACACGACTCTAGCTCGGGCTCGGGCATACGCTCAAAGAGTCTAAAGGACCCCAACACACTAAGTATCTCGCAAGGTCATAACGTAACCCAGCCATCAGTACAATCCAACGCTCCGTCGCTCGAAAGGTTACCACAATCCAACGAGGTACAACACTGGCAGATCCATTTATCTGACTAACTCGACGCTCCGTCGTTCGAAAGGTTACCACAACCCCAGCATGGTACGATGCAAGTAGATCCATTGATCTGACTAACTCGACGCTCCGTCACTTGAAAGGTTATCATAATGCCAACACGATACAACGCTGACCAAGATCCAAGTATCACAATACTAACATCGTTGACCCGATACTTCTCACATGACAACTCTTATCGAAACGCTCGTGCACGCCTTCTTCCAAAGGTTCGAGTGTAAAATCACTCGATCTAGCACACTAAAAAGATGTTGACTTGGCTTTAACACCGAACCAAAATATCGACATTATCCGACCCTAACACTTGGTGGAACGTCAATTCTCTAGATCATCTCTAGTCACTTATACAACTCATATACTTGCAATCAATTTTCATACGACAAATCTAGGGTTTAATCCAATTTCACTTGTAAAGTCTCACTTTTCAATTATGATCTTACAAATCCTATTGTGATCATACCTCGTTTTAAAAGTATAATATCTTCCATAAATTAAGCACAAATCTGACATTATGATGGAGAAAGTCATCACCTTATCTTCTCTGACGACTTGATGTTTCTTGATAATATCGGTAAAAACAACACCAACCAGTTTTTCCCTATTATAGATCCATTCAATTAATTAATTTTTATAATATAAATCTTCGAATTCAGGAAACAATCACAAAAATAGTTTCAGAGATTTACCCTTATCTCGATAAGAATTCACCCACGAAGAACAGGATAAAAATTGGATATGCTTCTCCAATCTATCTCCTCTTTTCTCTTCTTCTCTCTTTTCCTCTTTTCTTTTTTTTTCCTTCTTTCTATTTTCTTCTCTCGCACCGCCGAGAAGGCTCTTTGTTTCTTCTTCTTTTTTAAGTAACCTACTTACATTAGGTTATTTATTTTGATTATTGTGCTGATGGGCTCGTGGGCCTCACATTCTCCCCTACTTAAACGAAATTCGTCCTCGAATTCTATATCTTTGATTCTTACGACATCATTTGTATTCAATGAATAGAAGAAACATACAACTCATATGCAAACAACTCGGGATACTCATGTCTTATATTCTCCTCTAATTCCCATGTTGCTCCTTCCACAACATGATGTTCTCACATAACCTTTACCATCGGAATTCGCTTACGCCTCAACTGTTTCACTTGGTGGTCCACAATACGTATTGGACGTTCTTTATACTTTACGTTTTTCTTCTAGGTTTTTGGTGGCTCTACAAGTATATTCCTTGGGACTTATAAACACTTACGCAACAATGATACATGAAACACATCATCCGTTTTATCCTCAACAGTTGCTACCCTACTTTCGTGGCCTAACCTCGGTTGTTCTAAACTTGATTATCATGAATTATGATAATCATGACTTGTGGGTCCATCACATGGACGTCGAGTCGGCATTCTTGAATGATGACCTCGTAGAAGAAGTCTGCGTGCAACAGGTGCCCGTGTTTCTCATTGGTAGGGAACCTAAGTGCTAAAGCTTAGGAAGGCTTTGTATGGACTTCGACAGGCTAAAAGGGCATGCTACGCCTAATTAGACGCATGTCTGAGTTCTCTTGGCTTCATCCGGAGTGTCCATGTGCATGTTGTATACACAGGTCGGGCAAATTGCAGCCTTTTGGTAGTTGGTGTTTAAGTTATGGCCTTCTAATCACCAGCTCGTTTGACGACAACATCAACTAGTTCAAGAAAGAGATGCGAGGCCTCTTTCAGGTGAGCGACCAGGGTTTGCTAACCTATTACTTGGACATCAAAGTACACAAAAACGCCACAGGAATCTCCCTCTGTCAGTCAGTCTACGCGTAAAAGATATTGGTGAAAAGTGGCATGGCACACTGCAATCCCTACCATGTTCCAATGGAGGCTAGGCTCAAGTTAAACAAGACTAGATATCAGCCATTGGTTGACCCTACTAATTACCAGACCATTATCGGGGGGCTTCGCTATCTCATGCACACTAGGCCAGACCTAGAGTTTACTATCAGCTATGTCAGTAGGTTCATGGCTGAACCACGAGAAGACCATCTAGCGGTAGTGAAACACATCCTTCGATACATCGCTGGCATGTGAAGCTACGGTATTTTGTACTAAAAGGGGAAGACTGCAGAGCCCTTCCTGTTGGAATACAATGACAGCGATATGGCAGGGGATATTGACGATCGCAAAAACACAATGGGTGTGTTGTTCTTCCTTGATCGTAGCCCCATCACTTGGCAGTTACAAAAACAGAAGGTGGTAACGCTCTCGTCATGTGAGGTAGAGTACGTTGCAGCAAAACCGCAGCTTGTCAAGGACTTTGGCTAACCAGATTGCTTGAAGAAATACTTGGTTCCAGCCAAGGCGCCGGTCCTAAAGGTAGACAACAGGTTTGCTATTGCACTATCCAAGAATCCAGTCCATTTAAGTCGAAGTAAGTACATTGACACCCGTTACCATTTCATTCGAGAATGTGTGAATGAGGGGAAGATCGACATCAATTTCACAAGCTCAGCTGAACAACTGGCATATATCCTGACTAAGCCACTAGCAGGATAAGCTCACACTTTGAGCATCGTTTACAAAGTTGTCTAACAAAGGGCTCCAATCAGGGAATGTATTTTTCCCAACGTCTAACGAGTCATCGGACTGCGAAGACAAGGTAATTGACGTTTTAGGTTTGTAGCTGTACTGTTTTTGCATTTTATTATCTCTTCCTTTTACTAATCTATTTCAACTTAAATATTTCAGGTGCAATTGCAACAACAGATTAAGCAAGAGTCAGAACAATTCACCGCTTGGAAGGCATCAAGAAAACAGGAAGTACTATAGGTATACAATCTACGAAGCACTACCTCTATTCAGATTTGCATGTCCGAGTTCACAAAACTGCACTAAATGCCTAAAGGGTCACATAATTGATTTTAGATTTAGTGTTGTTTGATTGTTTGTAGTTTTTTGTTGACATATTAACTTAAGACCGATGGTGAACAAGTTAAATAAGTACTAAGTTCCTGTTTCAGCTGATGATTTACCAATAATTACCTGTCTTTTGGTTCTATTGTGCAGAAGTACAACTTTATAACACGAAATTAAATTCATAAACTTTTAATGCCTCAATTAGACTAGACCTCTCAATGTGCTGTGAAATTTTATGTTTCGTGGTCTCTTGCTCTGAACCTTTTTGCACCATAATCGGCTTTACAAATTCTTTATTTTTTTGTCTCCAGCCTCAAGAAAGAGGGAATAAGAAATGAGTATGAGATGCAAAAACAGAAATTGGTAAGCTTATTCTCGACAACTAGGTCACAATTTTCTATTGTTCTATGAATTTGTGTGCAAATGAAGACAGAAGAGGCTGCTCAAGCCATGAAAAGCTAAAAGATCTTTTAGAAGCTCTAAAAGCTTCCTCAGGCGAGACTTCGGGCATATATATCACGTGAGATTCGGTTTGATTCCTTGTATATTTGACAGCATCTTTG
>CM071870.1:29482412-29493428 GCA_036759665.1 Gynandropsis gynandra | reverse complement strand
TTAGGTCTGGGGGAGTTTGATAACACTGAAAGTGTATCAATATTAGGATAGGTTTTTACACCATTTTCGCATGTATCTTACATCGAGTCATACTTATCCGATACGATTTCGAGCTTTAAACACCCATTTTCTTGGTTTTCAGGTTTTTAGGCGACAAGGCCTAAATGAGCTCATTATGAAGGATTCCCTGCCAAAACCACAAGAACTGACGACATATCTACTCAGAGCCCCAAAACCCAAAGGAACACCCGAGCAACGAGCGAAAAAGAGCTCCAAAACCCAAAGGAACACCGGACACAAGAGTGCCCGGTCGGGAACTATTCCTTCACCCGCTCGGGTAGAACCTACGGGGTTTATCCACGCATTTTACACGACCCGGGCACATGAGCAAAGAGGATCGGGTGATCACCACCCAATGGGGCGCACACCACATACCCGCTAGGGCTATTATTCATCCAATCTGCCCCGAGAGAACACGCGACTCGGGTCCGCTTAGTCACGCTATCGGGTGATATCCACCCGATCGGGCTCCATGAATCAACACGGTCGGGCAGCCTATACCCGACCGGGCAACACCTGTGCCCGAGCGGGCCGTGTAATCCGCAACAACCTAGATCTCAATTTCAAACGAGCGGATAAAAAGAACTGATCAGATCTAGGGCAAAGGGGGCGACGAGCAGGGCAAGAAAGGACTGGAAAAACATCTGGGAAGGCTCAGGAAGCATCGGAGAAGAAGAGAAGCACCAATTCTTAGGGATAGTGATTGCGGTCATAACGCTGCCATGGTATATGTTAATCGCTGCTGGAAGGTAGGGTTGCATGTATCCATGGTTAGGAGGTTTAGGCTCGGAAGAATCACTCCTCACCGTAGAGCATGAATTTCCCGTTGTCAAGAGTAGGTTATAGATCTATGATCCTTAGTCGTTCATCTATGCAATTCCCGGTATCCCGTACACCCGTAGTATTCACCATATCTAGTCTCATCCTTACCCTAGTTTCGTTGTCACCATTAGGATAGTTTTAGGTTTATTAGGATCATATTCCACTCTATCATCTTTCATCTTAGTTTAGTTTCATTCTTAGTTTAGCTGCAATTAGTCCCTAGAGATCGACCCTGGTACTACAAGATCCGTATACTTGTGGTGGAGTGGACTAGGTTAATTATAACTCGTGTTTCCACACGTCACAGAACGTACCACAAGTTCCTATTTTCGAAGGGAAAAGCTATAATCTATGGCTTATCAAGATGAAGGCGCTGCTACGGTCGAAGCAGCTTTGGAAAGTAGTCACTGAAGGACTACCACAAAAACCCACTGCCGTGGGAGTTCCCATGACTGAGGAGATGCAGAAAAATATCCTAGCGTGGGAAGAACTAGAGGCGAAGGACCAGACTGCGTTGCAACTGCTATTCAGCGCAGTGTCGCAGGAAATTTTTGCCGCACACATATCAGTGTGTGAGACATCGAAGGAGGCTTGGGACCTTCTCAAGGAGAGGTTCCAAGGAGACCCAAAAACAGCAATGATAAAACTCCAACGCTTAAGAGCAAATTATTATACACTAAGGCAAGGAGATAAGGAAACGATAAAGGATTTTGCTAACAAGGTGACTGAGTTAGCAAATGAAATGAGGGCGTATGGAGATGACATGAAGGAGGACACGTTAGTGCCTAAAATCTTATGCTCGCTGCAGGAGCGTTTTGATCCCTATGTTGGGGTCATAGAACAGACCAAGGATCTCACCACACTCACGGTGGGAGAGTTGGTCATCTCTCTTCAGTCTCAAGAAGCGAGACTTGAAGATAGACACGGTGGAAACTTGGAAGGGACGTTTCAGACCAAGTTCAAGGGACTCAAGGTCGGACAAGGTAGATCTGAGTCTAGCAAGAAAAACTATGGTAAAGGAGGTTTTAAACCTAAAGGAAAAAGCTAATGCAGCATTTGTAAGAAGGACAACCACAATGAAAACCAATGTTTTTTCAGAAACAAACAACATGGAGGAGGACAAAGCAAACAACAAAACAAGTCGAAGAAGGAGTGTTATACGTGTGGGAAAATAGGTCATTTCTCACGTGATTGTAAAAACAAACGGCCAGCAAAGAATTAGGCGCATATAAATCAACAAGAAGAGGATGATGAAAATATGTTGTTCACGGCGGCACACGTTACTCATGAAATTTTTGAGGACGACGTATGGTTGGTAGACAGTGGGGCTACAAATCATATGGCTAAGCACGCAAGTTATTTCACAACGCTAGATAGGTACTTTAGAGTACCTATAAAGGTTGGAAATGGAGGAGTTCTAACCAAGGCTAGAATTTCCTAAGACATCAGAGTACAAAGCAGATGGTATATTGGGTTTAATCCACACTGACCTATGTGGACCGATGAGTACACCATCGTTAGATGGGAGTGTCTACCTACTCACCTTCACGGATGACTACTCCCATATGACGTGGGTGTATTTTCTACGTTTGAAGTCTGATGTGCTAGGAATTTTCAGAAAGTTCGTGGTACAAGTTGAAAACCAAACCGAGAAGAAAGTTAAGAAATTGAGATCTGACAGAGGGATGGAGTTTAATTCGAAGGAATTTTCTGATTTTTTGGCCGAAAGGGGGATTGTTAGAAAATTAAGTGTGGCCTACACGCCACAACAAAACGGGGTTGCGGAACGGAGAAACCTGACCCTAATGGAAATGAATCGAAGTATGTTGAAGGATAAGAGGCTGCCTAATAAGTTTTGGGCAGAGGGAGTTTTTACTTCAGCGTACATTCAAAATAGACTGCCTACAAGGGCTTTGAAGGATAAGATCCCCCTAGAGGCTTGGAGTGGACACAAGCCATCTGTTGGACATCTAAGGGTGTTTGGGTGCATTTGTTACAGAATGATCCCTACACAAAAGAGGAAGAAACTTGACGACAAGTCTGAGACGTGTGTGTTCGTTGGGTACAGTAGCCTTAGCAAAGGCTATCGGGTGTATGTGATTGAAACTGGGAAAGTTGAAGTGTCAAGGGACGTGGTTTTTGATGAAGAAAAATGTTGGGATTGGGAGATTAAGGCTGAGAAACCTAAAGTTGACGTACCAGTGAAGTTACTTAACTCCCAAGGCATTACTAATCCTGAGGGAGTGCCTACTACAGTTGAGGCGGGTAGCTCATCGGGACACGGGGGTAGTGGTTGTGATCAATCAACACCACCGATGACACCACTACGACTCTCATTGTCTAATACGCCTATGACACAACAAGGTAGCACCGGGAGTACGAGTGAATCGTCAAGAGAGGTTCACAAGACACGTAGACTCAGCGACATCTATGGAATGGATGAGGATTCGGATGAGCTAGAAATGGAAGAGGGTTGCTACCTAGCTATGGTAGAACCTAAAAACTATGAGGAGGCACTAAGACATCCGAATTGGAAGAATGCCATGGACGAGGAAATGAGAATGTTAAGGAAGAATAAGACATGGTATTTGACAGAAAGACCCGCAAATCAGAAGGTGATTGGGGTCAAATGGATATTCAAGCTCAAGACGGATGAATTGGGGAAGATTCAAAAGTATAAGGCGAGGTTAGTGGCTCGGGGTTTCACTCAAACTTACGGGCTAGACTACGGAGAGACTTTCGTCCCGGTATCAAGGCACGACACCATTCGTACTTTGATAGCCGTGGCAGCTCATAAGGGCTGGACTTTACATCAAATGCATGTAAAGTCAGCATTCCTAAACGGGGAAATTGTTGAGGAGGTTTATGTTGATCAGCCACCGGGTTATGAGGTAATCGGTTCTGAGCATTTAGTTTTGATACTAAGGAAGGCGTTATATGGTTTGAAACAGGCACCGAGGGCCTGGTACACCAAGATAGACACATTTTTCCTAAGGGAAGGTTGCACTCGAAGTCATTGCGATGCGGCAATGTACATTCGAGTTGAAGGAGGTAATATTTTGATTGTATGCCTATACGTGGACGATATTATATTGTCGGGGAATTGCATTAAGATGATCAAGAAGTTTAAATTCAAACTCAGCTCGGAGTTTGAAATGAGTGATTTGGGTGCATTAAAATACTTTTTGGGATTTGAGGTTAATTACCTCGTTGGTGGAATTTTTCTAAGTCAGGCAAAGTATGCTACCAAACTTCTTACGAAGTTTGGTATGCAAGACTCAAAACGGGTAGCTACACCCCTGACTCTACAATTCAAAGAAAAGGGGGACGGCGATGAACTTACGGATTCAACTGAATACCGTAGCATGGTTGGAGGAATTTTGTATCTCGCGTCCACCCGACCTGATTTAGCTTTCGCCGCTTCGTACCTGTCACGAAGCAACTCAAAGCCGACAATCAACAGTTTACAAAACGATAAAAGAGTGCTAAGGTACATAAAAGACACAGTTGACTACGGTTTAATGTTTATGCAAGTTAAACATGCAGAATTGGTGGGATTTGCGGATGCGGACTTAGCTGGAAACTACAACGATATGAGGAGCACTACTGGTTTTTGCTTCACAATTGGAAGCTCAATTTTCAGCTGGGAAACGCACAAACAATCAATAGTTGTACAATCTACGGCCGAGGCCGAATATATGGCATTAGGTGCAGCAGTTAATCATGCGACATGGTTACGGCATTTGTTTGGGAACTAGGGTTTCATACAAGCTCGGGTATCCCTATTTACAGCGATAGCACGGCGGCTATCGCGATTGGTAAAAATCCTATCGACCATAAACGTACTAAGCACATAAAAATCAAATTCCATGTTGTTCGTGAGGCACAGAATGAAGAGAGAGTGACTTACGGCATGTGCGAGGGGAAGACCAGCTCGCGGATCTGTTGACGAAACCGCTACCGGCGGAACAGTTCGCCATGTTGCGCAGGATGATCGGCGTTGCACCTCGGCCGCTCAGGAGGGAGAATGATGGTGCTGAGCAGCGCGGGAGCACCGTGTTGGCGACGGAGCGACAGAGAGGAGCTGCGAAAGTGAAGAACTCGAACCGTAGGAGTTTGCAAGTATCTCGAACTCTTCTAACTCCTAGGTCAACAACTATGAAGTGGGTCGCCGGGTTTGAGGCTGAAGTGAACCGGGTTGGAGGAGCCCACGAGGAAGCCCATGCGGAGGTCCAGCTCATCAAGGGACGGCCCAGCACACCACGAAGCCCATGCACAATAACAAAAGAAGAAAAGATCAGCAAATTGAAGAACAAATCGGGAGGTTAATTTGGGTATTTCATAGTGGGACAAAGGGAATATTATGTTAGGGTTTGTTAAGCAAGAATAACCATATACGGTTGAGCTAAAAACAACCCAAAAATCTCAAGAACGGATATATATGTATTTACAAGACTAATATCAAAAAGAAGAGTATTATTCAGAATTTATTATCTTGTTCTTTCACCTAAATTTGAGAGAAACACTTGAGAGAGGATTGAGAGCAACATTCTATACTGATCAAACAAAGTTTTTCATTCATTTTTATTTTCAGTTTGCACTATCTTGGAATGCAAGAAACATGTTAAGCTCATGACTTATCAAATTATTCTCATGAGCTATAAAGAAACAATAACAATAGACATGGATATCTCTGATCCAGAAGAATCTGAGAAGGAATGTGAAGACCCGGAAGATGATGAGTTGATTGCACGGGGAAAAAAACAGAATCTGAAAAGAGGGTTTAGAATGGGACAAAGCGATCAGACAATGAGACTTCAGAAATCTTGGAACTTGTTGGGGACAAACTAAACGGAACCACAATTGTTTGCTGCACTTGTACCCAAAACTCATTGTTTAAGACAATGAAATGAGTGTCGAGCAGCGAAGGGTTCTTGTGGAGCATCATGTGAATGAGGTGCTCGAACAGAACTGAAGACGGGAAAAAGAATGATGTTGTTGCTCAACCGGAGACATGGATAACGGTGAGAATTTACAAGATTCTGATGAAACAGAGAAAGACTCTTGCTTCACGTGGAGCTAGGCTGCTGTGGAATGCTCTTGCTAACAAGGAAACTGAGATGGCATATGAAGCGACATAGCTCCATATGGAAAGATAGGAATGCAGTTAGGTCGTTAATACGGTGTATTAATTATCTTTTTTCATACACTTATAAATTCATGATATGAATTGGAAATAGGTTTTAGAATTAGGGTTGTAAATGGGGGATGGCATTACGAGGAGAAACCATTATCAGATTATCCGAAACACAACTGTAAGCTAAAATTTTGCTTACATCAGTTTATGTAGCATCAGGACAATATTCACTGGGCTCTGAAGTACTTTTGTGGTCTACTTACAATTATAACCGACCCTTTCAGGGAAAGTCAAATGTGCGAAAGATGAATCAAAGAAAGAAATGGAAGAACACAGAAGTTGATGACTTTGTTAACAGAGACAGTAGTGCTAGTGTTAGTCTTCTGCAGAGCAGTTCAGTTCGGCCACGTAGAGCATCAGACGAAAAGGAAAATCACAGTCGTTGATTCGCACTGCAATGTATCTTGAGGCATAAGGTAGATTCAGTCGGATAGTTAATATTTTGTTCCCGAGCTTCCTCAGGGTGTTTTTGATAGCATTACAGTGCGCTTGGCTTTGAACTGGGTTGAAATAACAGTATAGCTCTTGTTTGAGTGTCTGAATGCCTTGAAAGCCTCTACTTTGTGATCGCATACATATTATAATTTGTTGTCTGATCTTATTATTTGACAAAAAAAATCATGTATATGCACTGCTTCGCTACACGTGTACGACATTGTCTTTCAATCTCCTACATGAATCCACATCGAATATCATAAGCTATTCTACTATCTTCATTCCCCAAGACAGCTATCGCCTCTTCAATAAGCGAGTAAGCACCAGGAAGCACGGCGAATGTGTACCTCTCACAATCCAACATCTCTTTCAACTCTACATAAAGGCGGAAGATTTGTTCATCAGAGATCGACAATCTGGGTTCAATGCCTAACACTGAGTACCAATCGACCTCTCCAGAGGCTGTTCTCTTTCTTATGGCCGACAGATGGATTCTGTAAGCAGCAACATGAGCGATAATGCAAGAATTAAGAGCGTCTGAGCTTGCCACAGCTATTGAAATTGCGTACCGCAACGCAGTTTCGATGTCGCCTCTCAGGAACGATTCTTCACATAGACGAAGACGAGGATCGGTTCTTCTTGACATTGTATTAGAACAGTGCATGAAAGAGTGGTGCTTTGGATCTGTGGACTTGTTCATTTATAATTTGTTTACGAATCCCGTTAATTCTTAGTCTGTATAATGGAAATGGAAAAAAATTTAAAAATCGGAATGGTTTCCTTTTTCTTGTGACACAAGAAAAGGAAAAATCCGATATAGAGAAATGGAAACTCGGTGTATTTTCATTAAATGCTTCAATTTTCATTATGATATCGATTATTATGTACCATGATTACTCTTCAGCTAAAAAAATAACATAAAATATATGACGCTAACTCTTTTTTTTTTCCTTCCATTGCTCGTTACAATAAAAAAACATTTAGTTTTGGTCGTTACAATAAAAAAAACATTTAGTTTTGTTGTCCGAAATCGAAAAAGGAAACTCCAAAAAGTTTACTATCATTTTTTTTATTTCCAAAATGACGAGAGGAATTGTTTCTTTTTCTTTTTTATGTTACAGATTTCAGAGGAATTGTTTACATTTTTTTTTACTTTTATAATTTCATAGGAATTATTTACATTTTCTTTTTTATTTTTATAAATTCATAGGAAGTTCAAGAATCTATATAAAATTATTAGCCACGCATCAGAATCATAGCTTAAGAAGTCCAATGATAATCTAATTCGCATTATCGATGTCTCGATAAGTATCTACATCGAACTTGACTAAATTGTCAATATTTTGAAATAGTCCAAAATTACGTTAGAGACTAAATTATTTTTCTAATTTTGAAAGAATGCTTTCTCTGTTTCTTTTTTCTTTTTTTTTTTGTTGTGTTTGAATTTTATTCAAAACTCCTCTATTTGTAGAGGTTCAAGAATACCAAATTACGTATTAATTTTTATATAATTAATTGTAATAATATAATTCAACTACTTGTATTAATTTCATTCAATTAATCATATTAATATCAATGCATTAAATATATGTAATTTGCCGTATTAATTGTCAATGGATTTACCTACATTACATTACATGTATTTTTTTCAACATTACACTGCTCTATATCTTTTCCATTTGAGCTATGTCTAATTACAGGACTCGAACATAGGGTGAAAAATATAACATACTAGTACGTAATTAATTTAAATTATACTAACCATAATATCTTAATCTTGTGTATATATATATCTTGTATTATGATTAAACCTAACATCAAGAACAATACATCATATAGTGTAGACTTTGAAATAATGCTCATGAATGATTTTGTAAAGTCATGAGCTTATATTCTCTACATATTAAGACTTGTGGAAACAAGAAAACTAAAAATTGTTGGAACCACAATGAACTCTCTTATCTCTCAAGTGTATCTCTCAAAACCTCTCTGAAAAATGGTTGTGTTCTTGCTGTGTTTTTGTCCTCATGTTTTTGCTCTGGTGTATGTGTTCCCACACACCTTCAAACATATATATTAATATTGTCTCAAAAACACAAATACTTGTCCTTTTCAGACAAGTTCTTACAACTTCTCAAAATAGGCCTTTAAACATAGCCTTTGACCTTGTTTTCCATACTGCAATGTCTTACTATTTTAATTTTAAACCGTTACATGATTTTCTTCACAAAATTGACCCCTTTTTCTTGTTGATTTCTGCATGGGCCGCCGATCTTGGACTTCTTCACTGGGCTTCACTCGCTGGGCTTCGGTTGCTGGGCCGCGTCAATTTCTCCTGTGGGCCGCGCCTTAGTTTCGGCCCACTCAACACCTTCAACTCGCGGGGTCTGGGAGAAGTCTCCAGAACCACGCATATCGCTTCTTGGCCTAGGGTTTTCTTCAGAGATGGCGATTCTCGTCGCCTCCATGGTTCTTCACCGGTCAGCCACAACAAACTCCCTCCTGGCCGGTCGAGGAACAACCTCGAGCATCTCTCTCAGCCCGCAGAACCTACCGGTGGGAAGAGCCTTCATCAGAATATCCGCCGCCTGCTCCTCACCCCGTATATAGCGTAAGTCGATTCTTCCCTCCGCTTGTGCTTCCTTTACAACGTGGAACCGTATTTTAATGTGTTTGGTGCGCTTATGGTCTATCGGGTTCTTCCCGATAGCTATAGCCGCTTGGCTGTCACTGTAGATTGGTAAACCCTTAGGAGTATGAAACCCTAGTTCACCGAAAAACCTTAGTAACCACGTAGCATGGTTCGTCGCTGCACTGAGAGCCATGTATTCGGCCTCTACAGTCGACTGAGCCACCACCGATTGCTTCTGTGTTTCCCAGCTAAACATAGCACTGCCAATCGTGAAACAATACCCACTAGTGCTCCTCATATCATGTAGACTCCCTGCTAGGTCCGCATCGGCATATCCAATTAATTCTGCATTCTCAACACGTCTGAACCTTAGCCCGTAGTCTTTTGTTTCCTTAATATATCTTAAAACTCGTTTTGCTTCCTGTAAACTTGTGACTGTCGGCTTTGCATTGCTTCGTGACAGGTACGAAGCGGCAAAGGCGAGATCGGGACGTGTTGCAGCAAGGTAGAGGATTCCCCCAACCATACTGCGATACAGCGTCTGATCGGTAAGTTGTTCGCCGTCCTCCTTCGACTTGCAGTACTGGGTCAGTGGTGTTGTAACACCCTTAGCGTCCTGCATACCAAACTTCGAGATCTCCTACTGTTTTGATGTACATTGCTGCATCACAGTAGCTTCTCACGCATTCTTCTTGCAAGAAGAATGCGTCTATCTTACTGTACCAGGCCCTAGGTGCCTGTTTCAACCCATATAATGCCTTATAGAGTCGCAAAACTTTGTGTTCAGAACCGCGTACCTCATATCCCGGTGGTTGTTCGACGTAGACCTCCTCCTTGTTTTCACCATTCAAAAAGGCTGACTTTACATCCATTTGATGTAAAGGCCAGTCCTTCTGTGCCGCAATAGCAATTAGGGCCCTTATCGTGTCGTGCTTGAGACCGGGGCAAACGTCTCCCCGTAATCCAACCCGTAGGTCTGTGAAAAACCCCTTGCTACTAGGCGTGCCTTAAACTTCTTAATCTGTCCTTCCTCATCCGTTTTAACTTTGTAGATCCATTTGACCCCTATTACCTTGTGGTTTGAGGGTCGCTCCGTAAGATACCATGTCTGGTTCTTACGGAGCATTTCCATTTCCTCGTCCATCGCTTGTTTCCAGTCTGGATGTTTCATAGCCTCCTCATAGGTTGAGGGTTCCACCATAGCTAGATAGCAACCTTCCTCAGATTGTACCTCCTCTATGTCCTCCTCAATCCTATACAGATCGCTCAACCTTCGCGTCCTGTGTACTTCCCTCGATGACTCACTAGAACTTCCAGTGCTCACCTCTCGTGATGATGGGGTGTTCGATAGTGAAAGCTGTAGTGGAGTTGTAGGAGGAGTAGTCCTCCTAGAACTCTCACCATTCTGCCCAGATGAGCTCCCAACCTCAAAAGTGTTGGTTGGAGCTCCCTCTGGATTGCTGGAACCCTGTGGTGTGAAATGTACCACAGGAATAGAACTGTCCTTCTCCTCAGACTTCTCCCAATCCCAGCATTTCTGTTCGTCGAAAATGACGTCCCTTGAAACTTCCACTTTCCCAGTCTTGATATCATATATACGGTAGCCTTTACTTAGGCTACTGTATCCAACAAAAACACCCACTTGAGACTTGTCATCCAGCTTACTTCGTTTTTGCGCAGGAACCATCTTATAGCATAGACACCCGAATATTCTAAGATGTCCAACGGAGGGTTTGTGTCCACTCCAAACCTCCAATGGAGTCTTGTCTTCCAGCACCCTTGTAGGTAGTCTATTCTGGATATATGTAGCCGTGAACACTCCCTCTGCCCAGAACTTATTGGGCATGTTCTTATCTTTCAACATGCATCT
>CM071870.1:29478384-29480916 GCA_036759665.1 Gynandropsis gynandra | reverse complement strand
GCCCGAAGCCTTTGAAGTTTAATCATCGCCGTTTTAGGGTCGCCTTGGAACCTTTCTTTGAGTAGGTCCCAAGCGGCCTTAGACGACTCGCACACAGAGATGTGCGCAGCAAAAGTATCATCAGTGACTGCACTATACAAGAGTTGTAGTGCAGTCTGATCTTTTGCCTCTTCTTCTTCCCATTTTTGCAGTGCTTTCTGCAACTCTTCTTCAACCGGTGCAGCCCCTAGAATGGGCTTCTCGGGTAGTCCCTCAGTGACTACTTTCCACAGTAACTTCGATCTGAGTAATGCCTTCATCTTTATTTCCCAGAGATTGTAACTTTTTCCATCAAATACCGGTATCGGTGGTGTATTCTTCATTATGTCGAAACTGTCTCGTGCTGGTTAACTTGTGCGGTTGCTTGTGCTGTACGTAGTGCTCGTTCTTGTGCTCCCTCTCGGCCTTTAGATCCGAAGGGCTCTGATACCAATTGTAGACTTTGAAATAATGCTCATGAATGATTTTGTAAAGTCATGAGCTTATATTCTCTCCATATTAAGACTTGTGCAAACAAGAAAACTAAAAATTGTTGGAACCACAATGAACTCTCTTATCTCTCAAGTGTATCTCTCAAAACCTCTCTGAAAAATGGTTGTGTTCTTGCTGTGTTTTTGCTCTCACGTTTTTGCTCTGGTGTATGTGTTCCCACACACCTTCAAACATATATATTAATATTGTCTCAAAAACACAAATACTTGTCCTTTTCAGACAAGTTCTTACAACTTCTCAAAATAGGCCTTTAAACATAGCCTTTGACCTTGTTTTCCATACTGCAATGTCTTACTATTTTAATTTTAAACCGTTACATGATTTTCTTCACAAAAATTGACCCCTTTTTCTTGTTGATTTCTGCATGGGCCGCCGATCTTGGACTTCTTCACTGGGCTTCACTCGCTGGGCTTCGGTTGCTAGGCCGCGTCAATTTCTCCTTTGCTGGGCCGCGTCAATTTCTCCTGTGGGCCGCGCCTTAGTTTCGGCCCACTCAACACCTTCAACTCGCGGGGTCTGGGAGAAGTCTCCAGAACAACGCATATCGCTTCTTCGCCTAGGGTTTTCTTCAGAGATGGCGATTCTCGTCGCCTCCATGGTTCTTCGCCGGTCAGCCACAACATATAGTATCAAAGCTGGTTTACCTGTAAACCTTAGCCACCAAACCATAGCCGCCACCATCACTGGTACAATCCCTAACCGCCACAATCATTGGTGCAAACACAGCGTTATTGGTTTGTAAACTCTAGTCACCATCCAAACCACTCCTTTCAATCACCACCAATAGTCCGACCGTCACTCGTCCGACCTCTGATTATGACACCGACGGAGGGAAGTAACGAAAGAAAACCCAAGAAATGCGCCGACCTCCCTCTTACAGCCACCATTTCCCCTTTTCTGAACCTCGAACTGCCAACCTTTGCACCATCGAGACTCTTTTATCACCCGACGTCGTCCGCAACGAGCACGGTGTGCTGGGCCGTTTTCGCTGCTGGGCTGGATTTCATCTTGGGCTTCAACCGTGAGGGCTTCGTCAACCCGGCCCCTCAACCCGTTGACCCGAGCTTCCTCTTCAGTAGCCCTAAGTCTGACACTTCGTCGGAGCTTCATTTGGTTCATATCTCCAGACAGATCTTCACCAAGCCGCAACAGATCTGGTTAGAATTCCACCAACCTGTTCGCAAAAGACCTCTAACATCTTACTTCACCCTTACAGATATCGTCCAGATCTGACGAACCCCTCTGCTCGTCGCACCTCCAACAGCTCATCACACACCCAGCTCGTCGCACCTCCAGTAGCTTGTCTCTAGATTAGAAGAAAAAAAGACACCGACGCCTCCCTCCTCTTCCCGCTCGAGCGACGACCACTTCTTTTTCTCTTGCTCGACCGACGACCACCTTTCTTCCCACTGCACGTCGGACTGCACCACTCACCGGACCCTAACCCATCGCCAGCTGAACCTAACCACGTGAACCATCCTCTCTCATCGCCAATCGAACCCAGCCTGAGATCTCAACTGGACAAGATCTGGACCGCCCGAGCCTTGCCATCACTGGCCTAAACACGAGCTTCTTCCTTGCCAGCTCGACCACCATCAAGAGCTCCCGTCAGCAAGATCTTCAGCCACAACTCCATTTTTGACCCGAGCTCCTTCTCTTCTGCTGCACCTGATCTCCACCAAGCCCGAGCTATTGTTCGTCGCACCGCTCGACCACACCAATTCAGATCTGAAAACTACTCTGCTTGAGTTGAGGCGGGTCCGACAAAGAAGAGAAGTGGAGAACGTGAAGAGAATAAGAAGAAAAGAAGAGAAGTTATGGCAAAATTTTCAGAGTCGTGGCGGTATCAAAACAGAAATATGAGTCCTACTAATAATACTAATAATAGACCTCGTTCGGCTGCTTCACATTGTACTGTAGAAAACCAAGTTCAATCGGGTGGTTATAGAAGTCGTTGTCAAGCATCCGGATTTCTCAGTGCGATGCAATGCCATCCATTTC
>CM071870.1:29468384-29475884 GCA_036759665.1 Gynandropsis gynandra | reverse complement strand
ACACACACATAAAATATATTATGTCTTACAGACATAATTTTATTGAGATCAAGGTAAAAGACCGAAAAGACGATGAAAGTTCTTACGAGTTCAAAATCAAACATTGTGTTTGTTCCTACGTCTAAAATTGTGATACAAAGAAGTAAAAAAAACTAAAAAATATTAAAACTCGGATCACCAAAACAAAGCCCTCTTATACTTTTGTGCAGATGAACTCAACATCCTTAAAATCCAAAGAAAATTATTGATGTTCCTTTTTCTTTGCTCTTATTAAATCTGTTAGCTCTGTAAAAAACTATAACTTTTGTTCTAATGTTGAGAGAATAGACATCATACCTTTTACAAAACACTAAAAATCTCTACCTTATCTATTTTTTTAGAGTAAACCCCTTTCTAATTGAGAATCAAATACTTGTATCACCTAATACCATCTTTACCCTACATCCCATTCTTGGACATTCTCAGCAAACCCAATGCTTTCTTGAGCTTGCTAACATAATTTTTTTAGTAAATGCATCTACTGGATTGTTTTTGTATGAAATTTTAGCACTTTCACATCACCTTTTGTTATCATGTCTTTAACAAAATTTAATAGAATATCTATGTGTTTAGTCTGTCATGTTAAATGTTTCTCTTTGAAATACTTCAACATATACTTGACCTCTGTGATAGTAAAAGAAACTACATGCTGTAAATTGAATTTCTAACTCACTAAGTGATGACTTTATTGGTAGTATCACCGCATCAAAAGAAGGTCACATCAATGAAGCACTAAACAAAGAAACAAAATGGAGAAAACTTCCCTGAGACCTACTTGCACATGGTCGAATCAGAAGCTCGGCAAATAAATTGTCAAGGATAGAAAAGGAAACGTGGGAGTCACAGGACCATAATGAGGAATTAGAGACGGGCTTAGACCACGGGGATTTGGAAGGATGAAAGATAAATATCTTACCTTATCCCGTCAAACGGTTAGGAAGATGCCTAAGAATATCAATATCCCTCTAAGTCCTATATTTTTTTCCACCAATGACATCCTATGGTCTTATCCCAACTTAAGAAAATCCACGTCAGTTTTTTACATTGAATTAGGGTTGACTTCTTCAAGAGATCCTTGACGTGTGGAAACACGAGTTATAAATTATCCTAGACCACTTCACCGCAAGTATACGGATCGTGTAGTACTAGGGTCGATCTTTGGGGACTAAGGCAGCCAAACTAAGAATAAAACTAAACTAAGACAATTAGAGATAGAAGGGGATATGGTCCTAAATTCCTAAACCTAATCTAAATGTTGACAACGATACTAGGTTGGGGATGAAGTCGGATATGACAAACACTACGGGTGTCCGGGATACCGGGAATCGTACGGATGAAACAGCTAAGGATCATAGATCTATCAACCTATCTTGACAACGGAAAAATCATGCCCTAAGGTGAGGAGTGATTCTTCCGAGCCTAAACCTCCTAACAATGAATACGTGCAACCCTACCTTCCAGCAATGATTAACCCGTACCATGGCAGCATTACGAACGCAATCATTATCCCTAAGATGACTAAACGACCGGTCAGATTCTCATTAGCTAAACTTAATCTACAACTTAATAGGTCCGTATTCATTCTTTAACCTTCCAGCAAAGTCTGAAATCCTATATCGCTGAGCGGGCAGCACTAGCGTAAGAGTGATAATGCTAAGTGTAGAACCGAAAATCAAGAATAAATCAATTAATCTAAGCATTAACGCAAATCATTGTTCATCTAATACAAATCCGATATCCCTACCTGCAGTTGGGACTCTACTCACTCATGGAGAAAACAAAAGATGAAGATAACATAACCCTATACATGATATGTGCAAGGACTGATGCTTCTCTTCTTCTCCAACATCTCCCGAGCCTTTCCAGGTGTTTTTCCAGCCTTTCCTTGCCCTGTACATAGCCCCCTTTCTCTAGATCTTTTCTGTTCCTTAAATTCGGACGTTTGAATGTAAGATCTAAGTTGTTACGAAATACGCGGCCCGCTCGGGTACCCTTGTTGCCCGGTCGTGCATAGGCGCGCGCGGTCGTGTTCCTTCATAATGCCCGATCGGGCATCAGTACCCGATCGCGTGGTTGAGCGGCCCGAGTCGTGCAAAATCTTGGGGAATTTTGGAATGAATTAACGCCCGAGCGGGTATACATCTTTCCCCGATCGGGTAAGGCTACACGATCTCGTTGCCTTCGTGCCCGGGTCGTGCAAGGTATGCGGATAAAACCCCGTATGTTTTACCCGAGCGGGTGGTCTATGGTGCCCGACCGGGCACCCTTGTTGCCTTGAAATTTCTCTTTTCCGCTCGTTGCTCGGGTGTTCCTTTGGGTTCTGAAGCTTGATCTTGGATCTGAGTAGATATATCTTCAAATCACGTGGTTTTGTCCAGGAATCCGTCTTTTAAAGCTCATTTAGGCCTTATCGCCTAAAAACCTGAAAACCAACAAAGCGGGTGTGTGAAACTCATAATCATATCGGATATGTAAATCTCTATAAAAAATATATGCGAAAATGGCACTAAAACCTATCCTAAAATTGATACACTTTCAGTGTTATCAAACTCCCCCAGACTTAATTCGTTGTTTGTCCTCAAACAAAACTAAAGTCTAGCACAAGAAGAATCTATTAACGATGGATACTAGCTCAAAAATATCGAAGGGTTAGTCATTTCGCAAATCAATGCGTCACATGGATAAGAGCCTAAGCGTACCCGAGTATAGCTTATGTCTACCGAAAGTGCTGAGCCATGAAATCCTTCCTAAAATCTAAGTCTACTTCACAACCCTAGATAACGTCCAAGCAATCTCCATACCAATTTCTCTAAGCTTTTGATATCATTCAAATCTCTTCTTCTCGTTCTTATGCATTTCTTTCTTTCCGGTACTTAGATCCACGCTGTGTTCCTAGGACGTCGAAGTCGAAGAGGGATGGCTTTCTACTTAGACCCAGGCTGCCTATGGCACACTCATAAGGTTGCGCGACCTTAGAGGAGTGAAGAGGTGCGTTATTGAATTTTATTCTATTTTTTTTCAGTTTTTTCTTTTCTTGATTACGCAACACTCTAACCCTTAGGACGTAGAAAAGCGCCTCTACCCACCACTTAGACCCGAACCATCGAATATCGATGTACTCATGTCAATCCTAACTCGGAATAGCGAAAAACGTATCCTAGATTACAACGGAGTATAAGCGTGTGGAATCTAATTCATGAACGCTAAACATATCAACAAAGATAAGCTATACGGTATATACGGAGGTATGTCTACTTGGTATCGAGATCTAAGGAGTGAATTCAACTAGATAAGGGTTTCAAACACAACTAATCGACTAATCGATATCAAAAGGGCTTCTAAGCAAACCTAGACCATTATCCACGATTCAACAAAGTCGCAAAAATATGACTAAATTCGAAAAAATTTTCACTAGATCCATCTTATTCCTAAACCTAGTCTTAAGTCGAATCATGTCGCTCTAAATATGCATCCGTATCACAAAATGAAAGAGTACCCCCCCCAGACCTGAACGGAACACAGTCCCGGTGTTCGAGACCTATAAGGGAATCCCCACATGATAAAAATTCGAGAAAGTATAAAAAGGTAACGGATACACCTGGTGTGTGTGTGTGTCTTTCTCAAATCGTGATACATCGGGATGTAGTGACTCTTGCACTCTAATGCATTTGTTAATGTGAAAGACCTGAGATAAGACCATGCAATGCAAAAGAGTAGAACAAAGAGCACTAAATACGTAAGTATGAAAGAGCATACAAGATAACTAAGCTAAAAACAAGAAAACGATAAAAAGATGTCCATAAAGATAAAAAGAAAAAGAAATAAAGGAAAAAGGAAGAAATGATCTAATCCTCATCCGCTCCATCGCGGGTGGCCGGTATGTCCGCTGGCTCCGCTGATGCTCCTTTCCCGGGTGGGAAGTAGAATGCCTCCAGCTCGTATGGGATATGAGGACGGTATGGGATGGCTCCAGTATGGTAATCCTACGGGATCAGAATGTAGGGCTCCTGGTAGTGCGTCATACTGAGCCGCTGAAATCACCGGACGGACTCTGTGAGGTAGTAGGTATGCTGGATGGATTGCTCCTGGAATCGCTGCTGCTCTACATACCTCGCAGCCTCTATGTCATGCCTCGCTGTCTCCATGTCTTACCTCTGCTCTGTCATGAACGATTGGTACCTGGTCTCCTCCACTACGTACTTGAGGGCGTTGGAGACTCCTTCCATCGAAGGGAAGTCAGAGTGGCTGTGAGAATACTCTGGGCGTGCGCGTGAATGTGTGGAGCGTCGGCTGCGCTGCCTCGAGATGGACGGTCCTAGTGCGGCGGCTGGAGGAGGATCCATCTCTGCTAGCCTCGGGCCGATGTGCCCGATGATCGGATCAATCCTGAATCGGGATCCCTCTTCGTCTAAACCCGGTACCTCAATCTTGCTGAGGTCGACTTCCAAGTTCCGACCATGCTCGTCCTTGTAGCACCAAATGACGTGATACCTCTCCAATGTGATTACTCTTCGGTTGCGCAGATTCTAGAGGTTCAACTCTGGTTCCTCGTCAATCTTGTCCTCGGTCAGGATCCCAAGGTTGATCCCGACTCTCCGTGCGATCTTAGTGACAATGCCACCGCACATGATCTTCGTATCCGTGCTGCACTTCTCGGTGGCTATGTCGAGGAAATTCCTAATCACCAACGACGCCAGATCGACGTTCACAATATCCCACTCGTCAGGCTTGAAGCCTGACTGCACCACCCGCCTCAGGTAGGCCAAATAAGTGTGGTTGACACCATCTTGCGCTCCCTTTCCTAGTATAGATGAAACTAGGAAGTAATGGAAGTACCTCAATGCGGGGTGGCGTATGTGGCTCGCCTTCGATCTAGTCGAGTACTCTCCGTACGCTATCTGGGCCCAAAACTCTGCCTGACGACTCCGGTTGTGCTTTGGTATCTTCGTGAAGTTACAGTGAGAAAGGTCGAGGATAGTCGCGAACTGTCTCGCGATGAGCCGATAGTTCTGCTCCAGCAGGCGGAACTCCATGAAAACTCTCTCCCGATCTCCAGATTCGGGAAAGAACGCAGCGTACGAGCGAGGAATTCAGCCGTCAAGTTACGGTATGTGTATTCTTGGGTGTGCCTCATTCCCCTCCAATCTAGCGTCTCGAAGATGTGGTCGATGTACGCTCTTATGTGAAGGGCAGACATCGCTTCGGATGATAGGAAGCGGGACGGGAAAATCCACGGTTGAAGTTCCAGGAACTTCTGCTTCTGGCTGGACAAGAACGTCGTGGTCCGGTAGTTGTATTGCTGGTGTGAGGTGGTGACGGGCATATACGGTGTCAGCTCCGTAATAGCGTCCGACCTCACTGGCCATCCTTGCTCTGGGTCTTAAGCGTCAGCTCGGCGCTTCTTCGAACTCTAGACGATCTTAGGGGCCATCTGCAAAACAATCGAAAGATAAAAATCAATATTCGGTTCGGTTCTGCAAGGTGCCCGATCGGGTACAAGGTGTTGCCCGATGGGGCAACTAGTCATCAAAATACCCCCGTGGGTAGTGCCCGACTCGGGCGAGAAGGACGTCCGATCGGGTGCATGTCTAGGTCGTCCGATCGGGTACTATACCTAGCCCGATCGGGTGCATCGCGAAATCGAGACCTGCAGTTTGCGAATCGCGATTAAATCGAACAAAACTACCCTGAATCTTCCTAAACAGACCTAGATCTAACCCATAGCAGTCCTAATCTCAACAAACTTCATGAATTTACCTAGAATTCGCGATGAGAATGAGGAAATTTTTAGATTTTTGGAGAGAAGGGGAGAGAAGTTTTCGAGTAACCGAGATCCAATTTCTTTGACGGTGAAACGACGGTGATGCCCAGCGGCTCCGGCGACTAGAATCCGGCGTGAGAGGGTCGCAAATAGAGAGAGCACGATCGGGTATTGAAGTGAGAAGTAAATTGGCCGCTCGGGTTACTCGAAATTATAACTTACCGTGCAGAAATTACGGTGCCCGATCGGGTACCATGTGCTGCCCGATCGGGTGTCCCCTTGATGACCTACCCGTTCGGGTTGCGTGATGTCACCCGATCGGGTTCTCCTTAACCTGAAACCGGCCGATCGGGTAGTGGTGTCTGGCTGATCGGGTGTTGCTGCAAAATTGAAAAATTAGACGAGGAAAACATATGCAGCAAATATCGAAAGATCACTAGGTTCCTAGATCCTAGAAAATTGTCCAAAACTAAAAAAATGAAAAAGGAGTCCGAAAATATGAAAATAAAAAACGACTAAAGGATATGCTCGGGTTGCCTCCCGAGAAGCGCTTGTTTAAGGTCTTTAGCTCGACCATGGCGTCTTCATACGCTTGTGGAGGCGGATAGAGGAGGTACGCCTCTTCCGTCTTCTCTCTGAATGACGTGCTTGGATTCAAAACCTTGTGGACTTCTCAGGTGTGATCCTCGATCCGTCTCTCCCGAACCCGTGCCTTTCTCACATCTCCTTTGAAACCGGTTAAGTTTGAGCGTATCTTCTGTGTTCCATGCTGGATAGGAATGTACGTGTGCCACTGAAGATATCGGAGACGATGCGCGTGACCTTGGAACCGTTCCCCGCGTTGAAGTATTGCTTGAAACGTGCAGCTTTTGGTTCCCCATGGGCGCCCGATCGGGTAGCAGTGTCTGCCCGGTCGGGTCGCCTATTGCGCAATTTACCCCCGTACGGTGTACATGAGTCGTGCGATCATCTCGCCCGTGCGGGTCCTCGTCTGTAGCACCTGCCCGATTGGGCTCACGCAACCACCCGGTCAGGTGGTTAATTTGAGGAATCCCCCCCGTAGGTATTGCCCGAGTCGGGCGCTGAGGTTGCGCGACCGGGTTGCCTAAAAATTGGTCTGCCCGATCGGGTGGGTTCCTTGCCGAATGAAATTCGGCTTCTCCTCGATGTGCGTGAGTGCATCTGATCTTGCCTGTGACTGATGCTGTATCTCGGTGCACTGGGACAATGATGTGTTATGGTGACGTTCATTGCGGGTTCGGTCATGAATAGCTTATTCAACGCCTCGTCGAGTTTGAACTCGATAGACTCGTCCCCGAACTTCATCACTAATCTTCCTTCCGCACAGTGGATGACCATCTTTTTTGTGTTGAGGAATGGTCGTTCCAATATGATGGGGATCTTCGGATTGATCTCCATATCCACAACAACAAAGTCCGCGGGGAACCAAAATTCCCCGACTTGGACTGCAACGTTCGTCAAAACACCCACTGGACTACGGACGGATTGATCAGCCAATGTGATTTGCATCCTCGTGGATTGAAGATCTCCTACCCTATTGAGCTTTTCAACGAGAGATAATGGTAGAAAGCTCACACTCGCTCCTATATCGATTAGCGCATGCTCAATTTCGTAATCGTAGATCTTACATGGTATGACGAAGTTACCTGGATCGGGCATCTTCTCGACCGTGGTAGGAG
>CM071870.1:29427473-29440448 GCA_036759665.1 Gynandropsis gynandra | reverse complement strand
CAACTTCGAATTTCCTTCTTGCCAACTTCGAATCGATCCCTCTCAAGTTCGAAATCACTTGTTCTTTCTTGCCTTTTACTCTCCCAGAATGCGGGTTTGACTTTTACTCTCCCAGAATGCGGTTTTTCCCACGTTCGAAAATTAAGGGTAAATTTGTCTTTTCTCCAGTTTTTTTTTCCGATTAAATAATTATTTTAGGGAAGGATATTTTTGAAACGTTTTAGCCCTACGAGGGTATATCTGATATTCCGCCCATAGTAAGTTATGTATATAACGAAAGGAAATAGAGAATATTGAATACATTGCGGCACTCATTTTAAAGAAGGTTTATTGATACGGATTTTTATATGAAAAATATATTCTAAAATATGGAAACTGACGTAACGTATTTAGTAATTGTGGAAATATATCTCAAAAGTTATAATTATATTTCTAAAATTAATAATTACATTTAATTAAATTTTTTATTTTTATAGATTCAAAGATCCCTTTTGAATTCAATGTTCATTTTCTATATTTCGTCTTCTATGTGTAAATGGTGATATATATCGATATATATGATATATACAATAAATGCTTGCAATTTATCTTCTCCGACGCTTATAAAGCCTATCAAAACAAAAATTATTCGATAACTTTTCTTTTCTGATTTATTAAAAAATGGCGACAAAGGTGATTCATGTTCTCACCATATTCGTTGTTATCTCTTGTAAGTTTCTCTATCTCTGTCTCTATCTCTATTTCTATCTCTATCTCTATCTCAACTCTTAATATAATCAACACATTTGTTTATATTCGTTAAAACAATGTCTTTCAACATGCATTCTCCATCTAGATTTGACCTTCCAAGTGGGAATGAATTTTCACGATCGATGAAAATTGGACCGCTAACGATGAAATCGTTACCAAGTTTGCATAATTACTTCAATAAAAAATGGAATATACTTAAAATTTTGTGACCATATTATTTGTCACAAACTTTCCAATGGTATGTCTTCGCAGTGTGTAATGATACAAGAACAAACATTTTCTTCAGTATATTGCGACTAAAACAAAATAAAACTGAATCGCAAACATCAACCGCTTACTTCGTCGCAAATTCATTGCAAATTGCTTGTCATTACGAAGATTCTTTTATTATTAATGATACAATCGCAGCATGAAAACATTGATCAATTAAAAACATGTATAACTCAGTTTGATGATGGCTTTGCAGGCTTGTGGCTCGTAACCAACGTTCCTAACGTAGAAGCAATACCCTCGAAGTCATGCAAAGTCTCAAATGATTGTCGAAATCTCGACTGTCCATTAGGACATGCAAAATGCATAGAGTCTAAGTGTCAATGCCGTTTGAATACATTACAGCAGGATTGTTTTGCATGGAAGGTTTTCCTAAGTGTGATGATGGAACATGTGTCTGCGATGTCTAATGTCTTACTTGTAATAAAAGAATAATTTCGAGTGTGAATTTTATGGTATATAATAATGTCTCAGGAATACGCAGCATTTATTCCTGATACGAACATATAATGGAAACAACTGAAAAGTAGTAAGGTGAGGTGATTTATTTACAAAAGAATGCGCATTTTACCTCGTGGTACCTTTGATACAGATAAGTAAGGTTGTGAAATGGAAGCAAATGAGCTTAGATGTATCGTTCAAAAAACGTTATATATATATAACTAATGCATTCAAAATTATATATATCACTAATGAATTCAATCATTAATACATTCAACATTTAAATCATTTGATAGGTATATCGATCAGTTAGGCATGTAAATAAATAATTTATATATGAAGAGAAGTAACTCATAGAGATTGAATTTTTTTTATTAGAAACGAATTAACATGTTTACTATATCTTTTAAAGTGAATATATGCAGATCAAGTGAATCTTGAAACCTACATATTTTATTTCCCATGTGATTCACTTGTAACCATATTTGATTTTACCTAATATAGATTTAGATACATACAACACTATATATTTTTCATAACTCTAGTTTTGTAAGATTCATAATTTGATCACTCACAGTCATAGTCATTGTGTTTGACCTTATACACATGATCCACACTCTTGCACACTCTTACGGTAGGTTAGTTTAGGTTCAATTTATTAAAACTTGGATTATAAATTGACTCCACTAGCTATGCATCAACATGGCACTTCAATGGCGATAAGCCTAAGAAATTCTATTTAATCTATTAAATGAATTCGCTAATTCAACTTTATTGTTTTACCTTATTTTTCACAAGCCTTTTTGAAATTAAATGTCTCTGGTATATGTGTAGGTATAGTCATGATGCAACGCACTTACTTTATCAATAAATTGAGTGGAGCAAAACTCAATTATCTATTGTAAAACAAGGAGTTGTATGCCCTGATGCATATGTTTTAGACGAGACAACAATAATTGTGGTAGAAGGATATCATCATTTATATAGGCCACGAGCCACTCAATCATTAAAAAGTTAGCAAAAATCGAATAAATAACATGGTATTGAGACTTTTCATTACTTTATTAAGCATAAACAATGAAACAAAAATGTAGTTGTAGACGCTTTATCTCCTAAACATAAATTTGTAGTCTCATTAGATTATAAATTGATTGGTTTTGACTATATAAAAGACTATTATAACACTTAACTAAATTTGTGAAATACATATAAATCATGTGAACATTCTAATTTTGGATATTGTTATGTAGATGAAGGTATTTTATTCTGTCAAATAATATTTATGTACCAAACTATTATTTAGGTATTTTTAATTTGTGAGGGCGATAATGGTGGACTAATGGGATATTTTAGAGTGTCCAAGTGTTTATCAGTTTTTAGAAATATTTATACTGACAACATCTAAAGCACAATTGTTAATGCGAAAAAATAGGACCGTAGAGTATAATTGTGATTTCAGCTAGTTGAGATATTCAAGGAGCAGAAATTCAAATAAGGAGAGATGGAAGGAAGTCAACGAGAAGATCAAGGAGAAGAGGGTGGAGTCAAGCTGGATCTGGCGAAGTCTATGCTGAAGGAAAATCATCAAGACGGTGTGGCTAAAGAATCGGGAGGTTAGCTAAGCCGTGTGGAAAATAGATAAGTTAATGTGAAAAGAAAAATAAGGTTAACGGATCTGGGTGATATCGCTGAAGTACGTAAAACAGAGAGAAAGAGAGTTCTTATGTTTTAAGTGTACTTAGATAGATATCGTACTGGGCTGAGTGAAACAATCGAGATTGTATTTACGTCTAACTCAGGGGGAGTTATCCGTGGAGATCTTTGGTACATTATAAAGGCTAACATGTGTACTTAAAGGTTGACAAGTAAATAAACGAGTACTGTTTTATATTTTTGGTTTCTTTGAACTATCGATTCATTAAGTTGTCTTCTACAAGTTTTCAAATGGTATAGAGCTGGTAACCAAAATTTGGAGTAAATCTAAAAATTGGTTTGAGATCTGAGAAGACAACAAAAATTGAAGGACCAAGAGATATGTATTTGTTTGGAAAACCTGTCATGCTAGATGCGTCTAACTATGAATATTGGAAAGTTAAGATGAGGGCAAGTATACGAGGAATTGACGAAGATGTCTGGAGTGCAGTAAAGAACGGATGGACACCACCGACTGTCATTGATGAAAATGGAAATGAAAAGGAGAAGCCATCAGATCAATGGACACCTAGTGAAAAAAGAAGTTCAACCTTCAACGCAAAAGCCGTGACAGCAAATTTTTCATCAGTGGATATTAATGAATTTAAACAAATTAAATGATGTGAGTCTGTCAAAGACGCATGGGATACATTGGAAACTATCCATGAAGGTACCACAAATGTTAAAATAAGACGCCTTGATATATTGGAACATCAGTTTGAGAAGCTGGAGATGGGGGAATATGAAGGCGTAAAGGAATTTAGCAGTCGGATGAATGCCATCGCAAATGAAGTAAGTGTACTTGGAGAGACTCTAGACGATAAGAAACTGGATAAAAAGATACTGAGATGTCTTCCTAAGAATTTTCATGCACAGAAGGTCGCTATGAACATGTCCTTGAATACAGATACTACTAGCTTCAAGGAAATAGTTGGAATTTTGGCGGCATATGAACTTGAACTCCAACATGAACAAGGAGATATCGCTAAAGATGGAAGCAAAGGAGTAGTATTACAGGCTACCTCAGAAAGCACCAGATTGGACAGTCTTGAAGAAAACATTGTATTATTGACCAGAAAGTTTGGAAAATTTATGAAGAAACGGTGAGGGATGAAAAAAATCATCAACTGAAGAAGTTGGATATAGAAAGGAGAATAAATATGGATCTCAATGCCACGAATGTAAAGGATTCGGTCATTTCAAATGAGATTGTCCTAACATCGCAAAAAGAGATAGTATGCTGAAAAACCTAAGAGAAACATAGTGCTTCAAATGCAAAGGTTTTGGACATACTAAAAATGAATGTGCTGACAATAACCAGTCAAAAGGAAAATCACTAATCATTTTTAGTGAATCCAGTCTTGAATCCGGAGATGGGTCTGAAGAAGAACAGTAAAGTTTTGTTGCTTCCATTGGCATTATTGATGAAAATGATAAAGAAAGTGAATAAGATCAACTTGTAGAGGAAGATGAAGTTGATGTAGAGACGATCTACAATGAGTGGCTTAGGATGAGCAAATTGAATGTCCAACTGATCAAAACTAATAAGAATCTGGAAGCTCAGATTCAAGATATGAAGCAAGAAGTAGCTGTTAAGGAAGAAGAAGTGCACTTCGTCAAAAGACAGTTAGAAGAGACACACAAACAGCTAAAGATGCTATCAAATGGTACTGAAAAATTGGATCACTTGCTCTCTATTGGAAAAAGAAAAGGCGACAACCATGGAATTGGATATATTGGGAATTCAAACAAGTCAGAAAACAAATTTGTTTCTGGAGGGGATTTGCAAGAAAATCAGAAATGGAAAGAAAAACAGCAGACTCATGGTACTCTTAATAAAAGTCAGAATAGATAGAATTATGAGACAAGAAGAAGTAGAAATGACCATACCTTTGAGTATAGGTCTAAAAGACAATATCAAAAGTCTTATCAACACAACAACCAGAGAAGAACATTGACTACATAGCATAATGGACATAATCATGGGAGAAAGTACCAAGGTAAGAGTAGGAAGACGAACTCAGTTGTTTGCTTTTTCTGTGGAATCAGGGGTTATAAACAACGCACGTGCTACAAAAAACACAGGTATGATGCAGGTAAGTCACTAAAAGTTAAACAAATTTGGGTAAAGAAAAGTGATTTATATTGCAATGTTGCATATATTTCTTAAAGAAAAGTGATTTATATTGCAATGTTGCATATATTTCTGCTCAGAAAGAAAAATCTAATACATGGTATTTTGATAGTGGAGTTCCATACATATGACAGGTACCAGAGAATTGCTTTCGAACTTTGTCGAAATTAAGAATGCAGGAAGTGTAGTGTTCGGGGATGGAAATAAAGGAAAAATCCTTGGTAGAGGAGATATCAATTCACCTGGACAACCAGCACTAACAAATGTTCAATTTGTTGCTAGCTTAATAGCTAATTTAATTAGCATTAGTCAACTTTGCGACAGTCATCACCGGGTTAAATTCACTAACAAGGAATGTTAAGTGATGAATTCTAATAATAAGTGTGTGCTTACAGGTTCACGGTCATCAAATAATTGCTACGTGTGGACTGAAGAGAAAGTGTGCTTCAAAGCAACAGACGATATACTGTCACTGTGGCATCAACGTTTAGGACACGTAAACTACAGATCCCTGGTGAAATTATATAATTCTACAGCAGTGAGAGGTATGCCTAAACTAAAATTAGATAAAGTAGAAATGTGTAAACCATGTGAGCTAGGCAAACAAATCAAAGTTCATCATAAACGGATGCCCGAGGTGAAGACTGATAAATTCTGGAGCTGGTGCATATGGACTTGATGGGTCAAATGAGAACATAGAGTTTTGGAGGGAAAGATACATTTTTGTTATTGTTGATGACTTTTCTCGATATACTTGGGTAAAATTTGTTAGAGAAAAATCTGAAACATTTGAGTTATTTCATTTCATGTTTCTTCAACTGAAAAATACTAAAGGTTGTATTGAGAGAATCATGAGCGATCATGGAAAATAATTCGAGAATGATGTATTTAACAAATTTTGTCAAAAGCATGACATCATCCACAAATTTTCAGCACCCAAGACACCACATCAAAATGGAGTTGTTGAAAGGAAGAACATGACATTGCAAGAAATGGCTCGGGTAATGCTGCATGGCAAATCCATATCTATCAGGTTTTGGGCAGAAGCCATAAACACAACATGTTACATTATTAATCGTGTGTACATTCGTCTGGGTATGTCTAAAACACCCTACGAGCTGTGGAATGGTAAGAGTCCAAATTTAAGCTATTTCATGTTTTTGGGTGCACTTGCTTTGTACTGAACGATAAAGAATGCCTGTGTAAGTTTGATGCTAAAAGTGATAAGGGAATCTTTCTTGGTTATGACAATAACACAACTGTTTTCCGAATTTTCAATTTACGCACAAGAAAGGTTATTGAATCAGTAAATCTTGTTTTTGATGAGGATCATTCAACTGATAGTATTATTTTTCCTTTTTCTTCAGAAACTGTACAAGAACATTCAGATTCAGCTCATGAACATTTAAGTGCACCTACTGATCAACAAGTGGCTGAATGTGAAATAGATGGAGATATCTCAGAACATGAAAATTCTCAAACTAACATGGAGCAAATAATGGTTCATAAAAATCACTCAATAGAAGATGTTATTGGCAACATTGAGGATGAAATACGCACACGCAAAAAACCACGAGTAAATTACCATGATATGGTAAAATTTGCATGTTTTACTTTGCAAATAGAACCAAAGTGTGTTCGTGATGCGTTAGATGATGAATCATGGATAAAGGCCATGCACGAGGAGTTAGAAAAGTTTGTCCTAAATGATGTTTGGATTTTAGTTCCTCGACCAATGAACTTGAATGTGATTGGCACGAAATGGGTGTTTAAAAACAAAAGCAACGAACAAGGTGAGATTGTCCGAAAAAGCAAGATTAGTAGCACAAGGGTATACACAAGTAGAAGGAGTTGATTTTGATGAAACTTTTGCTCGTGTGGCTAGATTAGAATCAATTCGTCTATTGCTTGGTGTTGCTTGTTTCTTTGGTTTCAAACATTTTTAGATGGACGTGAAAAGTGCATTTCTAAATGGGATACTTCAAGAGGAAGTTTATGTGGAACAACCTAAAGGTTTTGAGGATCCACATTATCTAGAGCATGTCTACAAACTAAAGAAAGCCTTGTATGGGTTAAAGCAAGCACCCCGTGCTTGGTATGAAAGACTTACAAGCTTCCTCATTCAGAACGGCTACAAAAGAGGGGGAGTTGATAAAACCTTGTTTATCCATGATTCTGATGGAATTTTGCTGGTTGGACAGATTTATGTTGATGACATTGTGTTTTGCTCTAAATCGCAGGAGAAAGTGAACTGGTTTGTGCAGACTATGAAGCAGGAATTTGAAATGAGTATGTTTGGAGAACTTAGTTACTTTCTTGGTTTACAAGTGAAACAGCTCGACGATGGACTATTTATCTTTCATAGTAAATATGCCAAAAATCTGGTGAAAAGGTTCGAACTAGACCATAGTAAGTCAGCAAGTACCCCCATGTCAACAACAACTAAGCAGACAAGATGCAGATGGTGAAGATGTCGAGGTTAAACTGTATAGAAGCATGATTGGTAGTCTTCTTCATCTCACTGCAAGTAGACCTGTTTCGCGTCTAAGTATAGGAATTTATGCCAGATATAAAGCTAAACCGAAGAAATCTCATTTGCTGGCTGTGGAACGAATAATAAAATATGTCAAAGGTACAGCAGAGTATGGCATTTTATATTCCAAAGATACTAACTGTGAACTTACTGGTTTCAGTGATGCTGTATGGGGAGGAAATGCGGATGATCGAAAAAAGCACGTCTGGTGGTTGTTTCTTTCTTGGAAACAATTTAGTTTCATGGCATAGTAAAAAGCAAAATTCCACGTCTCTATCTACTGCTGAAGCTGAATACATCGCCTTGGGAAGCTGTTGCACTCAACACTTATGGATGAATCAAATGCTTATGGACTACGGTATGAAATCCAGAACTTTTACTGCATGGTGTGATAATACAAATGCTATTGATATATCTAAAAATCATGTTCAACATTCTAGAACTAAGCACATTGAAATAAGTGATGGTGCGAATCAGAAGTTTTAATTATTTTCAAGACCACTAAACCGCAAGTATACGGTTCGTGTAGTACAAGGGTTGAACTCTGGGGACTAAGTGCAGTTTTAGAACTAAGATTGTCACGAGAACAAGATCGATAAAGTGATGAGTAGTGAACTAGAAAATAAAGATAAGTAAGGTAGCGAAGCTAGACTAGGCAATGAGAAGTATCACGGGTGTCGGGAATACCGGAACATGCAATGGATGTCTCTAAGGATCATGAAATTTGGTTTGTATCAATCGATGGGGAACTAATATCTAATCCTCTACCTAGGAAATCAACATCACTCATCTCTCGATGTAGCGCGGAACGTCTAGACGCATGAAGAACAGTAGGGAACTCTACCCCTAATACTAGAAATGACTTGGCGTAAGCCTAAATCTCCTACCTAGGAAATCAACGTTACCCATATCTCTATGCGGTGCGGAACTTCTAGATGCATGACGAACGGTGGGGAATTCAACCTCTAATGTTGGATGGGAACTCGACCTCTATAAACGGAAATGACTTGGCGTAAGCCTAAATCTCTATCTAGGGAATCAACGTTGCTCATATTCCTATGTAGCACGGAACTTCTAGATGCATTAACAACAATGGGAATTCTACCTCGATTATTACCGTTCCTAAATAGATTAATCGACCGGTCTTATTAATCTAATTATTCGAAGGTTCATTCACGAGACTCAAATCTAACTCTCTCAAGTCTAGATGAATCTCTAATTTCAATCAAACGTGCTTAACATCAGTAGAATAGATCTAGTCTTATCTAAACTTGAAATCAACAATGTATGAAGGCATTAAGCGCAAATCTATAACCTATTGAACTATTCAATTGAACAAAACCGAAACTCAAGGATTAATAACATAAAACATCCATTACAATGGCATCTCTAACCCATGACAACAGATCTACTCAGAAATCATAGAGAAACAAACAAAAACGAAGTAGATGTTCGACTCCCCTATCATCCCGAGCGTTGTGGTTCGTATGAATCCTTCGGATGTCCAAAGTCTTCAATCTGTGTTCTCTCCTCTTTCTTGTGTGTCTCTAGGTGTCCTCTCTTGTCTCCTCACGTCCCCCCTTTGGTCTAGTACGAATCCTAGCTTTAAAAGGTCTCTTTTCTCCTGTATTGGCCGTTCTAAAAAACAAGGAGTTTGTTGAGAAATTGACCGTTCTAAAATCAAGGAGTTTGTTGAGAAAAAGGTGGACCCGACAAGTCTGGTTCGAATCCTAACTCTAAAAGGTCTCTTTTCTCCTGAATTGGACGTTCTAAAATTAAGGAATTTGTTGAGAAAAATGGGGACCCGAGCGGGCACAACCTCTATACCCGAGCGGGCACACTTGCAATTGCTCTTTTTGCTCCTTTCGCTCGAGGTTTGAGTGTTCCGTTTGCTTCCTTGGCCGTGCAAATGAGGTATTGACGTTGTGGAAACGCGAGTTATAATTATCCTAGTCCACTTCACCGCAAGTATACGGATCTTGTAGTACCAGGGTCGATCTCAGGGACTAATATAGCTAAACTAAGAATAAAACTAAACTAGGAGGAAAAGTGATAGGAGGGGATATGGTCCTAAATCTAACCTAATGGAGACAACGAAACGAAGGTAAAGATGAACTAGATATGATGAATACTACGGGTGTACGGGATACCGGATATTGCATACATGAACGACTAAAGATCATAGATCTACAACCTACTCTTGACGACGGGAAATTCATGCTCTATTGTCGAGGAGTGATTCTTCCGAGCCTAAACCTCCTAACCATGGATACATGCAACCCTGCCTTCCGACAGCCGATTAACACGTACCATGGCAGCATTAAGACCGCAATCACTATCCCTAAGTTGGCTAACCGACCGGTCAGATTCTCATTAGCCAAGACTTAATCTACTACTTAGCGAACCGGATTCGTTCCTTAACCTTCCAGCAAGGTTCGATATCCATTGTTGTTGAGCGGTCAGCACTAACATAAGATTGATATTGCTAAGCATAGAACCGTAAATCAAGAGTAAAAATCATAGAACTAAGCATTAAAGAAAATCATCGTTCATACAAACAAAACCGATAACCCTACCCGCAGTAGGGACTCTACTCACTCATGGAATACATGAAAACAGAAGATGACATAATCCAATACATAGTAAAACCCTAAGGAACTCGATGCCTCGACCTTCCCTAATGCGTTACCGGTGTACGGGACGGTGTTTCTCTTCTTCTCCGATGCTTCCCGAGCTTTCCCAGATGTTCTCCAGTGTTTTCTTTTCCTGTTTGTCGCTCCCCTTGCCCTAGATCTATTCTCTCCCTTTAATTAGGTCGTTTGAAACTGAGATCTAGGTTGTTACGGATCGCGCGGCCCGCTCGGGTAGTGATGTTACCCGGTCGGGTAAAGCCTTGCCCGACCGTGTTGAGCGTTGCGCCCGATCGGGTAGTGGTCACCCGATCGTGTGGTTGAGGAGCCCGAGTCGCGTAAACTTTCGGGGCAAAATGGGAGACTGATTGCCCGAGCGGGTATTCAGAACTCACCCGATCGGGTAGTGATCACCCGATCTCCTTGTTCATGTGCCCGGTCGTGTAATCTTGCATGAACACACCCCGTAGACTTTACCCGAGCGGGTGAAGAATAGTGCCCGGTCGGGCACCCTTGTATCCTTGAAATCTCTCTTTTCCGCTCGTTACTCGGGTGTTCCTTTGGGTTCTGGAGCTCGGTCTCGGCTCTGAGTAGATTTTCCTTCAAATCTTGTGGTTTTTAACAGGAATCCTTCATTTTGATCCCATTTAGGCCTTGTCGCCTATAAACCGGAAAACCAACAAAACGGGGGTGTGAAGCTCAAAATAGAATCGGATAAGTATGTAGACGATATAAGAATCATGCGAAAATGATGTAAAAACCTATCCTAATAATGATACACTTTCAGTGTTATCAAACTCCCCCAGACCTAAACCTTTGTTTGTCCTCAAACAAAACTAGAGTCTAGCCTTAGAAGAATCTAATAACAATGGATACTAGCTCAAGATTTCCGAAGTATTAGCCACTTTTGCATTTCAGCGCGTCACATGGATAAAAGCCTAAGCGTACCGAGTATAGCCCTATATCTACCGAAAGTGCTGAGCCATAAAATCTTTCCTAAAATCCAAGTCTACTTCACTACCCTAGATAACGTCCAAGCAATCTCCATACCGATTTTTCTAAGATCTTGATATCGTTTGAATTTTCTTTTCTCGTTCTTATACACTTTTTTTTTTCTTTGGTGCTTAGATACACGCTTTGTTCCTAGGACGTCGAAGTCGAAGAGGGTAGCTTTCTACTTAGACCCAGGCTGCCTATGGCACACTCATAAGGTTGCGCGACCTTAGAGGAGTGAAGAGTTGCGTTTTTGACTTTTTGTTCTTTATTTTCTTTTCTTTTTCTTGATTACGCAACACTCTAACCCTTAGGACGTAGAATAGCTTCTCTACCCACCACTTAGACCCGAACCATCGAATGTCGATGTACTCATGTCATTCTTAACTCGGAAAAGCGTAAAACTTATCCTAGATGACAGCGGAGTATAAGCGTGTGGTCTAACTCTAGAACGCTAAAATATATCAATGAAGCATAGCTAAATGGTATCTACGGAGATATGTCTACTTGGTATCGAGATCTAAAGGGTGAATTCAACTAGACATAGGGTTTCAATCATAGCTACTCGACTAAACGGTATCTAAAAGGGCTTCTAAGCAAACCTAAACTATTATCCACGATTCAACAAAGTAGCAAAAATATGACTAAATTCGAAAAAATTTTCGCTAGATCCATTTTATTTCTAAATCCTAATCCTAATCTAATCATGCCGCTCTAAAAATGCATCCAAATATCAATGAATGTAAGAAACCCCCCCCCGATCTGAACGGAACACAGTCCCGGTGTTCTAAATCTAAAAGGGACCTCTACATGTAAAAAGATCGAGAAATCGTAAAAGTGGTAGCGAATACACCTGGCGTGTGCGTATGTCTCTCTCGGATCGTGACTTGCTCGGATGTAGTGACTCTTGCGCTCTAATGCATTGGTAACGTGAAAGACCTGTGATACGACATGCAATACAGAAGAGTAGAACAAAGAGTACTAATGAGTCTGAAAAGAGCGTACACAAAAGCTATCTAAAAACAAGAAACGATAAAAATGGGTCAATAAAAGAAAATAAAAAGAAAATGAAATAGGAAAAAGAAGGAAAGAGATGTCTAATCCTCGTCCGCTCCATCGCGGGTACTCGGTATGTCTGCTGGGTCTCCCGTGGCTCCTTCCCCAGGTGGGAAGTAGAATCCCTGTAGCTCGTACGGGATATGAGGATGGTAGGGGATGGCTCCGGTGTGGTAGTCCTGCGGAATCGGGATGTAAGGCTCCTGATAATGCGTCATGCTCAGCTGCTGAAACCGCCGGACTGACTCGGTGAGGTAATAGGTATGCTGTATCGACTGCTCGTGAAACTGCTGCTGCCCCGCATACCTTGCAGCCTCCAAATCGTACCTCTGCTCAGCCATAAAAAACTGGTACCTAGTCTCCTCCGCTACGTACCTGAGGGCGTCGGAGACTCCTTCCATGGAAGGAAAGTCGGATCTGCTGTGGGGGTACTCAGGACGCGCGCGCGAGTGTGTGGCGCGTCGGCTGCCTCGCCT
>CM071870.1:29386096-29410788 GCA_036759665.1 Gynandropsis gynandra | reverse complement strand
AAACGAGTATTGTTTTATATTTTTGGTTTCTTTGAACTATCGATTCACCAAGTTGTCTTCTACCAGTTTTCAACAATTTCAAAATGGTATGAGCAAAATGCATTATGTTCAAACAAGCTAAGTCGCATCTTCAACCACACGGGTTTTAAATTTGATTACCATTATTCGTGATCATATTCAATAGATATATCAATAAATATTATAATAGATTTACCTAGATATCGGAGAAATAATGATGTATTTTTTATGGTTGATCGATTTTTTAAGATGACAAATTTCATAGAATTCAAAAATTGATGATGCATTGTGCATCACCTATATGTTCTATAAAGAACATTTTTTATTGCATGGCATGCCAAACACCATAGATTCTTATAGTCTAATGTTAAGTTCTAAGCCATTTCAAGAAAAATTTAATTCAAAACTAAGAACAATCAATTATTTCAATAACACATTGTTCGAGAATTGACAAATATAATGAGATTGTTAATCGAACATTTTCTGTTTAATATGAAGTTTAGTTAAAAAGGACTTGAAAAATTAAGGAAATTGTTTTCCATACATTGAGTTTGTCTATAATCGAACAATCCATTTGATGAATAACATTTTCCTTTTGACAGGACATGAGATACTATTTGAGTAAATAGATGCTACTTATGGGTTATAAAATACTATTGATTGTGGTGGAATTGAACATGATAGATTCAAAGAATTTAGAAATTAAAGCAATTGATATAAATGAAGTTTTTTATCTCCTTATAGGAACCACCATCTATTTCATAACTTTGCTACTATGCATATTGAGAAATTTATTTGATAACATTATCAAAAACATAATGAATGTCTCTGAAAAGTCGAATGACAAAGTTATATCAAGGCTAGTTATTATAAATATATATGCATGAAAGGAACTCAAACTTAGTAGAGATGTTTAACATATGTACCCATTTTAGACAGCATTGGAGCACAAAATGCAATTCTAAAAAGGTTAAAAAAGCTAAATTTCTAGACACTTATACGACAAATAAAACTAGACTTTCACGATTCTTAAGGAGATTTCGCAGTTCGAGTATCAATAATTAATTGGACTAAAATTGATACTTTTCCATTATAGATCTGCACTTTGGTTGTTCGTCTATTGTTGTGCAAGTACCATTGTATGAGAAGCTCCACAATGGAGGTTTGAATGGAGGTTTACGATGTCCAGACATCACGTCAAATTTTAAAGTATGATCCTTTTATCTTATCATTGCAAGCTATTCAGATGGTTATACTCATATATTTGAACAAAAAAGACATGCAATATTTGGAGTGTGACTGTGAAAGTTTGTTCTAGAGGTACAATTTTACTGGATGATGGGATATGAAGGATAAATTGATGCAAAACGATAACATGTGGCTAAACATAATGACATATCATTGTTACACATGTAGTCCCCAATTTATTAGTACTTCTCATCGAATTCAACATTATTAGAAGGTATATTTTGACACATTAAATAGATTTAGTGTAATTTGATTGTTGTTACATATCGGTTTGTTGTATGTTTTAGGGGTAATTTAACTTGAAATTCGTTAATTTACAAAGAATTACTAGGTTTTGAAGTATTTATTTCAATGAATTTGAAGATTTAGGTTCATTAAATTTTTTAGGTATGAACTTTGATTTTAGGTTTGGCTTTCTGTTCGATTTAGAAATCGGTTTTGTGTCTACTTTTGGGTGCAGCTTAGGTTTGAGTTTCGGTTTATGGTTTTATTATTTAGAAATTTCAATTGGTTTAAATTGGATTGGGATGGCTATGTTTGATTTAATACCATGTTGGTATTGAGTTGGACTTTGGATTGCGTTAGGATTTATTTAAGGTTTGTTTAATGTTCAGATTTCGTATCCAATTAGTTTATGTATTGCAGTATATCTCCACAATCACATAGGAATGGTTCAACTATTTCGTTCTCGTCACGGACTCCGAGTCCCAAAACGAGTCCAGACACAACGAGTGGGTCACAGCCACACAATTCATTGTCTATCTCATCTCTCCCATAGCTCCATCCGACAGGCTACCAAAGATGATCGCTTTCTTATCTCGTCAATTTTGAACGTGGACGAGTTGTTAGTCATGCCGAACACACGTCTACACGTTAGTTTAACCTAGAAAAAATTATCAATATGCATGACAACATATTAATAAGTTTAACATTATAATTAATTTTAATAAAAGAAAAGTATTTTGGCCAGTATACGAGCTAGATATCAACGCCACAACATTATAGATTATCGTTGGAATGTGTTTATGGAAAGTTGTAATATCAAATTTTTAATCTCTATTTATAATTACTTACTTTTACTATCTTTTTTATTTATTTACTCAAATAAAATGGTATTAGATACTAGGGTTGGACATTACGGTTCGGCAACTACTTCTATTTTGAATTTCAAACTTGAATTAGAAAGAGAAGGGGTGATCTAGGGCAAGCAGACGGTGTCGAGGGCTAAGAAGGAGACTGAAAAACACAAGGAGAACTCAGGAGAAATTGGAGAAGAAGAGAAACAGCAATCCAGACTTCGGTATAAAGATAGGGAAGATCGAGGAAATGTATTTCTTATCCCTTATCATATCTAGGGTTTATTTCTCTTGTTTTACAGTAGATTCCATAAATGAGTAGATTTTCAGCTATGGGTTAGGGATATCAGATTTGTAATGGATGCTTAAAATTATGCGTTAATGCTTAGACATATCAAAGCTTTCTTGAAATTCGGTTTTACAATCAACATCGTAAATGTCTTATACTTGGACAGACCGCTCAGTAATCTAGGAATTTATGTTTAGCTGGAAGGTTAGATCATGAATCCGGAACATTTGATTGTAGATTAAGCTTGATTAATGAGAATCTAACCGATCGGTTAATCGTCTTAGGAATTAGGATTGTGCGCTTAATGATACCGTTATCACGAGTTAGTCATTGCTAGAAGGTAGGATTGCACGTTGTTATGATTAGAAGGTTTAGGTGTCGAGAGACCCATTCCCTATTTATGAGCATGAATTCCCCGTTATCAAGATAGTTCAATATTTCTATGATCCTTTGTTCATTACATCCTTCAAAATCCTGATAACCCAAAATCCATTGTGTTCTTAATTATCAAACCTTCCAGATCTCCCCATCGCTGTCACGATTCACTTTAGTGTTTTAGAAATTCATATCACACCATCATCAATTCAACCCATCTCACTTTAGTCGTATTCTTAGCTTAGGTTGCATTAGTCCCCAGAGTTCGACCCTTTTATTACATCGATTCGTGCTCTTGGGGTAAGTGGATATTAGGCATATTTTATTGCTTGATAGTTCGCACATCAAGTTTTTGGCACCGTTTCCGGTGACTAATTGCGACCTAGATAAGGAATTACCTAGATAAAGATTCAGCCCTTTTCGGAGTCTTAGTCATTTTTCTACATGTTTTCTTTTCCATTTATCGAGTCATTTCTATCTACATCATATCTGGACTTTGGTTGTTCGTTTATTGTGGTGCAGGTACCATTGTATGAGAAGCTCCACACAAAAGCTACTCATATACGATCCCGAGGAAGAAAGAATAATAAGGAACTTGCGCAAAAAGAGGAGAATTAGACCTGGAAACTCTGAATCCAAAGTAGATAAAGAGAGAATCCCAGAGACACACAGATCCGATGAGGAAGGAACTGACAGCGAAAGCCCCAGCGCAAGCAGGGGAGAAGGCAACACCGATAAGCATGAAATGGCTGTTGTTGAAGAAACTTACGGAGCTTACACAGCTCCAAAGCACACCCAATTGCTTTCATCCATGGCTCGTCCGATAGAAACCTTGAGCTACAACTCGCTTTCATCCAGATGCTCAACGATTCCGCTTTCAGAGGAATGGAGAATGAGGATCCGAATTCACACCTCACGGACTTCAAGATGCTCTGCAACACTACTAAAGTTGGCACGGGAGTCACACGGGAAGACCTATACTTATCCGCATTCCCATTCTCGCTCATGGATGCAGCACAGAGTTGGTTGGTCAACTTGCCTAATGCGTCTATTACTTCGTGGGATGACTTAGAGCAGCGATTCATGCAGCAATTCGTCCCAGACAACAGGACGCTGCTCGCCGAGAGCCGAATAAATTCATTCCTGTAAGAAAGAGGTGAGAGTTTACATGATGCATGGGAGCACTTCAAGAATTATCAATGCATTTGTCCGCAACATGGAATGGACAAGAGGTATCTCATCACGAGCGTCTTGCAAGGTCTCTAAGAGACCACTCGCTTCATGATCGTAGCAGCGGCTGGTAGTTCCCTCAGCAACCTCACCTTCCAACAACTCGAGAATCTGATCGAGAACATGGCAAGGGAGGGAGGTAAGAAGGTCGGAGACTACAACCGTGATTTCTCGTCCAAAGCGGGGGTAAATAAGTAAGGTATTGCCAACCGGACTTAACAGACATAAGGCAACAAGTTTGAGAGATATACAGGATGATGGCATGCCTTCATGTCGAGCAATAAGATGCATCCATCGGTCAAGGAATCGAGGAAGTCAATTACGTCAACAATCGGGCCTACCAGCATAACTACATCAAGAGCCATCCCAACTTCTCCTATGGCAATGCAAGTAATGTGGCAAACCCGTAGGATTTTCAACCGCGGATGATGTCAAGAAACCAAAACCAAGGTTTCCAGCCGAGAGGGAGTGGCCAAGACCACAACTATCAGCCTCGCGCACAACCTTCAGGCGACTCCAAAATTCTCTCTTCTCCAATTGACACGCTTGGAGGAATCAAGGCTGAACATGATGGCATGAGGAAGAGAATGGATGGTTACAAAACACACTTAAAGCTCCTGGAAACGCAAGTGGCACAGCTAGCCAAAGGGTCTAGCCGACAGCCCAGACAGTTTCCAGGGAAACCCGAGACGAATCCCAAGGAGCAGATCAATGCCATCCATTTGAGGAGTAGCAATACGGTTAAACAACTCCCGCCTTCCACAACCGCGAGAGAAGAGCCTCTGAGCAATGCAAATGAACAACCCATCACTCAAGGCATGGAAGAGGAGAAGACCAACGAGGAATAAGAGAAGGAGCTGACTTACGTACCACCTGGCCGGTGGGCACCAGCCTTACCCTTCCCGCAGCGCCAAAGGAAGCAGAACGACGACGTTCAATTCACCAAATTCATGGAACTCCTAAGGAAACTACAAGTTACCATCCCGTTCTACGATGCGCTCATGAAGATGCCATCTTATGCCAAATTCCTCAAGGACATAATAACGAGGAAGAGGACCATAGACAATAAGGTAGTGATGGTCACGAACTCGCTCATACAAACACCTACCATGGCCAAGAACATGCCCGATCCATGTAACTTTTTCATCCCTTGTAAGATCTACGATTACGAGATTGAACATTCGCTGGTCGACATCAGAGCGAGTGTGAGATTGCTACCACTGCCACTTGTTGAAAAGCTTAATCGAGTAGGAGATCTTTAGCCCACGCGTATGCTAATCACCTTAGTCGATTAGTCCGTACGAAATCCCGAAGCTATCTTGATGAATGTCGCAGCACAAGTGGGAAACTTTTGGTTCCCCGCGGACTTTGTAGTTGTGGACATGGAGATAAACCCGAAGATCCCCATCATTTTGGGAAGACCAGTCCTCAACACGGCAAAAATGGTTATTTATCGCATTGAAGGCAGACTGGTCATGAAGTTTGGAGACGAGTTCCATTGAGTTCAAGCTCGACGATGCACTTAAGAAGCCACATATGACTGAACCTGTGATGCACATTAACACGATGAATGCACTAGCAGAGAAAGTTCAACGTGAACATCACGACATCCATCCATAGAAATGCCACTATCCGAATGCACCGAGAGCCTATTTTAGTCACCCCAAGATGTCGATGCATGCACGCAACTCAGGGAGAAGTTGAAAACTCTGCAGATGAAGAAAAGCCCGCGCGTGCCCATACTTCAACTTGCGTGGCTACACCTGAATTGCAAAACCCGCGCGGGGTAGAACACGCCTCGAGTCGGGCAAATCTCTCGGCATTTTAGAGCCCGCGCGGGGTAGAACACGCCTCGAGTCGGGTAAATCTCTCGGCATTTTAGAGCCCGCGCGGGGTAGAACACGCCTTGAGTCGGGCAAATCTCTCTGCATTTTAGAGGCCGCGCGGGGTAGAGGTTGAGCCTAATCGGGCAAGTAAAAAAATCAAGGACCGGCACGGGGTTGATCACACCCCGAATCGAGCAAATTTCTCGGGAATAAAAGACGCAATTCAGAGCCCACGTGGGGTGGTGGATGAGCCCGCTCGGGCAGGTCACATTAGCATGAATCCGCACCGGTTAGCTGAGACCCCGACACGGGCAATATCTTTGGTAGTAGACAACCCACGCGGGAAAGGTATACAACCTGCACGGGCTGCGGTATTTCAGAGTTACACCTCGTTTCCTACACCCTCGGTTGCTTGCACACACACTTATCCCGTCTGGAACACTGAGGAAACACTCAAGCAATGTCGAGTCCGACGAAGATACCATGGATTCGTAGGATTAGAAAAGAAAAATGGAGATTCGCTAGTGGAAAATGCTCAAAGGTTAAAGCCATGCTATGTTGATCACGTAGAAGACAAAAGATGCGTATCTCCTCTTTCCGACATCACATATGCCTAGAGCGTAAGGGTCAGGCTCGAGACCTTAAACAAGCGCTTCTGGAGAGACAACCCGAGCTTCGTATCCTTTTTCTTCCTTTTTATAATATTTTTGCTCTCGAACTCTCTTTAGGACAGGGACATTTTTTTAGGATTCTAGAATTTTAGTGGCCTTCATGATTATTGCTGCATTTTTTTCCTCTTGATTTTTTTTAGAATGCAGACAGCCCGCGCGGGCTGAGCATGAGACCCCGCACGTGCTACAGGTTGCCCGCAAGGGCAAGATCAAATGCCCCGCGCGGGCTAGGTCAAATTTTTCCAGAGGTAAGTTAAATATTTCGAGTAACCCGAGCGGGTTCAACCCTCACAAAACTAAACCCACCTGAGCGTGCTTCAACACCTGAAACCTCTCATCGCCGACCGACAGTAATCACGTCACCGCCACCGTCGTTTCTCATCACCGCCGACCCCTACCCCGACGAAACCCTAGGCCGGATACTCGAAATCCCTCTCTATCCCTCTTATCTCTCTCGAACCTTCTCAAATCCTTCAATTTCTTCGCTTAATCCAGGTATTTTCGATAAATCCTCTATGTTTTCGATCGATTTGGACTAGATTTAGGCCTTCTTGGAAGGATTTAGGTAGATTTTTTTAGGGTTTATGTTTGTAATTTGGACTTCCAATTCGAGATTTCGCGACCAACCCGTCCGGGCTAGGGTTAGGACGTGCACGGGTTCCTTCTCTCGTAACAGAGCCTCGCGCGTGCCTTTTGTGACCCTGAGTTAGGGGGATTTTTCTAGACGTGCAGGCCAAGCGGGCTACACATTCTACCCGCGCGGGGTGATTGCAAAAAATGCCTAATTCTTCCCATTTCTTTGATTATTTTGCAGATGGCTTCAAAATTTTTCAAAAGCTCAATGAAATGACAAGTCGACGACTATGACACGGAGCAGGGATGGCCCGCACACCCGGATGCCATCACGGAGCTAACTCCGTATACACAGATCACCGCGTCGCACCAGCAATATAACTATCAGATGACGACCTTTCTGTCCGATCACAAGTCCAAGTTCAACGAGCTGCTGCCGTGCATTCAGCCGGCCCGCTTCTTATCCACGGAAGCCATGCGTGCTCTCCACATTGAAGAGAACATCAACAACATGTTCAATACAATGGAGTGGAGAGGATTGCGGGTGGCAAGGGAATACACATACCACAACCTCACTGCGGAATTCTTCACATCGTACAACGCCTTTTTCCCCGAGTCAGGAGACCTAGACAAGGTATTTATGGAGTTCCTTCTACTGGGACGGAACTACCGACTCAGTGCATGGTAGTTCGCTGTTGTGCTAGACGTCCCGTACTGCGCCTTTACTAAACTGATGGGACTTGAAAAGCAACAACAAGCGCAGTTCTGGAATCAGATGGCGTATGGGGATTATTCGAGTAAGTCCAAGGCCAGCCACATATGCTATCCCACCATCCAAGTACTTCCACTATTTTTTAGTCTCCTCGATCTTTGGCAAAGGAGCACAAAGTGGAGTAAACCACACGGAGCTGGGGTACCTGAAGCAAGCAGTCCACATAGACGCTGATGGTGACGATTGGGATATGGGCGATGTCGAATTGGCATCACTGATTATGCGGCACTTCATTGACATCGCCACCGAGAAGGTCAGCACGGATACGAAGATCCATTGTGGCGGAGTGGTCACGATGATAGCGCAGAGTCTTGGAATCAACCTTGGTATCCTGACGGAAGACAAGATCGATGAGGTGCCCGAGCTCAACCTTCAGAACCTCCGCAACCGACGGGCAATATCTAACGATCCAAGGAGGATCGTTTGGAGTTACAGGAATGAGCATGGTCGAACCTTGAAGGTCGACCTCGATCAGATATAGATGCCCGTACTAGACGAGGAGGGCATGCACTTTATGATTGATCCTGCCATAGGTCACCTTGGTTCGCGACTAGACGAGGCAGATCTAGCTCCAGCAGCTGCACCAGGGCCAGGGACATCCCGACGGCGCAACTCACGAACTCCTCATCCTCGTACCAGCCCCGACTACCCTGGACAATGCTCTCACTTCCCTTTTATGGAAGGTGTTTCTGATGTTCTAAGATACGTCTTGGAGGAGAGCCAATATCACTCGTTCATGACGGAGCATCGATATGACCTCGAGGCAGGAAGATATGCGGAGTAGCAGCAATTGCACGTGCAGTCCATTTAGCATACATACTATATTGTGGAGTCCGTTTGGTGATTCTAGCGGTTGAGTATGCAACACTACTCGGAGCCGTACGTGCCAATTCCACAGGACTACCACACGGGCGCCATTCCCTACTGTCCACACCCCCCGTACGAGCTACAGTCGTTTTTATTTCCCACCTGGGGAAAGGACCTCCGCGGAGCCAGCAGACCCTCAGAATACCTTCGTTGGAGAGGAAAAGGACTAGGCCACTATCTTTTCTATTTATTTTCTTCTTCTTTTTTCTATTTTTTTTGCTTTATGAACTTATTTTCTTTTCTTTTTCGCATTTATGTATGCTCTATCAGACATTGTGATGTATCACTTTCTTCTCTATTGCTTTGCATGATTCTTATCACAGGCTCTTCACGATAATACCCGCAATAGAGTAGACGTGTATAACATCCAGATGTATTACCAACTTGAGAAAGCAAAATACACCAGGTGTACCTGTTCTTACTTTTTATCTTCTTTCGAGTTTTGGTATGCGAGACCCTCTCATGGATTTTGAACACCGGGACTGTGTTCTGTTCAAGTCTGGGGGGCACTATTTGAGTGATATAAATTCTTTTAGTGATATGATTGCGATTAGGATTTGGATTAGGATTAGGTGTTTATTTTATTTCTTAGAATTTCTACCGAATTCCCAGTATAATACTACAGACTTTAGTCATGTTTGCGCAACTTTTTCGAATCGTGAACAATAACCTAGGTTTGCTGAAAAGGATTTACAGATACCGATTAGTCTAGTAGTTGTGCATGAATCATTGGCTCATAGTTGTATTACGTCCCCTAGGTTTCAATCCCAAACGTCTATATCTCTGTGTATATCATTCTCTTTGCTAAGTGAGACATGTATTAGATTTTTTTAGTTTTATTTTTATGAATTCATGCGCTTATACTCTACTGTCAATCAATTGAATAAGCTTCTAACAATTTTCATCTTATTTTGACATGAGTGCATCGTTCTCGATTGTTCAGGTCTAAGTGGTGGGTTGAGGCACTCTTCTATGTCCTAAGGGTTTGAGATGATCTTCACTCCGCTAAGGTTATAAGACCTTATGAGTGTGCCAATTGGCAACCTAGGTCTAAGTAGAAAGTCACCCTCTTCGACGCCGACGTCCTAGAAACCGAGCGCGGAAAAAAACAAGAAAAAAGCCAGAAAACAGAAAAAAAATATCTTTAGGAATAAGCTCTCACTTATCCATGTTTAATTTGGTATGAAGATTGCTTGGATGTTGTCTAGGGTTAGTGAAATGAACTTTGGTGATATGTTGAACTGCATGGCTCGTGGCTTTCGGTTGATAGAGGTCTGAATTAGGTTAACCTAAGTCTATGTTCATGTGACGCGTTGTTGTGCATGATGATTGATTGTTCGGAAAATTTGTGCTAGTATCCGGTTGTTGTTGTTGAACTCTTCTTGTGCTTAGCCTTAGTTTTGTTTGAGGACAAACAAAGGTTCAAGTCTAAGGGAGTTTGATAACACGTAGTGTGTGTTAGTTTTAGGCTAGGTATTTATATCATTTTCGCATAGTTTGTATAGCACGAGTTACGAATCCGACACGAACATTCTTTATATATGCCCTTTTTGTTGATTTTCAGGTTTTAAGGCGACAAGGCCTAACTGAGCTTTAAAGTGGAAATTCTTGGATTCAACCGCACATACTGAAAGCTACAAACCACTCTGAGCAAATTCAATCCACGGAACCAAATGGAAAACCCGAGCATAGAGCAAAAAGGAGAAAAGGCATAGAATTAACTCAGCCTGCTCGGGCTTGGAGAGGCCCCCGTGCGGGCTGCAACTCTAGAAAATATCGCACGACTCGGGCTAGAAGAGATCCCGCTCGCCTTTGGACAAACACGACGGCCCCGTGCGGGGCGGATATCATAACCCGTGCGGGCTGCCTTTTAGCGAATATTGCACGACCCGGGGAGGCGAGCACTCGGGAAGAGTGATCATGATGAGCCCGCGCGGGGAGAGCACATAGTCCACGCGGGCCCCCTTTTCAGCAACAACTTCTGTTTTGAATTTCAAACTTGAATTAGAAAGAGAAGGGGCGATCTAGGGCAAGCAGACAGCGGCGAGGGCTGAGAAGGAGACTGAAAAACAGAAGGAGAACTCAGGAGAAACTGGAGAAGAAGAGAAACAACAATCCGGACTTCGGTATCAAGATAGGGAAGATCGAGGAATCGTATTTCTTACCCCTTATCATGTCTAGGGTTTGTTTCTCTTCTTTTACAGTAGATTCCATGAGTGAGTAGCTTTCGAGCTATGCGTTAGGGATATCAGATTTTTAATAGATGCTTGAAATTATGTGTGAATGCTTGGACTTATCGAAGCTTTCTTGAAATTCGGTTTCATAATCAACATCGTAAATGTCTTATACTTGTGCTGACCGCTTAGTAATCTAGGAATTTGTGTTTAGCTGGAAGGTTACATCATGAATCTGGAACAGTTGATTGTAGATTAAGCTTTATTAGTGAAAATCTGACTAGCCGGTTAATCGACTTAGGAATTAGGATGGCACGCTTAACGCCACCGTAATCACGAGGTAGTCACTGCTGAAAGGTAGGATTGCACGTTGTTATGGTTAGTAGGTTTAGGTTTCGAGAGATCCATTCTTTATTTATGAGCATGAATTCCCCGTTATCAAGATAATTCGATAAGTCTATGATCCTTTGTTCGTTACATCCTTGCAAATCCCGATAACCCAAAACCCATAGTGTTCTTAATTATCAAACCTTCTACATCTCCCCATCACTGTAACGATTCACTTTAGTGTTTTAGAAATTCATACCATTATCAATTCAACCCGTCTTAGTTTAGTCATATTCTTATCTTAGGTTGCATTAGTCCCCAGAGTTCGACCCTTTAATTACATCGATCCGTGCTCTTGCGGTAAGTGGATATTAGGCATATTTTAATGCTTGATAGTTCGCACATCAGACGGCAACGGATCTGAGCCGGTTGGGAAATGAGCATTACAAATCGGGATTTGTTGCGATTTCCACCGACATTCCAACGGGCAATATCCGTTGATAAATTGTGATGGACACCCAACGGATGAACCCATTGGCAAATTGTAATGGATTCTCGTTGAAACCTTTGTAACGGATGTCCGTTAAAAAATTGCAACGGACACCCATTAAAATATTGTAACGGATGTCCGTTACAATACTATAACGGGTGTCCGTTGCCAAACCGTTCCGAAAAAAGAGCAGGAATTTAAAATTTTCAATGGGCATTCGTTGCAAACTGGCGAAAAATGGCAACGAGCATCCGTTACAAAATCGCGGGAAATGGCAACGAGTATCTGTTACCATTTGGCGGGAAAATGAATTGTTTCTAACGGGCATCCATTGGAAAGTTGTTTAAAAAATAAAAAATAATAAAAATAAAAAATATTTTTACAAAAATTAAAAGTTTTTAATTAAATTAATAAAATTTTTTACAATAAATTAAACCTAAATCTATTACAATTCATTTAAATCGGTTGAACTGATATCATATTTGGGATCACAAGCACCTCTGGAAGGCGTTGCATATGAATCGATATCTGGTTCTTGTCGCGGTGTTGATCCCCTCACCTGGTCGGATAGCAACTCTATGACGCTCTCCATGTGCTGCACTTGTGAACGCATTGCCTGCAGGTTGGCTTGAGTGTTTTGAAGTTGTGCTTCGAGATCCTCGATACGCCATTGCTGCGTGTAGCTCTCTTGGACCACGGGAGATACCGTCGTGGCGTCCTCAACCATATCTTTTTGAAGTGCCCCGAGACCATATGAACGCCCTTTATCCGGTCTAACCGACGACAAAACAACGAAAATTAGGGTTAGAATTTTTTACAAAATTTTTTATTAATAATCGAAAGATAAAATATTAAATTTTTACCTCAAAATAAATTTTCTCCTTTTGTAAAGGACTGAGGTCGTTGGGAGTTGAACTGCAAGCTTGTGATTGTTGTGTGATCTTATCCGTCATAGCTTTTCATTGTTCTTTGTGCTCGAGGGTCGACGATTTCAAATTCATCGCTCTCTTTCCGGCGACCGGCTTCTTCTTGGCATGGGTTTCCACTACCAGCTCAAGAAGAGTCGGTTTTCTTCCTATCCTTTGCATTTGTGATATAAAATAAATTTAATTAGACAAATATTATAAAAAAAACAAAAAATTAAATAATAATAAATTTTCCAATTCTTTATTCCTCTTCGAGAATGATTTTGATCCCAAAGTATGGCGATGCACACAATCTCCAATAACTTTCTCGTCGTACCGACATTGTTTGGCCTTCTTGCTCTTCGCCTTGAAGTCTTCAGACTTCCAATGTTGAATAATTTGATTGAAGACCACGTCCGTTTGCCCAAGTCGGTTTACAATTCTTGGTGTAGTAGTTGTGCTTGGCGTTGTTCATCATCAAGCGCATCTGAGCTTGCATATCGCGCATCCATGCCGTATACATGCGCATCGTATCCTTCTTCAACCATCTGTATGCGCGCTACAAAATAATTTATAATGAGTTAGTTTATAACATATATAAATAATAATTTTAAATAAAATTGTAATTTGAAATACACTCACGATAAAGGGGCACCACAATCGGAGGTGTATGACTTCTAAAGTAACTTGCCAGGCATAATAAAGTTGGTTTTGTAAGGACCCTTGGATAATGTTGTTCTTTTGTATGCTTTTGAACATCATCCACGTCAAACCTACCCATGAAAATGAAATAATTAGATAACATTTATAAAGTGAAATAATATAAAAGTATATAAAATCAAATTTACCACAGCGTCCCGAGAGGATGTTCAGGATCGATAATTGGAAGGGTTGGACGCCTGTCGAAGCAGTTGATTGAGGAATCGATATCCACCAAATCGTCCTCTTCATCAAATATCATCGGTTCTGATATTGGTGAAAGAGGACGATATGATGACAGTGGAGGCGGGAAAGGGGCTCTTGCAGAACCACCCAACATACCTCACGCACCTATATGTCGTCTAGCCCTCATTTTCGTATTTAGTGTTCGAAGGTGTGGTTTTGTGTGTGCGAGGAAGTGTTTAAGAGGATATTGAAGTTTTGAATTATTCTGAAAATGAAAATTTTCAACGGTTTACTTGGAGAATTTCCTAACAGGCATCCGTTGGAAATTTCAACAGATGCCCGTTGGAAAATACGTCAACTCAACGGACGCAGTTAATTGACGCGAAGTTATGTTTCTCCAACGGGTATCCGTTGGAATTTCCAACGGATGCCTGTTGGAAATACGTGTTCCCGAGGCAGCGCACGACAAAACGACGGTTTGTTTCCCGTTGCAAGGGGCATGCGTTACAATTTGCAATGGATGCGCGTTGGAAAGTTCTATAGCCTAGAGTAGGCATCATTACACTTTGCAACGGGCAACCGTCGCAAAGTATAACGGATGCCCGTTATAATTTTTCTAACGTCTATCCGTTACAAATTCGTAATGGATACCAGTTAGCATTCGTAATTGATGCTTGTTAAAACTTGCAACGGTCATCCATTACCCTTCCCTAATGGATGCTCGTTAGCACAATTGTAACGGCAACGGATCCCTGTTAGCATTTTTAACAGATGCCCGTTAAAAATTGTAACGGTCATCCGTTACACTTTCTTAACAGATGCCCGTTAGCATAATTGTAACGGGCATCCGTTGCAAATTTCCAACGGATGCCCGTTACAATTATGGAAATCTTAGAAATTTTTTCTAAGTGTCGGAGGCGATTTCTAGTTCCAACGGCATCCGTTAAGAATTCCAACGGATGCCCGTTTGTATTAGATCATATGTAGGCTAAAAACATTGAACATCATTTATATATGCTTGGATTGTATTTACATTTCGATTGTTTGATTACACATCATCTATTACATTAATCATCTAAAAACATGGACCATCATTTACATTACACATTATTGTACATTTCTTCTTCAATAGATTCATCGATTGACGGGTCTTCCTTCGATTCATCGCCGTTTTTATCTTCAGCATCTTCGGTTCAACGTCTTCATAATCGTGTGTGAATTCTCCGTCTATGTTAGTTCTTGCGAGAATCTCCTCTTGATTGTCTGTATCAATTAAACGAATCGACTACGGATAATCGGGTTACAACGATTCTTCTTTATTGATCATCTCGTTTTCATACGTATTTCTTGCACAATTTTAGAATTGTTTATGATATAGATGCGATGTTTACATATGATTTTGTAAACGTTTTACCCGTTTTCGTATTTTCATGTTCTTACAGATCACTAGTAGAAAATTCAAGATTAGGGACGAAATTTGGGGACTGACATTTCCGTCCCTAAATTTAGGGACGGATTATACACGGATTAGGGACGTAAAATGAAATCCGTCCCCAATTTTGGGTACTGAAGAGTCGTCTCTAATCGTCCTTATTTGCGGACCAATTAAGAACGGATGAGTAAGGCGTCCCTAAATGGGGACGGAAATTGTTGTCGTCCCTAACCAGATCATCCATCCCCAATTTAGGGACGACATCTCTTTCCATCCCTTAATTTGAAGACGGATTTGGGAACGTCCCTAAATTTAGGATTTTAAAAACCATTTTAGGGACAGATTCGGGACGATTTTTCGGAAAATTAATTTCTTAGTCCGTAATCCGTCCCTAAATTTCTTAATGACTATACGTTTACGAATTGTTTCTTAATGATTATATGTTTTTTTATGATTATACGGATCACATTTGGAGACGGATTGGGGACGGATGACATTTGGAGACGGATTGGGGACGGATGACATTTTGAGACGGATTGGGGACGGATGAGCCGTCCCCAATTGTTGTCGTCCCTAAATTGGGAACGGACATTTCTGTCGTCCCTAAATTTAGGGACGACTTGATCATACGTCTCCAATTTAGGGATGGATTATCTTTCCGTCCCTAAATTTGGGGATGGATTTGGGACCGTCCCTAAATTTAGAACTTTAAAAACCATTTTAGGGACAGATTCGGGATGATTTTTCGGAAAATTAATTTCTTAGTCCGTAATCCGTCCCTAAATTTCTTAATGATTATACATTTACGAATTGTTTCTTAATGATTATACGTTTTTTGATGATTATACGGATGACATTTGGAGACGGATTGGGAACAGATGACATTTGGAGATGGATTGGGGACGAATGAGTCGTCCCCAATTGTGGACGGATGAGTCTCAGCCGTCCCCAATTGAGGACGGAGACATAAAGCGCGTCCCCGATTGGGGACGGTTGTGCCACGTCCGTCCCCAATTGGGGACGGACTTTATGTTTTCGTTCCCAATTTTATATAAATTTTTGAATCCCGTCGTCGTTTGTATCTCACGCCTTTGTCTACTCTTGCTTCTTTTCTTCTTCGGAGCATCCAAAGAATTCAACGCCAGAAAATCAAATTTTCCTAGAAAGGAATCCTTTTCCTTTGATTTTCCTTCATTTAGTTCATGGGTAATGTGATTTCTTCCATTTGCATTACTCTTCTCTTAATTTCGATGTCAAAGATCTCTTTGATTTGTCATTTCTCAATCAGAAACCTTCAATATTCCCCCTTCATCTTGTTCTTCTTTGCTGATTGGCTCCAATGGCGAATGCATCTGATATCTTCACACACTCTTTGTTTCCGACCCTACGAAGTAGAACCCATGTTCCGATTGGCGTTTCTGGATCTGGGTTTTGCATCTCTAACGGAATGTCCAAAAGGGTCTTGTGCTCCGCCGTCAGCAGCAGTGGCAGCAGCTCCGTCGATGCCGCCGTGAAACATGCTTCGTCGTCTCCTTCTGAATCTCGATCTCCTTCTGAATTTTTTTTTTATTTTTAAAAAAAACATTAGGGACAACCAATTGGTCCGTCCCTAAATTTAGGGACGGCCACAACGGTCCGTCCCCAATTTTAAGGGACAAAAAATGGTTCGTCCCCAATCCCGGGACTGTTTGCGAACTAAAATTTCCGTCCCTAATTGGGGACGGATTGGGGACTGAAGTTTTCGTCCCTAATTTGGGACGGATTGGGGACGGATAACATTTGGAGACGCGCAATTGGGGACTACCACTGGTCGTCTCTAATCCGTCCCTAAACCTGTTTAAGGATGGAATTTTCAATCCATAATTTTCGATTGTCTTGTAGTGGATTTTAATGCGTATTTGGTTCATTTTAGAGCTAAAGGACGTACACGAGACAAAGTGCCAACATCAAGGATCATCACGGAACAAACGGGACGAGAATGGAGAGGAACAAGCTTAACCCGCGCGGGGTACACCCTTGCCCGCGTGGGGCATTTGGTTTGACATTTTGTCCAACAACTTGGGCACGGGTCGGGCAAGCCATCAGCACGGTCGGGACATCAGCCCAAGCGGGGCACATCCCAGCCCGACCGGGGTACACCCTAGCCTGCGCGAGAACTCCCTAGCCCGTGCGAGGCGACCTTGTTTTCATCGCGACACCGCGCGCCGCACCCGCGTGGGGACACACTCAACCCGCGCGGGTCGTGTCCGTCGCCTGCAACACCAGATAAGTTAATTTGTCTTAAAACGAAAAGGAACTTGTTGGGGACATATACAAAAAGTATAACGACTTTAGAGAAGAGGAATAAGTGATATTTTGCTGGAGAAAGTAATTGAAACATTGCACAACTTAATGAAGAATGGAAAACTCATGAAAAGGAAAAATGCTGCTGCTACAACAAAAGGAAAAGAATGAATGGCCAGACGGAAAAAGGAGGAGAAAAGGAAAGAAAAGAAGAAGGAAAAGGAAGAACATGAGCTAGGGGTCGAGGGGAGCTTGAGTTAGAGAGTTAGTTTTGAGTTATTGGAGTTGGATCGAGAGGGAGAGGATCGAAGGAGGAGATTTTTGCGAAGGAGACGTACAAGGAGCATTGGAGATCAATTCAAGACTTTGGTTTCATTAGGTTTTCATGTTCTTTAGACTTTCTACTTCAGTTATGTTGTTTGCTTTTGAACGCATGAGCGAGTAGTTTGTTTTGTTCTAGGAGAAGGGATTAGCCCATGGCTATCCCAGAACCACTTTTGATTTATCTTTGAATGCATCTTCCCGTTTTCATTTATCTCTTCTTTATCTGAGTGCTTAATTTACTTGTGTTTGCGATGGCCACGTAGATGCATGTGTTAGGGATTAGGAGAAGGATCGAAAGGAGAAATCTAGTCCTAGAAGATCAGATTTAGAACAACCGAGGTTAGACCACGAAAGTAGGGTAGCAGCAGTTGAGGGTAAAACGGATAAATCATAGGTCTTATGGGTTCAGTTCAACGTGCTAGGCACGAAATTAGGGGGTAACTTGACTAGATCACATGTCTATGCCTCGAGAGAGGGTAGATATCATATTAGAGTTGTCTGCCTCATATTACTTGACTGGGATTGCATGACAGATAGGTTGATTGTTGGTTTCAGTAGTCTTGTGGAGAAACTGGTTTCCTGGAATGTTTGTCTCATTCTTAAGAACTAGTTTGTTTATTTGTTTTTAGTATTTCATTATTAAAACTATATTTCGTTCGTTAGCAAGTTTGATTCGTAGTTTGAGTTTAGGTTGTGTTGCATAGTCCCTGTGGGATCGACACCTGAAGTACTACACACGTGTCGTGCACTTGCGGGAAGTTTACGTTATTTCTTTAACTTTGATAACGCATAGTGTTTTTGGCACCATTGCTGGGTACTATTGTCAACGCGTCTCTAGATTCAAACCTAGAGTCTTTCTTGTTTTGTTTTTGTTTTTGTTTTTCTTCTTTCGTTTCTATCTACCTAATTCCATCTATTTGTCCTTTCTTGGTTTATGACCAGGTCTCAAGGTGCTTCAAATCTACTCCAAATCGACCCAAAGATCTAGCGAACTTGCAGACAACTGAGAAAGGGCAAGGAAGAGGGTAACACAGAGCGCTCAGATCAACGAGATATAGATAATCAGAATGGCCACGAACAGCTTCAATTACCTCTCGGTAATTTTGGGCACTCGCAGCAACAGCCATTCGTGCCTCAACTGTGAGAACCAGAGGCTCTCCACCACATCGTCTCAGGGATTACGTGATGCCGAACATGAACAACATGCAAACAGTCATAAGGAGGCCTGCTGTTGCGAGAGAACAGTTTGAGATTAAGCCGGCGATGATCAACATGATTTATCAGAAACAATTCATGGGTGGAAATCACGAGGATCCCCATCAGGACCTCAGAGATTTCCTTGAGCTTTCCGGTATATTCAAGATACACGGAGTCTCAGAGGATGCGATCTTATTGCGTCTATTTCCCTTCTCAATTGGGGGACGAGAGAAAACTTGGCTGCAATCGCTCCCCCTGGACCTATCACCACTGGGAATAAGCTCTGCACATTGTTATTGTCACGCTTCTTTCCTCCAAGCAAGACGATTCAGATGAGGGGGGAAATCACAACGTTCAAATGCAGAGATGGAGAAACTTTGTTTGAGGCAGGGGGCAGATTTAAGGATCTTCTACAGTTGTGTCCACACCATGGTCTTGAGGAGTGATACGTTATCCAAACCTTTTACAACGGAATTTCAGATGAACACCGAACGACGTTGGATAACGCTACTAGAGGATCATTTATGGATCTGAGTGTCGAGGAGGCATACGAGCTGATCGATAACCTTGCCATGAACCACACCATGTGGTCAACAGCGAGAGGTATGCCTAACAACACTCGTCGTCTACATGAGCCGAATCAGAGCAGGGCAACGGGTAATGAAGCGAACGCCATGTACTGTGTGAATTGTGGAGATACAGAGCACGTAGCGTATGAATGCACAGTACATGAGGATTTCGAACAGATGAATTACGCCCAGCAGAAAGGAAACACTCAATTCGGGAATACCTACAACCCGAATTAGAGGAATCACCCGCATCTTTCGTATCGAACGACTCAACCGGTAAAGTACTCGTGGTTTCAGAAAAGGCAGCAAACTTTTCAGCAAAACAACCAGCAATTCTAGCAAGCTCAGCAAGTTCCGCAAGCTCCTCAACCTCCTCAAGCTTCTTCGTCAAACTTGAAGGAGTGTTGCTCGAATTTATTAAGGAGCAAAGGCAGCAACAAACGACTCAAACCAAATTCAATGCGGATGTGGGGACAGCGATTAGTGAGCTTAAATCTCATATGGAATCCTTGAGCACACATGTGAAGATGTTAGAAAATTTCATAGCACAACAGGCCACCTCATTCTCTCGGAATCCCGGACAGCTTCCCGGTAAACCGGATGTTAACCCGAGAGAGCACGCGAACGCCATCACCTTGCGCAGCGGGAATGTGCTCGAGATGCGCCCCCGAAAGAGCAAGAGAAGGTTGATGGAAAATCAGTGGATAAAGGAAAGGGCATTGTGAATGAGGACAGAATTGAATCGGAATTGGAGAAACCATACGTTTCTTCACCGGCATACAAACCTCCAATACCGTATCCTCAACGGCTGGTGAGCAGCAAGAACCAGGTATAGTATGGACGATTTGTACAGATCCTTAAGAAGCTTCAAATCAACTTATCATTCGTAGAGGCCCTCCAACAAATGCCCACGTATGCCAAGTTCCTCAAAGAATTTATATCCAACAAACCGCGTATTGAAGAAAGTGAGACGGTAGCACTCACCGAGGAATGCAGCGCCATTCTTCAAAACAAGCTGCCCCCAAAGTTGAATGACCCTAGAAGCTTCTCCATTCCGTGCACAATAGGTAATCTTGATATTGATAAAGCGTTGTGTGATTTAGAAGCAAGCGTGAGCCTCATGCCACATTCAGTCTTCAAGCGGATGAACTTTGGCGACCTAAAACCTACCAAGATGTCTCTCCAACTTGTTGACCGTTCGGTAAGATGTCCGGTGGGGATTGTTGACAACATTCCCACCAAAGTAGGTAATCTTTGTATACCCGCTGACTTTGTTGTACTTGATATTGAATAGGATGCTAGGATACCCATTATCTTTGGTAAACCGTTCTTAGGTACTGCAGGTGCGATGATAGACGTACAAATATTGAAATCAACTTGTCCAAATCAATGAACGAACCCTCCATCGAGGAGTCTTGCTATCGAATTGACTTGCTGGACGAGTTAACGAACGACACGTTTAATCAAGTATTTATTTCCGATCCCCTCGTTAGATGCTTGACTCAAGTCTGCAAAGATGCAGGTTTTACTGACGAAGAAGCTAAGGCGTACGCAGAATTCATGAGTGCTATTGAAGCACTAGAGATGGACCATGTGAGGAGATACCACATGAAGCACAAGCTGACTTCGCAGTGGAGAAGGCGCTTAAACTCGAGTTGAAGCCTCTTCCTTCTTCTCTTTGGTATGAATACCTCGAACTTAATGATATATACCCCGTTATTGTTAATGCTGACTTGAGTGCAGATGAGACGCAAAATCTACTTGAATGCTTAAGGAAGCATAGGAGAGTGATTGGATACACCATCAAGGATATCAAGGGACTAAGCCCTTCGTTATGCATGCATCTAATACTCATGGAGGACAGGCATAAACCATCTATCGAAGCGCAAAGGCGACTGAACCCCAACTTAAAAGAGGTAATGAAAAAGGAGATACTAAAACTTTTGGATGCAGGTATCAAATATCTTATCTCGGACAGCGAATAGGTACGCCCCGTGCATGTCTTACCAAAGAAAGGAGGTATGACGGTAGTACACAATGATAACAACGAGCTGATTCCAACAAGAACCGTCACGGGATGGAGGATGTGCATAGACTACCGCAAGCTCAACAAGGCAACAAGGAAAGATCACTTCCCTCTCCCATTCATCGACCAAATGTTAGAACGGTTAGCGAATCATGCCTATTTTTGTTATTTGGACGGATATTCTGGTTTCTTTCAGATTCCTATTCATCCTCAAGACCAGGAGAAAATGACTTTCACGTGTCCTTATGGGATATTTGCTTACCGTCGTATGCCTTTGGGCCTCTACAACCCTCCGGCTACTTTCCAGCATTGCTTGATGGCAATCTTTTCCGATTCAATTGAACATATCATGGAAGTGTTTATGGATGATTTTTCGGTTTATGGCTCTACATTCGATGACTGCCTTGTTAACCTTTCTAGATTATTGCAGCGATGCGAGGAAGCGAATCTTGTTCTTAATTGGGAAAAGTTTCACTTTATGGTGAAGGAAGGTATTGTACTTGGACATATGATATCATCGAGGGGCATAGAAGTCGAAAAAGCCAAAATTTAGGTAATCGAAAAAATTCCTCTACCTGTTTCATTTAAAGAAATTCGTAGCTTCCTAGGGCATGCAGGTTTCTATCAGAGGTTCATCAAAGACTTCTCAAAGATTACAAAACCATTGACGGAGTTGCTGGCCAATGATGATGCATTCGACTTCTCTCAAGAGTGTCACAACGCCTTCAACACCATCAAGACATCATTGGTTCCAGCACCTATCATTCAGCCACCCGATTGGAGCCTTCCATTTGAAATTATGTGTGACGCTAGCGACTACGTCGTAGGGGCTGTCTTAGGGCAGCGAAGAGAAAAGGTCTCTCATGTCATCTCCTACTCTAGCAAGACACTAGATGACGCTCAAATCAACTATGCCACAACCGAGAAGGAGCTCCTTAACGTCGTCTTCGCCATTGACAAGTTCAAATCATATCTCGTATGGTCAAAGGTAATCGTTTATATTGACCATGCAGCGCTTAAATATCTTCTAAGGAAGAAGGACGCGAAACCACGCCTCATCGATGGATCCTTCTCTTACAAGAGTTTGATCTCGAAATACGAGATAAGAAGGGGTCCGAGAACGTCGTTGCAGATAATCTCTCTCGCATCATTGTAGAGGATGAGAGATCTATAGACGATTCCTTGAGAGACGACATCATTTGTGCACTCACTTCAGGTAACCCCGCTCCTTGGTATGCTGATTTCGTTAATTTTCTTGTGAGCTGTATACTACGCCTCGACCTTTCTTTTCATGAGTATAGGAAGTTCTTTGCAGACGTCAAACTTTACCATTGGGACGATCCAATTCTATACAAGAGATGCACGGACTGGGTCTTTAGGAGATGCATCCCCGAGGAAGACGTAGAGAGCACTTATTCCATTGTCATGGATCGGATTATGGAGGTCACTTCAGCAAGTCCAAAACCGCTTCAAAGGTGCTACAAGCAGGTTTTTATTGGACCTTTCCCATCGTCGTGTGGCAACCAATATATTTTGGTAGGTGTAGATTTTGTGTTTAAGTAGGTAGAAGCCATAGCAACGCCGACTAAAGATGCTAGGGTAGTGATGAAATTCTTGAAGAAGATCATATTCCCTCGTTTTGGAGTTCCTAGATTAGTCATTAGTGACGGAGGTTCACATTTCATTGCAAGACAATTCGAGTACCTCCTTATGCATTATGGCGTGAAACATAGGATAGCTACACCGTACCACCCACAAACTAGCGGACAAGTAGAGGTTTCGAATAGGGAGATTAAGAGCATAATAGAGAAAACCGTGTCTAGGTTCCGTAGAGATTGGTCGATGAAATTAGATGATGTGTTATGGGCCTATAGGACTACGTTTAAAACTCCCATTGGCATGACTCCTTTTCAGCTTGTTTATGACAAGTCTTGCAACTTACCTGTCGAGCTAGAGCACCGCGCCTATTGGGCGACAAAGCTCCTTAACTTTGATCTTAAGAATGCAGGTGAGAAACGGCTTTTGCAGGTGAACGAGCTCGACCAGCTTCGTCTTGTTGCATACGAGAACTCTAAGATCTACAAGGAGCGCGCTAAGAGATGGCATTATATGAAGATCCTACCTCATGACTTTCAGCCAGGTGACTTGGTTCTACTATTTAATTCTCGTCTTAAGCTTTTCCCAGGCAAACTAAGGTCCTGTTGGTGTGGTCCATTTCAGGTACAAGAGGTATTCATGCATGGAGCAGTAGAACTTTGGAGCGAGACGAGTAGGACATTCAAAGCTAATGGACAGCGGCTAAACTCTACCAAGCCGCTCAACCGATCGAAAGTGGAAACTCCATTTCCCTTTCCGATCCATCCGTTACACACGCATGAGGAATGGAGACGTCAAAGCTTAAAGACGTTAAATAAGCGCTTTCTGGGAGGCAACCCAGCTGTTTGCTTTTATTTTTCTTAGTTTTTAGTTTGAGACTCGTTTTCGTTAAAAAAAAAGAAAAACACAAAAAAAAACAACCACAAACGTGCTTCACTTCCCTTACCCTCCATCGGAGCTTCACGTCGAGGATGCCGTTCAATTCAAGTATGGGCAGCAGCTCAGGTTTGTCAGGTGATTTCGTTTCATTTTCCTTCATTTTCCTTTTGATTTTCTAGTGTTTAGGTTTTTTGTAGTTTTTAGTTTGTTTTTGTTTTCGTGAGTCAGAGTCGTCCCAGGCATTTGTCCGGTGCCACATTTTGAGATGAACCCTAAACCTCGGATGCTTAAGAAGTTGGCCTTTTCTGTGAGATTTTGCAAGTTGGAGCTAGGGTTTTCTCTAAACGTTAGAGCTTATAAGTTGGCTGAAAAACAATAGGTGGTAGTTCTTTGGGAATCCTAGTGTTGCTTGTGGTGGGTTTAGACGAGGTTGCTAGGCTAGTTTATCGTTTATTCTCTCTATCCAGATGGCCATACTTCGTGTAGACAATGCTCTACTTCACTTTTCTATGAGGATTAATATATTGTATGAGATCAAGCTTATTTTCAGATTAAGAGCGCACACTAACACTCCACTGTCTATAGAAATAATGCCTAAAAAGCATGATAAAAAATCGATATGAGTGCATCGACCTTGATACTATTTCGATGGCTCGGGAC
>CM071870.1:29363539-29375958 GCA_036759665.1 Gynandropsis gynandra | reverse complement strand
GCTCTTCGATGTTGCTGTTCTCTCTCGCTACTGCCCTAGATGATTCTCCCTTTTCAAATGTTGGAAGAATGGGCTGATCTACTGTCTTAAAACTCCTTAGGTAAATTTCGTTGTCACGCTCATGAGGATTTGTTTCCGATCTCCCCGGTGGAACTCCTTGTGGTTCGGAAGAATTTGCAGCGAGTTGTGCAACTTCATTGCCGAAGATCTTTAGGTCATTAATCATGTCTCTATAACCCGCTCGCAGCTCTCTAAGTAAGGCGTGATTTTCTTTCTCCCCTTGTGCGAATTGAGCGAGCATGGACATAATATCGGCATTAGCTTCTTGTTGCGGACATGGGGGCGCATATGATGGATAATTCTGAATTTGGGGTTGTATCCATGGCTGAAAACTCCCAAATTCATATTGTGCATTCAGCATACCATCGGTGTTCCCCCAAACGTCTTGTTCCCATAATTGCTCCGAGTAATGTGGATGGTATGATTTAGATAGCATATGACGAGGTTCGGAAAATTGATAATTCATCTCAGCTATATCGGCACTCCAAAACTTGATGGTGTTCATGTTACCTTGCAAAATAAAGAACAAAATTCGATTAAGCTCCAAAACTTGATGTTGTTCATGTTAACTCTATAAGAAAGAAAACAAAAAACGAAAAACAAATGAAGACTCCGGAAAGGACTATGTCTTAATTCAAAAGTATCCTAACTCTAAAGTCGTAATCAACTCCCCGCGGAACTGACTCTAATTCTAAAGTTTCCTAACTCTAAAGCCGTAATCAATTCCTCGGCAACGGCGCCAAAAAATTGATGTGCGTTATATCAAGTAATAAATTACCTAGACTAACGCTTCCGCAAGGATACGGATCGTGTAGCAACTAGGGTCGAACACAAGGAATTGATGCGACTCTAAAGCTATTAGACTAATGAATAAGACGTGTGAATCAATAGTCGTGTAGCAACTAGGGTCGAACACAAGGAATTGATGCAACTCTAAAGCTATTAGACTAATGAATAAGACGTGTAAAATCAATAGTAGATGGAATGCAAATGCAAACTAACTAAACTAATGATAGGAATGACTCAAAGACTAACACCCATAGGTATCGAGAGTTGCACGACGATGTAACGAAGTTCTAACAAGATCATTGGTCTTAGATACTATCACAAGTTTAGGGAATTCAAGCTCTCCTATAGGAACTGACTGGCGTAGACTTGTCCACTATCTAGCATGTATATACCAATATATCTATTGCGCATCTTACATACATAGACGCATTACGACTGCTATGCTAATCCCTAGATCCAATCGATTGACCTGTCGTAGATTCTAAACCGATTAAACCCTAAATCATGGCTAAGTTCCAAAGTCTAATGCTCTGGCGTAGATTTATTAGACTTCTAACATCATCAATCAAGTGGCGTACAAGTATTGAAGCATTAAGATCAACCATGAAATCTGAAAACATGATCAAATACCAAATTCATTCATATCGAGTGGCGTACAAGTATGAAAGCATTAAGATCCACCATTCATTAAGCACAAGACTTCATTACATATTGGCAATACTCTCTAACCTATGGCAATAGATCTACTTGGACATGAACTCAGGAAACGAAACACAAAAGAAATCTAAATTCAACATAGAAAGAGAATGAGAATGCTCCCTATTCATCAACCGATGTCTTCAATAGATCCTCCATGCTTCGGATCCTTCGTTCCGTCCTTCTCGATCTCTCCAAGTCTGTCTCGAATGTCTCTGAATCGTCCCCCCTTCAATCTGGTTCGTATCTCCCTTTTGTAGATCTGATTTCTCTTAGTTTGGCCGTTCTAAATCTTAGGAGATGGTTGAGAAAAACAAGGGCCCGAGCGGGCACAGCTTCTACCCGCTCGTGCAGGCCTTGTGCCCGACCGTGTACACCCACTTTAGCCCAAGCGGGCACCTATGCCCGAGTGTGTTCCTCTTCAGCCCGAGTCGTGCAAAGCTACGGGGTTGTTTGGTGACAATTAGCCCGAGCGGGCACTCCAATTACACCCGAGCGGGCACAGATGCCCGAACATGTTCCTTGACCACCCGAGTCGTGCAAAGCTACGGGGTTGTCTTGGCATCAATTACCCGAGCGGGCACACTTCCAATGCCCGAGCGTGCATGTCTTGCAATGTTGTTTCCGCTCCTTTCGCTCGGTGTTTAGAGCTCAAACTGCTTTATTTAGGTCGATACGATGGATTTTTAGAGCCGGAAGATGCCCTTTTCGAGTTTGTTAGGTTACGAATGTCATTTCTAGTCAATACCCCACTTGCGTTGCGTTTGTCTCTTGGATATTCTGTTTGCTTCCTATTTCCTATTTGCGTTAGTCTCTCGTGTTGCACCCCTTTTCCGCTTTTTGTTTTTGTTTTCACGTGATTAGACGACTAAAGCAATGAATTGCACGACGGGCTTTGAAATACCATAACTTTGCGTACGAAGCTCCGGATTACATGATTTTTTCACATTTTATTCCTCTTTTCGAGATAAAAGATGCTGCAGGTTGCTGAAGGCAGCCCAACCCCGTTTTCAAGCTCAAAATTCTTTATTTAGGTTGATACGTTTGATTTTTAGAGCCGGAAGACGCCCTTTTCGAGTTTGTTAGGTTACGAATGTCATTTGTTGTCAATACGCCGCTTGCGTTGCATTTGTCTCTTGGATATTCCATTTGCTTCCTATTTCCTATTTGCGTTTTTCTCTCGTTGATGTGGTTAATATCAAGTAATAATTTATCTAGACTAACGCTTCCACAAGAATACGGATCGTATTGTACCAGGGTCGAACACGGGGAATCGATGAAACTCTAAAGCTAGTAAACTAATGAATAAGACGTGTGAAATCAATAAGTGATGGGAATGCAAATGAAACTAAACTAATCTAATTAACGGGATAAACTCAATGACTAAATACCACAGGTGTCGAGAGATGCACGATGATGCAACGAAGTTCTAACAAGATCATGGTCTCAAATATTATCATGAGTTCAGGGAATTCAAGCTCTAATATAGGAATTGACTGGCGTAGACTCGTCCACTATCTAGCATGCGTATACCAATCTCCCAATTGTGTATCTCACCTACTAGATGCATTAAGACCGCCATCCTAATTCATAGATTCAATCGATCGACCTGGCGTAGATTCTAAACCAATTTAATCCTAAATCATGGCTAAGTTCCAAAGTCTAATCCCCTGGCGTAGATTCATTAAACTTTTACGATCATTCATTTAAGTGGCGTACAAGAATACAAGCATTAAGAATAACCAATCAATCTGAAAACGATCAAATACCAAAATCATTCATTCAAGTGGCGTTCAAGAACAAAAGCATTAAGAATCATCACGCATTAAGAAGAAGACTTCGTTACATATCGGCCAAGCTCTCTAACCTATGGCTATGGACCTACTCGGACTTGAACTTAGAAAACGAAACACAAAAGATAACTATATTCAACATTGATAACGGATGAGATTCCTCCCTATTCAATTAGTGACGTCTTCAACAGCTCCTCCGCGCTCCGGCCTCGTCGCTCCGTCCTTGCCCTTGTGTGTGCGTTCGATTCTCCTTCTCCCTCTTGTGTGCTCTCTTTTCTTTCATAGTTTCTCTCTAATTTTCTTCCTTCATTCGTGCCTCAAGCTCCCCCCTTGTTCCTTGCAGCAGCCACCTCCCTTTGTTGCCTTTTCTTGAGTTTTCCAAATCTTGATTAAGTTGGCAACATTTCTATTACTTCCTCCACAGAAATATCACTTATTCCTCATCGGCATTTTTCTTTTTCTTATTGTATAAGTCCCCCACGAACTCCCACTTGTTTTAAGTCAAATTAACTTATTTGGAGTTGTAGGTGATGGACGCGACCCGGTCGGGTATGGCGCAGATGATCGTGCAAGAACGCGATGAAAAAGGGCAGCTCGCTTGGGGTGCTGTGGTGCCCGCTCGGGCTGGCTTTCTGCCCGCTCGGGCATGGCTTGCTACCCGTTCGGGCTGAGGCCTCGATCGTGGTTTTTCTTGCCCGACTCGTGCACAATTTGCTTGACAAAATCGCCGTAACATTTGCCCGCTCGGGCTATGGAAGAACCCGCACGGGTAGTGGCTTTTCCTTGCCGATTCTCGTCCCGTTTGTCCCGTGATGATCCTTGATGTTTGCACTTTGTCTTGGCACGTCCTTTAGCTCCAAAATGACTGAAAACGAGATGATAATGATGCTTAATGCTTGGTAAAATCAAATGAATGATGAAACTAACTATGAAAATAGATGAAAATACTAGAACAAAATAGACGTTATCAAACTCCCCAAGACTTGAACCTTGCTCGTCGTCGAGCAAGACTAGAAAGAAGCAGGAGAGGAGTTAGACAACAACTGGAAACTAGCACAATCAACTCGAAAAGTCAGCCACCCTACACAACAACGCGTCACACGAACATAGATCTAAGCGCACCGAATTTAGACCCCTATCTACCGAAAGCCACTAACCGTGCAATCCTACGCATCCTGAGTTCATTTCACTAACCCCTAAACAACATCCAAGCAATCTCCATACCTATTCTAATGCACAAACAGTTCGATACCATTATTAAGACAACTATTTTTCTTCTTTTTCGGTTCTCTTTTTCTTCTTCTTTTTGTTCGGTTTCCACACCTTTTTTATTTGAAAATTCACACTCGGTTTCTAGGACATCGGAGTTGAAGAGAACAGCCTTCTACTTAGACCTTGGTTGCCAATCGGCACACTCATAAGGTCTCGTAACCTTAGCGGAGTGAAGAGGTTGCGTTTTTGCTGATTTTTTTTATTTTTTTTATTTTTGATTAACTAGTGTGAATACACATTGACTCTAACCCTTAGGACGTAGAAAAACCATCTCGACCCACCACTTAGACCCGAACCATCAATATTGATGCATTCATGTCAATGTAGGGCTGAAAAAGTTAAAGAACTTCGTCTATTGACAGCGGAGTGTAAGTGCGTGGAAATATAATGATCGAAACAAAACAAGGAATTCAAGGTACGCTCTCAGATATAAGTGCTTGAGATTGAAGCCTAAGGGAAGGAATACAACTATAGGCTATGGATTCATGCACGATCACTAACAAATAGATATCTAAAGGTATGTTTCAGCAAACCTAGACTTTTGTTCCCGATTCGACAAAGTTGCACAAGGTGACTAAAGTTCGAAATTTTTCGTACTAGATATCCGTCTGTCTAATCCTAAAAAAAACAAAACGAAGAACTCAACATCTAAATCTTAATCACAATCATGACATTTAGAGAATCCCCCCCCCCAGACTTGAACGGAACACCGTCCCAGTGTTCAATACCTAAGAGAAGGACTAACATGCAAAAACTCGGGTAAAAATACTATAACTAGGAACGTGTGCACCTGATGTGTGCTTGCTGTCCCGAGTTGATGCAGTTGGGCGTACGCGTCTTTCCTTATGTTGTGGATGAATTCGAAGTGGAAAACCTGTAACAAAAGTCACACAATCCAAAGGAGATAGTACGATACATCGGGGTTGTTGGTAAGGAGCATGCTTGTGAAAATAATAAGAATCGAATTCTAAAAAAATGTAAAATGAAACAACTAAAGGATACGGGGCTTGGGTTGCCTCCCGAGAAGCGCTTGTTTAAGGTCACGAGCCTGATCACGATGTTACTTATCAGGTGGATGTCCTCGACGTCGTCGTGTGCGTAGCGTCTCGCGTGCATAGTGTGCTCGATAGGGCGTAGCACGCGGATCAGTTGAGTTCCTTGCATGATCAGTCATGCCTTCCCTAAGATTGGTCATGATGTTCTCTAAGTTGGGGGCTAGATTGTGCTGTCCAAAAATTCTGGTCGAGCTGTCCATAAGTCCGGTTGTGTACTCCATGAAACCGGTTAGGCGTTCATCGCTTGTTTCCTTCAGCGTCTCCAGAGATTTTTAGTGTGTGAGCCTTTGTGGTGAAGGCTTTATCTTCACCTTGGGTTCCTTTTCAATGCTCCAATTGTGTGCTGGACGTTTGGTGTAGCTTCTCGGAATCTCGGGGTCGTTTATGTACTGATTTGCACATTTAGCTCGGGTTGTGCGGAAGTCTCGGTCGGGGGATTCCTTCTTGTATTTGTTATCAAGCAGCTCGTTTGGTACCTTGTAAAATTCTTCTCCAGCTGCTATGAGATTCATATCTAAGGAATCCGTATTCTGAAATTCCTCTCAAACTTCCTCGGCTAAATTCTCAAAGATGTCGTCGGGGAACACGAAATCGATAACGCACAGTTGCTCAAGTGTGTCCATTAAGCTGAACTCTACTTCCATCTCGAATTCTTCATATGCTTATCAATGTCCGTAGCCTTATCCGCTCCCATGTTAGATTCATCTCCTTTTTCAAATATCGAGGGATTTGGCTGATCTACCTTCTTCATGTGTTGACGTCGTGGGAATGGCAATGGAGGTGACCTCGGATCTGGTTTTACGTACTTTGGCTCCTCTTCCTCCTCAAGCTTCTCCTTAAGCTCGTTGACAGCCGTTTCCACTACTGGGATAGATGCTTCACCTCTTTCGGACATTGAAGTAGGCTGATCCACCGTATTACAATCCCTTAGGCAAATTTCGTTGACATCCTCACGAGGATCTGTTTCTAAACTTCCTGAAAGAACCTCTTGTGGTCGTGGTGCCTCTTGTGCAGGTTGTGCAACTTGTGTCTCCAATTTTCTAAGATGAGTTTGAAAGTTCTCTAGCTGCTTCTTGGTGTTCTCTTGAATCCTCACCAGATTATTCTGACTTTGTTGTATTTCCGAAATCAAGTTACCTTGATTTTCGTAGAATTGGAGAGACGAGTGAACATGGCGTTGAAATCGGGGGCTGCTTCGGATTGGTTTGGCTGTGACTGAGATGCACATGGCTGATAGTTCTGAGTTTTGGGCTGCGTCCATGGCTGAAAGTTCCCCAATAGATGTTGTGCATTCAGCGTACCATTGGTGTTCCTATAAGGGAAGTTTGGTTGATCGCTCCATCCGTGATTGTATGTATTCCCGAAAGGCTGATTGTAACTCTCGTAGATCTCTTCTTCATACCCCCAAACTTCTTGTTCCCATGATTGCTCCGGGTAATGTGGATGGTATGAGTTAGACAACATATGACGAATTTCGGAAAGTTGATCTTTTACTCCAGCTATATCAGCATCAAAAGACTTGAGGTTGTTCATGTTACCTCGCAAAATAAAGAACACAAAATTCGATTAAGCTCCAACAGGTAAAAAAAATAATTTGACTTAATAAGAAAGAAAAACAAAAGCAAAAATACGAAAAACAAATAAAGACTCCAAAAAAGGACTATATCTTAGTTCGAAAGTATCCTAACTCTAAAGCCAGAATCAATTCCCCGGCAACGGCGCCAAAAACTTGATGTGGTTAATCTCAAGTAATAATTTACCTAGACTATAGATTCTGCAAGAATACGGATCGTATAGTACCAAGGTCGAACACGAGGAATCGATGCAACTCTAAAGCTAGTAAACTAATGAATAAGACGTGTGAAATTAATAAGTGATGGGAATGCGAATGAAACTAAACTAAACTAATTAACCGGCTTTGAAATACCATAACTTTGCGTACGAAACTCCGAATTACATGATTTCTATCAGATTTTATTCCTCTTTTCGAGATAACCCGTGCTGCGGGTTGCTGAAGGCAGCCCGACCCCATTTTCGAGCTCAAAATGCTTTATTGAAGTCGATACGTTTGATTTTTAGGGCCGGAAGATGCCCTCTTCGAGTTTGTTAGGATACGAATGTCATTTCTTGTCAATACGCCGCATGCATTGCGATTGTCTCTTGGATATTCCTTTTGCTTTCTATTTCCTTTTTGCATTTGTCTCTCGTGTTGCATTCCTTTTCCGCTTTTTGTTTGTGTTTTCACTTGATTAGACGACTAAAACAATGAATTGTACGACGGTTTTTGAAATACAATAACTTTGCGTACAAAGTTCCGAATTACATGATTTTTTCTTATTTTATTCCTCTTTTTGAGATAAACCATGTTACGGACTGCTGAAGGCAGCCCGACCCCGTTTTCAAGCTCAAAACGCTTTATTTAGGTCGATACGTTTGATTTTTATAGCCGGAAGATGCCCTTTTCGAGTTTGTTATGATACAAATGTCATTTCTTGTCAATACGCCGCTTGTGTTGCGTTTGTCTCTGGGATATTCTTTTTGTTTCCTATTTCCTATTTGCATTTGTCTCTCGTGTTGCACCCCTTTTCCGCTTTTTGTTTTTCTTTTCACGTGATTAGACGACTAAAACAATGAATTCTACGACGGGCTTTGAAATACCATAACATTGCGTATGACGCTCCGAATTACATGATTTTTTTCACATTTTATTCCTCTTTTCCAGATAAACCATGCCGCGGCTTGCTGAAGGCAGTCCGACCCCGTTTTAGAGCTCAAATTCTTTATTTAGGTCGATACGTTTGATTTTTAGAGCCGGGAGATACCCTTTTCGAGTTTGTTAGGATACGAATATCATTTCTTGTAAATACGGCACTTGCGTTGCGTTTGTCTCTCGGATATTCCTTTTGCTTCCTATTTCCTATTAGCTTTTTTCTCTCGTGTTGCACCCCTTTTCCGCTTTTTTTTGTTTTCATGTGATTAGACGACTAAAACAATAAATTGTACGACGGGCTTTGAAATACCATAACTTTGCGTACGAAGCTCCGAAATACACGATTCTTTTCACATTTTATTCCTCTTTTCGAGATAAACCATGCCGCAGGTTGCTGAAGGCAGCCCGAACCCGTTTCTGAGCTCAAAATGCTTTATTGAGGTCGATACTATGGATTTTTAGAGCCGGAAGATGCCCTCTCCATGTTTGTTAGATTACGAATGTCATTTCTTGTCAATACGCCGCTTGCGTTGCGTTTGTCTCTTGGATATTCCTTTTGCTTCCTATTTCCTATTTGCGTTTGTCTCTCATGTGGCACCCCTTTTCCTCTTTTTGTTTTTGTTTTCACGTGATTAGACGACTAAAACAATGAATTTTACGAAGGGCTTTGAAATACCATTACATTTCGTACAAAGCTCCGAATTACATGATTTTTTCACATTTTATTCCTCTTTTCGAGATTAACCATGCCGCGGGTTGCTGAGGGCAGCCCGACCCCCTTTTCAAGCTCAAAATGCTTTATTTAGGTCGATACGATGGATTTTTTGAGCCAGAAGATGCCCTTTTTGAGTTTGCTAGAATACAAATGTCATTTCTTGTCAATACGCCGCTTGCCTTGCGTTTGTCTCTCGGATATTCCTTTTGCTTCCTATTTGCTATTTCCATTTGTCTCTCGTGTTGCACCCCTTTTCCGCTTTTTGTTTTTGTTTTCACGTGATTAGACGACTAAAACAATGAATTGTACGACGGTTTTTGAAATACCATAACTTTGCGTACGAAGACCCGAATTACATGATTTTTTTCAAATTTTATTTCTCTTTACGAGATAAACCATGCTGGGGGTTGCTGAGGGCAGCCCGACCCCGTTTTCGAGCTCAAAATGCTTTATTTAGGCCGATACCATGGATTTTTAGAGCCGGAAGATGTCCTTTTCGAGTTTGTTAGGATACGAATGTCATTTCTTTTCAATACGCCGCTTGTGTTGCGTTTGTCTCTTGGATATTCCTTTTGCTTCCTATTTCCAATTTGCTTTTGTCTCTCGTGTTGCACCCCTTTTCCGCTTTTTGTTTTTATATCACGTGATTAAACGGCTAAACCAAAGAATTGTACGACGGGCTTTGAAATACCATAACTTTGCGTACGAAGCTCCGAAATACATGATTTTTTTCACATTTTATTCCTCTTTTCGAGATAAACCATGCCGCAGGTTGCTGAAGGCAGACCAAACCCTTTCCAAGCTCAAAATGCTTGATTTAGGTTGATAGTATGGATTTTTAGAGCCGGAAGATGCCCTTTCCGAGTTTGTTAGATTACGGATGTCATTTCTTGTCAATACGCCGCTTGCGTTGCGTTTGTCTCTTGGATATTCCTTTTGCTTCCTATTTCCTATTTGCGTTTGTCTCTCATGTGGCACCCCTTTTCCTCTTTTTGTTTTTGTTTTCACGTGATTAGACGACTAAAACAATGGATTTTACGAAGGAAATACCATTGTGGCACCCCTTTTCCTCTTTTTGTTTTTGTTTTCACGTGATTAGACGACTAAAACAATGGATTTTACGAAGGGCTTTGAAATACCATAACTTTGCGTACGATGCTCCGAATTACATGATTTTTTCACATTTTATTCCTCTTTTCGAGATAAACCATGCCGCGGGTTGCTGAGGGCAGCCCGACCCCCCCCTTTTCAAGCTCAAAATGCTGTATTTAGGTCGATACAATGGATTTTTAGAGCCAGAAGATGCCCTTTTCGAGTTTGCTAGAATACGAATGTCATTTCTTGTCAATACGCCGCTTGCGTTGTGTTTGTCTCTTGGATATTCCTTTTGCTTCCTATTTGCTATTTCCGTTTGTCTCTCGTGTTGCACCCCTTTTCCGCTTTTTTTTTGTTTTCACGTGATTAGACGACTAAAACAATGAATTGTACGACGGTTTTTCAAATACCACAACTTTGCGTACGAAGCCCTGAATTACATGATTTTTTTCAAATTTTATTTCTCTTTTTGAGATAAACCATGATGCGGGTTGCTGAGGGCAGCCCGACCCCGTTTCGAGCTCAAAATGCTTTATTTAGGTCAATACGATGGATTTTTAGAGCCGGAAGATGTCCTTTTCGAGTTTTTAGGATACGAATGTCATTTCTTGTCCGTACGTCGCTTTTTTTGCATCTGTCTCTTGGATATTCCTTTTGCTTCCTATTTCCTATTTGTGTTTGTCTCTCGTGTTGCACCCCTTTTCCGCTTTTTGTTTTTCTTTTAACGTGATCAGACGACTGAACCAATGAATTGTACGACGGGCTTTGAAATACCATAACTTTGCCTACGAAGCACCGAATTACATGATTTTTTTACATTCTATACCTCTTTTCGAGATAAACAATGCTGCGGGCTGCTGAAGGCAGCCCGACCCCATTACCAAGCTCAAAATGCTTTATTTAGGTCGATGCGATGGTTTTTTAGAGCCGACAGATGCCCTTTTCGAGTTTGTTAGGATACGAATGTCATTTTTTGTCAATACGCCGCTTGCGTTGCGTTTGTCTCTTGGATATTCTTTTCGCTTCCTTTTTTCTACTTGCATTTATCTCTCGTGTTGCACCCCTTTTCCACTTTTTGTTTTTTCTTTCACGTGATTAGACGACTAAAATAATGATTGTACGATAGGCTTTGAAATACCATAACTTTGCGTACGAATCTCCGAATTACATGATTTTTTTCACATTTTATTCCTCATTTCGAGATAAACCATGTCGCAGGTTGTTGAGGGCAGCCTGATCCCGTTTTCGAGCTCAAAATTTTTTATTTAAGTCGATACGATGGATTTTTAGAGCCGGATGATGCCCATATCGAGTTTGTTAGGATACGAATGTCATTTCTTGTCAATACGCCGCTTGTGTTGCATTTGTCTCTTGGATATTCCTTTTGCTTCCTATTTCCTATTTGCGTTTTTTTTTGTTGGAAGTAAATTTTATTCCGTGTGTCCCATGAAGGGAAAGGGAGCGGTTACACATACAAACTGGATGTCATTGACACAAATGGGATAACATGCAGGCCACCCATACTGTGCTACGACAATACACACTACAGTAGTATCTCACATCGCAGCTATGAGAGCAGGGTACATGTCACCCCGGGCCTCATTAAAACCTCAAAGCAGTAAAACCCATTGGGAAAAACCCGACAAGGAGGAAAAAGAGCACCCCTGCGACGAAATACAAAAAACATCGCAAAATAATACCACATGTCCGACAAAACAAACCGAGTACAAGATATAGGATATATAATCATCATCAATCCAGCTTCCTACGAATGATCCACCCAATCTATCTCCCAAGTTGCAGAGTCTCCACTGTGGCCGAGGGAAACTTGTCATGTAGAACCAGAGATAGGTGGTCCATAATCAGTCGAACGGCTGCCTCAATTGGAAGTCACTTATTGTCAAATATGCTACCATTTCTAACACGCCAGAGATGGTAGATCGAGGCCGCAATGGCATACACATGTGCTCGCGCTAAACAATCGTCTCGAGCAGCATCTCTCCTCAGCCATGTGAGTGCGTCGCGGATCGTCATGATGGTCCGCGGGATGTGCAATCGGTCACATACTTGGTACCATATTTGCTGAGCATATCCGCACTCAAAGAACAAGTGGTGATGACTCTCCATTTGCTGGTTACATAACCTGCATGTTGTGTCGATATCCAAATAAGTGAGGCGATCAAGGGTTGGAAGCTTACCTAGTACAACCATCCATAGGATGAAGGAGTGCTTTG
>CM071870.1:29321347-29346477 GCA_036759665.1 Gynandropsis gynandra | reverse complement strand
TTGGTTAATGAGAATCTGACCGGTCGGTTAGCCAACTTAGGGATAGTGATTGCGGTCTTAATGCTGCCATGGTACGTGTTAATCGGCTGTCGGAAGGCAGGGTTGCATGTATCCATGGTTAGGAGGTTTAGGCTCGGAAGAATCACTCCTCGACAGTAGAGCATGAATTTCCCGTCGTCAAGAGTAGGTTGTAGATCTATGATCTTTAGTCGTTCATGTATGCAATGTCCGGTAACCCGTACACCCGTAGTATTCATCATATCTAGTTCATCTTTACCTTCGTTTCGTTGTCTCCACTAGGTTAGATTTAGAACCCTTAGGACCATATCCCTTCATATCATCTTTCTTCCTAGTTTAGTTTTGTTCTTAATTTAGCTGTATTAGTCCCTGAGATCGACCCTGGTACTACAAGATCCGTATACTTGCGGTGAAGTGGACTAGGTTAATTATAACTCGCGTTTCCACAACGTCAGAGATCAACACCATACTTCGGTTTCGTTTGGTTTTCATGTTCCTTAGACCTTCTATTTCGTTGATGTTTGTTTACAGACGCATGAGCGACTAGTTTGTTTGTTCTAGGACAAAGGATTAGCCCATGGCTATCCCAGAACCACTTTTGATTTATCTTTGAATGCATCTTCCTGTTTTCGTTTATCTATTCTTTATCTGAGTGCTTAATTTACTTGTGTTTGCGATGTCCATGTAGATGCATGTGTTAGGAGAAGGACCGAAAGGAGAATTCTAGTCCTAGAAGATCAGGTTTAGAACAACTGAGGTTAGGCCACGAAAGTAGGGTAGCAGCGGTTGAGGGTAAAATTGATGAATCACAAGTCTTATGGGTTTAGTTCAAGGTGTCAGCCACGAAAGTATGGGATAACTTGACTAGATCACATGTCTATGCCTCGGGAGAGGGTAGATATCATATTAGGATCGTCTTCCTTAAATAACTTGACTGGAATTGCATGATAGATAGGTTGATTGTTGGTTTCGGTAGTCTTGTGGTGAAACTGATTTCCTGGAACATTCGTCTCATTTTTAAGAACTAGTTTTTTACTTGTTTTTAGTATTTCATTCTTAAAACCTTATTTCGTTTGTTAGCAAGTTTGATTCGTAGTTTGAGTTTAGGTTGTGTTGCGTAGTCCATGTGGGATCGACACCTGAAGTACTACACACGTGTCGTGCACTTGCTGGTAGTTTAGGTTATTTTTTTAATTTTGATAACTCAATCAACGTGCGGGGTGACCTTTTTTCATCAAGACACCGCACGCCGCGCCCACGCGGGACACACACTCAGTCCGCGCTGGTCGCGTCTGTCACCTGCAACACCAGAAAAGTTAATTTGTCTTAAAACGAAAAGGAACTTGTTGGGGACTTATACAAAAAGGAAAATGACTTTCGAGAAGAGGAATAAGTGATATTTTGCTAGAGAAAATAATGGAAACGTTGCCGAACTTAATCAAGAATGAAAAACTCATGAAAAATGCAAAATCGGTGGTTGCTGCAATAAAAGGAAAAGAACGAACGGCCAGAAGGAAAAATGAGGAGAAAAGGAAAGAAAAGAAGAAGGAAAAGGAAGAACATGAGCTAGGGGTCGAGAGGAGCTTGAGTTAGAAAGTTAGTTTTGAGTTTTTGGAGTTGGATCGAGAGAGAGAGGATCGAAGGAGGAGATTCTTGCGAAGGAGACGTACAAGGAACATTGGAGATCAATTCAAGACTTCGGTTTCTTTTGGTTTTCATGTTCTTTTGACGTTCTACTTCGATTATGTTGTTTGCTTTTGAACGCATGAGCGAGTATTTTGTTTTGTTCTAGGAGAAGGGATTAGCCCATGGCTATCCAAGAACCACTTTGATTTATCTTTGAATGCATCTTCTTGTTTTTCGTTTATCTATTTTTTATCTGAGTGCTTCATTGACTTGTGTTTGTGATGGCCACGTAGATGCATGTTTTAGGAACTTAGGAGAAGGACTGAAAGAAGAATTCTAATTCTTGATAATCAGGTTTAGAACAACCGAGGTTAGGCCACGAAAGTAGGATAGCAGCGATTGAGGGTAAAACGGATGAATCACAGATCTTATGGGTTTAGTTCAAGGTGTCAGCCATGAAAGTAGGGGATAACTTGACTAGATCACGTGTCTATGCCTTGAGAGAGGGTAGATATCATACTAGAATTGTCTGCCTTAGATAACTTGATTGGGATTGCATGATAGATAGGTTGATTGTTGGTTTCGGTAGTCTTGTGGTGAAACCGGTATTCCTAGAAAGTTTGTCTCACTGTTAAGAACTAGTTTGTTTATTTTTTTTAGTATTTCATTCTCAAATCCCATATTACTTTCGTTTGCAAGTTTGACTCGTAATTTGAGTTTAGGTTGTGTTGCGTAGTCCCTGTGGGATCGACACTTGAAGTACTACACACGTGCCGTGCACTTGCGGGCAGTTTAGTTTATTTGTTTAACTTTGATACGCATCATTTATCATCTAAGCTTATTATTCCTCGTGGCTTGATCTTTACTACGTCCCACCACTCCTCTCTTCGACGTTTCAATTTCATCGGATATTGCATATAACATACTTGATCTGCTTGATCTATTGTGATGAATGGATCATACTTACCATATGGACGTGCCGGATTGATCTCAATTCCTCCCCATCCGTTTTTTCGTATTCCACTTCCTATGGTTGGGTCGAACAAATGACATTTAAAAAGCATCACCTTCAACCCAACGAGACCGAGATATTCCACTTGTAGGATTTGGTGTAAAATTTCGTAGAAGTGCTTCTATTTTTTCCGTGTTCATACGTGTGGGACGTGTAGCCGCGATTTAACAAGATTGGCCAACACATAACATTTCGTGTAGGACCATTAGCCAAATCTTTTAACCACGGTTGAAGTCTTTCATCAGAACATTTCACATATGCGTATAACATAAAAACGAATCAATACTTTATAATAAATGCAATTAATTTTAATAGATGTGTACACGAGTACTCACGTAATCTCTCAACCACGAGCCATAATGTTGAACTTTCATGTCTGTGAGTTCATTTCCGTTTAGATGTGGATATGTACCAAGTACTTCAGCATCAAATATCATGTATAGTGAAAATACGTTAATATTGTATATATACATATATATTTAAAGGATTGAATAATATTTTTTGTACCTTTTGAACAGTAATAACTATTGACAATTTAGTAATATATATGTGTGGACGTGATTATGGTCCTTTGGTGTTAACAATTATTCCTCGGATTTACCTCCTGTACGTCCAATCGGTGTAAACATCTTAGTTTATTTGTTTAACTTTGATACGCATCATTTATCATCTAAGCTTATTATTCCTCGTGGCTTGATCTTTACTACGTCCACCACTCCTCTCTTCGACGTTTCAATTTCATCGGATATTGCATATAACATACTTGATCTGCTTGATCTATTGTGATGAATGGATCATACTTACCATATTGACGTGCCGGATTGATCTCAATTCCTCCCCACCGGTTTTTTCGTATTCCACTTCCTACGGTTGGGTCGAACAAATGACATTTAAAAAGCATCACCTTCAACCCAACGAGACCGAGATATTCCACTTGTAGGATTTGGCACAAAATTTCGTAGAAGTGCTTCTATTTTTTCCGTGTTCATACGTGTGGGATGTGTAGCCGCGATTTAACAAGATTGGCCAACACATAACATTTCGTGCAGGACCATTAGCCAAATCTTTTAACCACGGTTGAACTCTTTCATCAGAACATTTCACATATGCGTATAATATAAAAACGAATCAATACTTTATAATAAATGCAATTAATTTTAATAGATGTGTACACGAGTACTCACGTAATCTCTCAACCACGAGCCATAATGTTGAACTTTCATGTCTGTGAGTTCATTTCCGTTTAGATGTGGATATGTACCAAGTACTTCAGCATCAAATATCATGTATAGTGAAAATACGTTAATATTGTATATATACATATATATTTAAAGGATTGAATAATATTTTTTGTACCTTTTGAACGGTAATAACTATTGACAATTTAGTAATATATATGTGTGGACGTGATTATGGTCCTTCGGTGTTAACAATTATTCCTCGGATTTACCTCCTGTACATCCAATCGGTGTAAACATCTTAGGAATTGTGCCAAATTGCGGATTATATTGATACAGATAGTTTGTGTTATCATCCATTGCACGTCGTTCTTTCGTCTTAATAAGCGACTCAAAACAAAACATGCTGAAATATGTGATTTCTTCCAGCAAGTATTGTTTGCCATTAGATCTTTTGACCGCTGATTTGTTTTTTGCTTTTTTCTTTAAATGAAAGAAAAAACTTTTGAAAGGATACATCCATCTGAATTGAATTTGGCCACTGAGTATTGCCTCATCTGGTTAATGTATTGGCAAAGGCTCTATGAATTCAAAGAATGAAGGCGGGAATGTTTTTCTCAATGCACATAATACTTTAAAGATATTGTTTTTCATTAATTCCAAGTCATCCCTTTTTAAATTCCTTGAACATATATCTCTAAAAAATATGTTAATTCCGCATAGCACATCTGAACATTCTGTGGTAAGAGCTCAACATATGCAATTGGAATGAGTCGCTGCATAAAAACGTAACAATCATGACTTTTCAACTCGATCAGTCTCAAACCAACAATATCCACACACCGAGCAATTTTCGATGCATATCAATCAGGAAACAAAACGTCTTCTTTTAAACACTTTAATAATGTCGTTTTCGCCGGATCAGACAATTTGATACTGGGACATGTGACCTTCTATCTCTTAACTCCAACTCAAGGTTTCGACATATTTTCTTCAAATCTTTCCTTGATTGTACATTATCCTTATTTTTCCCCGCCATATTCAAAATAGTATTAATGATGTTATCGAAAAAGTTCTTTTCGATATGCATAACATCTAAATTTGACGTAATATCAATGATTTCCAATATGGTAGTTCCCACAAGATATTACATTTATACCAGTTATGCCATTCACCTTGACCTTTTGGTTTACGATGGCCACGATCTCCACCGCATTCTACAAATTCTCGTAAATCGCCTATTGTGTTCAATCTTTTGTAATGGATTTATGTTCTGGTTTTCATGCACGGTGCCTTTTCTTTTTGTACCAAGTTCTTTCGAAAATGTTTTTTATCTTTCCGGAAAGCATGTCCATGAGGAAGAAATCTTCTATGACAATCAAACCAACATGGTTTCTTACCATGTACTAGTCGAAATGAATCTGTATCCTCCATACAATATGGACATGCCAATCTTTTGTGGGTGTCCATCCAGATAGCATTCCATAGGCAGAAACGTCATTAATTGTCCACAACAAGACCGCTTTTAATGTGAAATTTTGCTTCGTACTGACATCATAAGGAAGAATTTCTTCGTTCACAAAAGGCTTAATTCATGAATTAAGGTCTACAAAAAGAGATCGAATTAGTAACGTCAGAAACATTATCGCTCTTTTCAAACACATCACGGGAGGCAAATTATACGGAGACAAAATCACCGGCCACAGAGAATATTAACTTCCAGATTGTCCATATGGACTAAAACCATCGGTGCAAAGGCAAAGATAAACATTTCTCGTTTCATATGTGAACTCGGGAAATATTTCATTGAAATCTTTCCAAGCCTTACCATCCGATGGATGTTGCATTATACCTTCGGTCGTCGAGTGTTCTATGTTCCATCTCATTGCCGCAGCGGTTTTCTTCGATTCATATAACCTTCTCAATCTATTTGCCACAGACATATAGAACATTTTCTTGTATGGTACATATTTACGTGAAGATGGTTTTTTGGTCGAAATCTGCTTGCACCACAAAACTTGCATTCCAACAAATCTTTATCATTTCCCAAAACAACATGCAATTGTTTCTACAAACATTGATTTTCTCATGTGGTATTCCCAAATCTTTTAACAATTTTTTTATAGTATGTCTTGGGAGTTTGATTATTTTTCGGTAAATATTCATGCATGGTTTTGCAAAATGAACCCATGCAATTTTCAGCAACATTGTAGTCTGTTTTTATACTCATCCATCTTTATTGGCTATAAAGAATATAGTACTCTGAAGAGGTTTCCCTTTTCAAAGATTTTGTTTTGGTGAAAAACTATGTCTCAAAGATTCAAGAGTTAGAAGGTGACTTGCTGCATATCAGAAGTTTGAAGAACCTAAAGAAAGGTCAATATACCAATTCTTATGATGGAGGGTGTTAGAATAAGTATTGTATGTTTCTTCTTTTTTTTATGCTGAACCATCCATGCACTTGACCGAGTATTGTGGTGTTACAAATAATGGGCCACTAGTTGAGGCCACGTTTCTTTTTTGTTTTAACATTATAAATAGAGTAATAAAGTAACATAATAAGTTCACTCTTTAAGCATAAATCTTTATGAGTTTACAAAGTTGTCTAATGATTGGTATCAGAGCTATTTAATGATTCAGAGAGCAATGTCAGTCTCGACAGATAGAGTTCATCGTCGTCTTTGTTGTCTTTCTCTATTCCTTCCTCCACATCATGGACGACGTCGTGCCGATGGCGGCCATGAACACGTCATTGAGCGGATCATTGAGAAGACGCCAGCTTCGATCGTCTATCGCATGCTTGATGCGTTATCAAAGTTAACTAAATAACCTAAACTATCCGCAAGTGCACGACACATGTGTAGTACTTCATGTGTCGATCGACAGAGACTATGCAACACAATCTAAACTCAAACTACGAATCAAACTTGCTAACGAACGAAATATGGTTTTAAGAATGAAATTCTAAAAGCAAATAAACAAACTAGTTCTTAAGAATGAGACAAACGTTCCAGGAAACCGGTTTCAGCACAAGACTACCGAAATCAACAATCAACCTATCTATCATGCAATCACAGTCAAATTATCTCAGGTAGACGATCCTAATATGATATCTACCCTCTCTCGAGGCATAGACACGTGACCTAGTCAAGTTATCCCCTACTTTCATGGCTGACACCTTGAACTAAACCCATAAGACCTGTGATTCATCCGTTTTACCCTCAACCGCTGCTACCTTACTTTTGTGGCCTAACCTCAGTTGTTCTAAGTCTGATCTTCTAGGACTATAATTCTCCTTTCGGTCCTTCTCCTAACCCCTAACACATGCATTTACTTGGCCTTCGTAAACACAAGTCATTTAAGCAATCAGATAAAGAATAGACAAATGAAAACGGGAAGATGCATTCAAAGATAAATCAAAAGTGGTTCTGGGATAGCCATGAGCTAATCCCTTCTCCTAGAACAAACAAACTACTTGCTCATGCGTCCGTAAATAATCATAAACGAAATAGAAGGTCTAAGGAACATGAAAACCAAACGAAATCGAAGTTTGGGGTTGATCTCCAATGCTCCTTGTAAGTCTACTTTGCAAGAACCTCCTTCTTCTCTCTACTCTCCCTTATCGATCCAGAACAGAAACTTGAGTGAATGAGCTGGACCTCTCACTCCTCTCCTTTTCTTTGCTTGCTCTTTTCTTTCATTTTCTCTCCTCCTTTCCTTCTGGACGTTCAGTTAATCCTTATGTTGTAGCAGCCACCGATTGATGTCTTTTCATGAGTTTCCATTATTGAATAAGTTGGGTGACGTTTCCATTAGTTCCTCCACCGACATATCACTTATTAATTTTCTCTAAAGTCGTTTTCCTTATTGTATAAGTCCCCGACAAACTCCCATTTGTTTTAAGTCAAATTAACTTATTTGGAGTTGTAGGTGACGCACGTGACTTGCGCGGGCAGGGTTAGTGACCCGCTCGGGTACGGCGCGGAAGATCACACAAGAATGCGATGGAAAAGAGGCTGCTCGCTCGGGCTCAAGGGCTGCCCGCTCGGGCTCATGCTCTGCCCGCTCGGGCTCATGGTCTGCCACTCGGGATCAAGCCCCGGGCGTGGTATTTCTTGCCCGAGTCGTGCTCAATTCGCTGGACAAAATCACCGTAACAAATGCCCGCTCGTGCTAGGGAGTTACCCACATGGGTACTGCTACTCCATGCCGATTCACGTCCCGTTTGTCCCGTGATGATCCTCGATGTTCGTACTTTGTCTCGTGCACGTCTTTTAGCTCCAAAATGAACCGAATACGCATAAAAACCTGTAANTCCCCCAGACTTGAATGTTTGCTTGCCCCTAAGCAAACGTAAACGTGGAACACGTGGGGTGTACAAAATCCGAGAATTCTCTTTTCTCCTAGAAACACCGCTAAAGCGAACCTAACCGACCAACTAGCACGTCGAGAGCAAATTCGGCCTAATTAAGTTTTCAGTCATCATCCTAGGCTCACTAAGGCTACCCACGAGAAAGTAAATCAAAGGAAAACTAAACAAGCCACCGTAACTCTCTCCACCAAACAAGACTTCAGATAATTCTAAACCTAGAAAAACCGAGGATACTTGTTTCTTTTCCGAGCTTCTTTCTTTCTTTTTTTTTCTTTTTCTTTTCTTTTGTTTTTTTTTATTTTTTTCTTTTTCTTTTCTCTTGTTTTTTTTCTTTTTCTTCGCATACACACTAGGCTTCTAGGACGTCGGATTTGAAGGGATCCAGCTTCTACTTAGACCCAGACTACCGATGACGGTTTACTCATGCATCTCGTTCAAGAGTGCAGCAGAGTAGGCGGCGTTTTATTTGTGCCATGCCCTTAGGATAGAAAGATGTGATCGCCAACCTACCACTTAGACCCGAGCCATCGAAAGAGTATCAAGGTCGATGCACTCATATCGATTTGTTCTACAAAATAAGCTCGATTTCATATGATCTAATAATCCTCATCAAAAGAAGTAAAGCATCGTCTACAAGAAGTATGTCCATCTGGATAGAGAGAATAAACGATAAACTAGCCTAGCGACCTCGTCTAAACACCCCACAAGCAACACTAGGATTCCCAAAGAACTACGACCTATTGTTTTTCAGCCGACTAAAAAGCTCTAACGCTTAGGAAAAACCTAGCTCAAACGTGCAAAATCTCACGAAAAAGGCCAACTTCTTAAGCATTATAGGTTCAAGGTTCATCTCAAAACGTGGCACCAGACAAGTGCTTGGGACGACTCTGACTCACGAAATCAAAAAACAACCTAAAAACTACGAAATCAAAGAGAAAATGAAAGAAAATGAAACGAAATCACCTGACAAGCGTGAGCTGCTCCCCCAGACTTGAATTGAACGGTGTCCTCGATGTGAAGCTCCGATGGAGGGTAAGGGAAGTGAAGCACGTTTGTGGTGGTATATTTTTTTTGTGTTTTTCTTTTTTTTAACGAAAACGAATAACCGAGTCTCAAACTAAAAACTAAGAAAAATAAAAGCAAGCAGTTGGATTGCCTCCTAGAAAGCGCTTATTTAACGTCTTTAAGCTTTGACGTCTCTATTCCTCATGTGTGCGCGACGGGTGGATGTGAAAGGGAAATGGAGTTTCCACTTTCGATTGGTTGAGCGACTTGGTAGAGCTTTAGCCACTGTCCATTAGCTTTGAATGTCCCACTCGTCTCGCTCCAAAGTTCCACGTCTCCATGTGTGAAGACTTCTCGTACCTAAAAAAGACCAGACCAACAAGACAGTAGGTTGCCCGAGAAAAGCTTAAGACGAGAATGGAAAAGTATAACTAAATCACCAGATTGGAAGTCATGAGGTAGGGTCTTTTTGTCGTGCCATCCCTTAGTCATTGCATCTTTATTTGGCACGTCATGCACGGGATTCACTCGTTCGCTGCCCGAGGTTAGATTAATGATACCTGCATTGAAAAGTTTTATGACATCTTTTTCCATTACCTTGTGCAAGTGCGGGTGCAACCTCTTTTGAGTTTCGATGGAAGGTTTGTGGCTGTCTTCCATATAATTTATGTGCATACACATTGAAGAGCTGACTCTCCTACGCTTTCTTACGCGAGTGGGTTGTTTTCTCATCTCATCTGTACTCAAGTTAGCATTCATAACAGTAGAATGTATTTTATCGTATTCAACGTACTCATACGGAAAAGAAGGTGGAGGTGGCTCGGGCTCAAGTTTGGACATCTTCTCTGCTGTGAAACCAGCATAGATTTCGTGTGGTATCTCTTCACATGGGGCGTTTTCTAGTGCTGCAATAGCACTCATGAATTTCGTGTACATCTCAGCTCCTTCGTCCGCAAATCCTGCATTATCGCAAACTCGTGTCAAATACCGTACAAGAGAATTGGGCATACTCACTTGATCAAGCCTGTCTTTTGATAACTCATCCAGCGAATCAACTCTAAGGCAAGACTCCTTGGATAAGGGTCCGTTCATGGGGCTGGACAGGTTGAATTCGATCGTCTCATCTCAGACACGTAAAGAAAGCTTCCTTGTTGTACGTCTATCATGGCACCTGCAGTAGCTAGAAACGGTCTACCAAGAATAATAGGTATTCTAGCATCTTCATTTATTTCAAGTACAACAAAATCAGTGGGAATGCAAAGCTTACCAACCAAGGAAGGAACGTATTCAAAAATTCCCACCGGATATCTTACCGATTGAGCCGCGAGGCGTAGAGACATCTTTGTAGGCTTGAGATTCCCAAAGTCCATCCGCTTGAAAACTGAGTGTGACAAGATGCTCACGCTTGCCCCTAAATCACACAAAGCATTTTCAATATCAATGTTACCTATGGTGCATGGAATGGAGAAGCTTCTAGGGTCCTTCAACTTTGGTGGCAGCTTGTTTTGAATGACAGCGATGCATTCCTCGGTGAGTGCTACCGTCTCGTTCTCTTTGATCTGCTTCTCTTTGGAAATAACCTCTTTGATGAGTTTGGCATGATTAGGCATCTTTTGGAGGGCTTCCACGAATGGGATGTTGATGTCAAGTTTCTTGAGACCCTCTACAAATCTGCCCACTCGTTCTTCATTCTTACTGCTCACCAACCGTTGAGGAAACGGTATTGGAGTTTTGTATACCGGTGGAGCAACGTATGATTTGTCTAAATCTGGTTCGACTCCTTCCGTAATCACAATCTTACCTTTTCCTCTTTTCCTCTTTGGAGGGTGAACGCTCAATCATATCGCTGCTCCACACAGAAATAGTGTTCACGTATTCTCTCGGGTTCAATTCGGGTTTACCTAGAAGCTGTCCGTGATTCCAAGAGGATGAGGCAGCTTGCTGTGCTACGGAGTTCTCTAAACTCTTCACATGATTTCTCAAGGATTCCATCTAAGTTTCGAGCTCGCTAATCGCTGTCCCCACATCCGCATTGAATTTGGTTTGAGTTGAATGTTGCTGCCTTTGATGCTTCATAAATTCGAGCAGTACCGCCTCAAGGTTGACGAAGGGTCTTGATGAGGTTGAGTAGCTTTCGGAACTTGCTGAGCTTGCTGGAATTTCTGGTTATTTTGCTGGTATGGCTGCTGTGGTTGCTGAAATCCCGAATACTTCATCGGTTGAGTCGTTCGGTATTACAAGTTCGGGTGATTCCTCCAATTCAGGTTATAGGTATTCCCGAATTTCGTGTTTCCTTGCCACTGAGCATAATTCATGTATTCCACATTCTCTTGCAGCGTGCATTGATAAGCCACGTGTTCTGTATCTCCACAATTTACGCAGTACATGGCGTTCGCTGCATTACCCGTTGCTCTGCCCTGATTCGGCTCATATAGACGACGAGTGCTGTTAGGCATACCTCTCGGTGTTGACCACATGGTGTGGTTCATGGCAAGGTTATCGATCAGCTCGTATGCCTCCTCGACGCTCAGGTCCATAAATGATCCTCTGGCAGCGTTATCCAACGTCGTACGGTGCTCATATGAAATTCCATTATAAAAGGTTTGGATAACGTACCACTTCTCAAGACCATGGTGTGGACACAACTATAGAAGATCCTTAAATCTGCCCCACGTCTCAAACAAAGTCTCTCCATCTCTGCATCTGAACGTTGTGATTTCCCCCCTCATCTGAATCGTCTTGCTCGGAGGAAAGAAACGTGATAAAAACAATGTGCAGAGTTGATCCGAAGTATTGATAGATCCAGCGGGGAGCGATTGCTGCCAAGTTTTCGCTTTTCACCCAATTAAGAAGGGGAAGAGACGCAAGAAGATCGCGTCCTCTGAGACTCCGTGTATTTTGAATGTACCGAAAAGCTCAAGGAAGTCTCTGAGGTGCTGATAGGGATCCTCCTGATTTCCACCCATGAAGTGCTTCTGATAAAGCATGTTGATCATCGCCGACTTAATCTGAAACTGTTCTCTCACAGCAGCATGCAATAAGATCGCGTCCTCTGAGACTCCGTGTGTTTTGAATGTACCAAAAAGCTCAAGGAAGTCTCTGAGGTGCTGATGGGGATAGTCCCGATTTCCACCCATGAATTGCTTCTTATAAAGCATGTTGATCATCGCCGGCTTAATCTCAAACTACTTCCTCGCAGCAGCAGGCATCCTTATGGTTGTTTGCACGTTATTCATGTTCAGCACCACATAATCTCTGAGGCCACATGGTGGAGGAGCTTTTGGTTCTCGCAGTTGAGGCGCGAGTTGCTGTTGCTGCATGTGTCCATTTCCGTTCTGATTATCCATCTCTCGTTGATCTGAAGGCTCTACAAAGGACAAATAAAAAACGATTTACGTAGAAAGAACGAAAGAAAAGAAAACAAAAACAAAAACAAACAAGGAAGACTCTAGGCTCGAATCTAATACGTGTTGACAATAGTCCCCGGCAACGACGCCAAAAACATGATGCGTTATTAAAGTTAAATAAATAACCTTAACTACCCGCAAATGCACGACACATGTGTAGTACTTCAGGTCTCGATCCCACAGAGACTATGCAACACAACCTAAACTCAAACTACGAATCAAACTTGCTAATGAACGAAATATGGTTTTAAGAATGAAATTCTAAAAGCAAATAAACAAACTAGTTCTTCAGAATAAGACAAATGTTCCAGGAAACCGGTTTCACCACAAGACAACCGAAACCACAATCAACCTATCTATCATGCAATCCCAGTCAAGTTAGCTAAGGCAGATGATCCTAATATGATATCTACCCGCTCTCGAGGCATAGACACGTGACCTAGTCAAGTTATCCCCTACTCACGTGGCTGACACCTTGAACTAAACCCATCAGACCTGTGATTCATCCGTTTTACCCTCAACCGCTGCTACCCTACTTTCGTGGCCCAACCTCGGTTGTTTAAAACCTGATCTTCTAGGACTAGAATTCTCCTTTCGGTCCTTCTCCTAACCCCTAACACATGCATTTACTTGGCCTTCGTAAATGCAAGTCATTTAAGCACTCAGATAAAGAATAGATAAACGAAAACGGGAAGATGCATTCATAGATAAATCAAATATTGTTACGGGATAGCCATGGGCTAATCCCTTCTCCTAGAACAAACAAACTACTCGCTCATGCATTCGTAAACAATCATAAATGAAATACAAGGTCTAAGGAACATGAAAACCAAACAAAACCGAAGTTTGGGGCTGATCTCCAATGCTCCTTGTAAGTCTCCTTCGCAAGAACCTCCTTCTTCTCTCTACTCTCCCTCTTCGATCCAGAACTGAAAACTGAGTGAATGAGCTCGACCTCTCACTCCTATCCTCTTCTTTCCTTGCTCTTTTCTTTCCTTTTTCCCCTCCTTTCCTTCTGGAACTTCATTTATTCCTTATGTTGCAGCAGCCACCGATTGTTGTCTTTTCATGAGTTTCCATTATTGAATAAGTTGGGTGACGTTTCCATTAGTTCCTCCAGCGAAATATCACTTATTCCTCTTCTCTAAAGTTTTTTTACTTATTGTACAAGTCCCCAACAAACTCCCATTTGTTTTAAGTCAGATAACTTTTTTGGAGTGACGGACGCGACCCGCACGGGTAGGGTAAGTGACCCGCTCGGGTACGGCACGGAAGATCGCGCAAGAACGCGATGGAAAAGAGGCTGCCCGCTCGGAATCAAGTGCTGCCCGCTCGGGCTCATGGTTTGCCCTCATGGTCTGCCCGCTCGGGCTCAAGCTCTGGGCGTGGTATTTCTTGCCCGACTCGTGCTCAATTCGTTGGACAAAATCACCGTAATAAATGCCCGCTCGGGCTAGGGAGTTACCGCACAGGTAGTGGCTACTCCATGCCGATTCTTGTCCCTTTTGTCCCGTGGACATCATGGTTCGTGAGGCGGGTCCAGCGGTGGTGGTCACAATAGACGTCGAGGGACAGGAAAGGGACGTGGCCGCTTGCGTTGCGTTTGTCTCTCGGATATTCTTTTTGCTTTAGATGTGTGTCACAATTGTGGTAAAATTGGGCATTGGGGAAAAGAGTGCAAATCCAAATCCAAGAAAAATGGGCAAGCCCATTTGGCCCAAGAATTTGAAGATTCTTTGCTTGTGGTGGAGGCAGATGCAACTGAACACATGTCTACACCAACACCGCACCTACTTTTATCTTTTAAAACATCAAGACAAAAGCTTCACAGTACTCCATTATCTCTTCCATTAGGTTTTTCAACTCTTCCACGGGAGAAAGTTCACCTCATAGAAGAAAAGGTTGTAGCCGAAATCAATGACAAAGGGGAGAAGGAGCATCGGCGATTTGTCATCAACAACGGCGCCACAAACCATATGATGGGAGCCTGAACTGTTTTCTCTGATCTCGACAGTAGGATCTCAGGCACTATGAGGTTTGGCGACGGTTTTGTGGTTCAGATGGAAGGATACGAAAAAATCATCTTCAATTGCAAGAATGGAGAGCATCAATCCCTAGCTGATGTCTACTACATATCCAAATTTACAATAAACATTATAAGTGTTGGACAGCTCGACGAAAATGGCTACTAGGTCAATATAGTAGATGGTGTCATGAGGATTCGAGATCAAGAACACCGCCTCCACGCCAAGGTAGCTCGCGCCTCGAATCACCTCTACATACTCGATCTCAATATAGTACAACAAATATGTCTCGCAACACGGGGAGTGGAGAACGCTTGGAGGTGGCAAACATGCTTCCGACACCTTTATTTTCCAGCGCTGTGCAAAATGGCACTGGATGGACTAGTGTGAGGGCTACCCCATGTACATTAGGTGAACAAGCTTTGCGATAGTTGTCTCGTCGGCAAACATCGTCGATCTCCCTTCCCAAAATAGGGCAAGTACCGAGCCAAGCGTCCTCTTGAGCTTGTACACGATGATATCTGTTGATCGATTATGCCAGTAACACCTGGAGGTAAGAAGTTGTTTCTTTTACTTGTTGATGACTTTAGCATATTCATGTGGATTGAGCTGTTGCCATCCAAAGACTGTGCCTCAGATGCAATGACGCGCATTCGAGTTGTGGCAGAGGCACAATGCGGGCTGAAAATGAGCTCTCTCCTTACTGACCCGGGGGGGGGGGAGAATTCATGTCAACATACTTCACCTAGTATTGCATTAAAACCGGAATTTAACGTCTACTCACTGCACCTTATTCGCCGTAGCAAAATGGTGTGGTGGAGAGACATAACCAGACTATGGTGGCAACATCACGTAGCATGTTGAAGGCCCAGAGGCTACCGGGTTATTTTTGCAAGAATGTCGTGACGATGACTGTTTACCTACTCAACGGGTCATCAACAAAGAGTGTGGAAGGCATGACTCTGTGTGAGGTGTGGTATGGAAAAAACCAACAGTCCACCACCTACGCACATTCGATTGCATTGCTTATGTAAAAAATACGGTGTCGCACCTCAAGAAACTTGACGATCAAAGCACGAAGATGATTTTTTATCGGCTATGAGGCCGATTAAAAGGCATATCACACCTACGACCCAATTACAAAGCGCGCGCACATTACATGAGATGTAGTCTTTGATGAGCTCGGTAAATAGGACTGGATTGGCAATAAAGCGGCAATGAAAGCGGTAGAGAACTTGACAATCTTGAGCTATTCACCATCGAGCACACATCTACAACCGAGGTGAGGCATGTTCACAATGGTTTGGGTCAGACCACACATCCATCATCGTCGGCCATTCCAGAGACCCTAGTGGTTGCTAAACACCAACTCTAATGGCACTGGAGTATGCCACGCCGCCTATAGCACCACATGTTCTTGAGACAAACCATGACGAAGCACCTCTCTAATTTCGAAGACTTGGCAACAGTTTGGGTGAGGTAGTGGCTCGCGACTTGGCCCAACGAGATCTCAATGGTGAGCTCAATGTGGTGAGTGCAGAGGAGCTAGGCACACTTGCGGAAGTAGAGCATGAGCAATGTTGGAGAGAAGCCATGATCGAGGAGTTGCATTCCATCGAAGAAAACCAAACTTGGGTCCCCGTCAATCTCCCATCGAGGCACCACGCCATAGGAATCAAGTGGGTATACAAGGCGAAGCGTGACGAAAATGGGAACATAGTAAAAAAATCTCCGAATCTTCGCAAAAGGGCATGTGTAGCAGCGCGACATTGATTTTGAAGAAGGCTATGCATCTTTGGCTAGGATGGAGTCTGTAAGAATGATTCTTGTCGTTGTTGCACACGGAGACTGGCGGGTCCTTCACATGGACGTCAAGTTGGCATTCTTGAACGGCGACCTCATAGAAGAAGTCTGATTGCAATAGGCGCTTGTGTTTCTCATTGGTAGGGGAACCCAAGTGCTAAAGCTTAGGAATGCTTTGTATGGACTCCGATCGGCTAAAAGGGCATGGTACGCCTAATGAGACGCATGTCTGAGTTCCCTTAGCTTCAACCTAAGTGCCCATGAGCATGTTTTATACACACGTCGCACACATCACAACCTTTTGGTAGTTGGTGTCTACCTTGATGAAGTTCTAATCACTCGCCCGTTCGATGACAACATGAACTAGTTTAAGAAAGAGATGTGAGACCTCTTTCAGATGAGCGACCAAGGTTTGCTAACCTACTACTTGGGCATCGAAGTACGCCAAAAAATCATAGATATTTCCCTCTATCAGTCATCCTCATGCAAAAGATATTGGAGAAAAGCGGCATGGCAGACTGCAATCCCTTTCATATTCCAATGAAGGCTAGGCTCAAGCTAAGAAAGACTAGCAATCACCCATTGGTTGACGCTACTAATTACCAGATCATTATCGGGGGAGGGGGGAGTCCGATATCTCGTGCACACTAGGTCGGACCTAGAGTTTACTGTCAGCTATGTCGGTAGGTCATGGCTAAACCACGAGAAGACCATCTAGCGGCAGTGAAATACTTCCTTCGATACATCGCTGGCACATGAAGTTACGGTGTTTTGTATTTAAATAGGAAGACTGTAAAGCCTTTTCTGTTGGGGTACAATGAGAACAATATGGCCGAAGATATTGACGACTGCAAAAGCACAATGGATGTGTTGTTCTTCCTTGATCGTAGCCCCATCACTTGTCAGTCACAAAACATAAGGGGGTAGCGCTCTCGTCATGTGAAGCAGAGTACGTTGCAGCAAAACCGCAACTTGTCAAGGACTTTGGCTAACCAGATTGCTTGAAGAAATACTTGGTGTTCCAGCCAAGACGTCGGTCCTAAAGGTAGACAACATGTCCGCTATTTCACTATCCAACAATCCAGTCCATCATGATTGAAGTAAGCACATTGACACCCGTTACCATTTTATTCGAGAATGTGTGAATGAGGGAAAGATCGACATCAATTTCACAAGCTCAGCTGAACAACTGGCATATATCCAGACTATGCCACTAGGAGAATAAGCTAACACTTTGAGCATCGTTTACAAAGTTGTCTAACAAAGGGCTCCAATCAGGGAATGTATTTTTCCCTACGTCTAACGAGTCATCGGACTGCGAAGACTAGGTGATTGACGTCAGGTTTGTAGTTGTACTGTTTTTGCATTTTATTACCTCTTCCTTTTACTAATCCATTTCAACTTAAATATTTCAGGTGCAATTGCAACAAAATATTAAGCAAGAGTCAGAACAATTCAGCGCTTGGAAGACATCAAGAGAAAAGGAAGTACTGTAGATATACAATCTACGAAGCACTACGTCTATTCAGATGTGCATGTACCAGTTCACAAAACGGCATTAAATGCCTAAAGGGTCATATAATTGATTTTAGATTTAGTGTTGTTTGATTGTATGTAGCTTTTTGTTGACATATTAACTTAAGACCGATGGTGAACAAGTTAAATAAATATTAAGTTCTTGTTTCAGCTGATGCTTTAACAATAATTAATTGTCTTTTGGTTCTATTATGCAGAAGTACAACTTTATAACACGAAATCATATTCATACAACTTTTTATGCCTCAATTAGACTAGACCTCTCAATGTGCTGTGAAATTTTTTGTTACGTGGTCTCTTGCTCTGAACCTTTTTGCACCATAATCGGCTTTACAAATTCTTTTTTTTCTCCAGCCTCAAGAAAGAGGGAATAAGAAATTAGTATGAGATGCAAAAACAGAATTTGTTAAGCTTATTCTCGACAACTAGGTCACAATTTTCTATTGTTCTATGAATTTGTGTGCAAATAAAGACAGAAGAGGCTGCTCAAGCCATGAAAAGCTAAAAGATCTTTTAGAAGCTCTCAAAGCTTCCTCAGGCGAGACTTCGGGCATATATATCACGTGAGATTCGGTTGATTCCTTGTATATTTGACAGCATCTTTGATAGGCAGGTGCTGTAAGTCTTAATGGTCCCAGAACTCAGGTATTACTTAACTATATCTTGGAAATGAAGATTCTTTTTTTCCGTATCAAAGATATCCTTTTGTAGGTACTGATGCAAACAATTAAGCATGAACTTGAAGTCATAGTACGAGTTCACGAAGTCCGTTGATTTATTGTGTTCAAGCATTGGTTCTTTATCACCATACCAAAAAAATATATGAAATTGAGTGTGCAAATTATTCATATTCTTGATTCATACGTGTAAACAGCCCTGACTGTAAAACTTAACAATGTTCGTATTTTGTAACTCAAGCAGCGACCAAGGCCGAACAATGTCTCCTGGTGCTAGAAACTCACGAGAACATTCTTGCAACTTCTTGGAATACTTTGGTCTCCATGGCATCTCAATTATCTGAAGCAGAAGAACATGAACGCTGGAACCAAGTTCGGTGACTAGGTGATGCAAATAGTATCATGAATCATATGTTCCATCTGGCATCCTCTTCATGGTATTGTCTACCTGTCTAAAATTGAGCTGTTGCCATCCAAAGGTTGTGCTAGATGCAATCAAGCGCATTTGAGTTGTGGCGGAGGCACAATTCATGTCAACATACTTCACCGAGTATTGCATTAAAATTGGAATTCAACGTTAACTCGCTGCACCTTATTCGCCGTAGCAAAATTTCGTGGTGGAGAGACATAACCAGACTGTGGCGGCAACAATACGTAAGATGTGGAAGGCCAAGGGGATGCCAAGTTACTTCTAGGGATAAATCGTGATGATGACTATTTACCTACTCAATAGGTCACCAACAAAGAGTGTTGAAGGGATGACTCTGTTTGAGGCGTGATATGGAAAAAACCAACATTCGGTTGCATTACATATATAAATAATACGGTGTCGCACCTCAAGAAACTTGACGATCAAAGCACAAAGATGAAAGGCGTACCGCACCTACATCCCGATTACAAAGCGTGTGCACATTACACGAGATGTAGTCTTTGATGAGCTCGATATATGAGATTGGATTGGCAATAAAAGAAGCGATGAAAGCAGTAGATAACTTGTCAATCTCGAGCCATTCACCATCGAGCACACAACTACAACCGAGGTGAGGCATGTTAACAATGGTTTGGGTCAGACCACAAGTCCATCATCGTTGACCATTCCAGAGACCCTTGCTGGCAGCCAAACACCAAATCTAATAACGATGGAGTATGCCACGCCGCCTATAACACTACATGTTCTTGACGCAAACCATGACGAAACACCTCCCTGATTTTGAAGGCTTGGCAACATCTTTGGTGATGCAGTGGCTCCCGACTTAAACCAACGAGAGCTCCATGGTGAGCTCAACTTGGTGAGCGCGGAGGAGCCAGCCACGTTTGCGGAAGCATAGCATGAGCAATGTTGGAGGGCAGCCATGATCGAGGAGTTGCGTTCAATCGAAGAAACCCAAACTTGGGTCCCCTATAATCTCTTGTCGAGGCACCACACCATAGGACTCAAGTGGGTATACAAGGCAAAGCGTGACGAACATGGGAGCATAATAAAAAACGGCACGACTCGTCATAAAAAGGTATGTGCAGCAACGCAAAATTGATTTCAAAGAAGTCTATGCACCTATGGCTAGGATGGAATCTGTAACAATGATTCTTGTCGTTGCTGCACACGAAGACTTGCGGGTCCATCACATGGACTTCAAGTTGGCATTCTTGACCGATGACCTCGTAGGAGAAGTCTACGTGCAACAGGTGCCCGTGTTTCTCATTGGTAGGGGAACCCAAGTGCTAAAGCTTAGGAAGGCTTTGTATGGACTTTGACAGGCTAAAAGGGCATGGTACGCCTAATTAGACGCATGTCTGAGTTCCCTTGGCTTCATCCGAAGTGTCCACGTGCATGTTGTATACACACGTCGGGCAGATTGCAGCCGTTTGGTAGTTGGTGTTTACGTTGATGACCATCTAATCACCGGCCCGTTCGACAAAAACATCAACTAGTTCAAGAAAGAGATGCGAGGCCTCTTTTAGATAAGTGACCAGGGTTTGCTAACCTATTACTTGGACATCGAAGTACGCAAAAACGCCACAGGAATCTCCCTCTGTCAATCAGCCTACGCGCAAAAGATATTATTGAAAAGCGGCATGGCAGAATGCAATCCCTATCATGTTCCAATGGAGTCTAGGCTCAAGTTAAGCAAGACTAGATATCAGCCACTGGTTGAAGCTACTAATTACCAGAGCATTATCGGGGGAGCTTTGCTATCTCATGCACACTAGGCCGGACCTAGAGTTTACTATCAGCTATGTCAGTAGGTTCATGGCTGAACCACGAGAAGACCATCTAGCGGCAGTGAAACACATCCATCGATACATTGCTGGCCCGCATGGCCCAACGATCTTTTATTTATTTTTGAAAAATCCATTAGATAATGAACTATTGGTTCTAAGCCATCTCTGGCGCTGAATCATGCGAAGCTACTACGGTATTTTGTACTCAAAGGGGAAGACTGCAGAGCCCTTGTTGTTCGCATACAATGACAGCGATATGGCCGGAGATATTGACGACCGCAAAAGCACAATGGGTGTGTTGTTATTCCTTGATGGTAGCCCCATCACTTGGTAGTTACAAAAACAGAAGGATGTAGCGCTCTCGTCATGTGAGGCAGAATACGTTGCAGCAAAACTGCAACTTGTCAAGGACTTTGGCTAACCAGATTGCTTGAAGAAATACTTGGAGTTCCAACCAAGACACCGGTCCTAAAGGTAGATAACATTTCTGCTATTGCACTATCCAAGAATCTAGTCCACCACGATCGAAGTAAGCACATTGACACCCGTTACCATTTCATTCGCGAATGTGTGAATGAGGGGAAGATCGACATCAATTTCACAAGCTCAGCTGAACAACTGGCATATATCCTGACTAAGCCACTAGGAGAATAAGCTCACACTTGAAGCATCGTTTACAAAGTTGTCTAACAAAGGGATCCAATCAGGGAATGTATTTTTCCCGACGTCTAACGAGTCATCGGACTGCGAAGACAAGGTGATTGACGTCAGGTTTGTAGTTGTACTGTTTTTGCATTTTATTACCTCTTCCTTTTACTAATCTATTTCAACTTAAATATTTCAGGTGCAATTGCAAACAAAATATTAAGCAAGAGTCAGAACAATTCAGCCCTTGGAAGGCATAGAGAGAAAAGGAAGTACTGCAGATATACAATCCACGAAGCACTACGTCTATTCAGATGTGCATGTACCAGTTCACAAAACTGCATTAAATGCCTAAAGGGTCATATTATTGATTTTAGATTTAGTGTTGTTTGATTGTATGTAGTTTTTTGTTGACATATTTACTTAAGACCGATGGTGAACAAGTTAAATAAGTACTAAGTTCCGGTCTCAGCTGATGCTTTAACAATAATTGCATGTGTTTTGGTTCTATTGTGCAGAAGTACAACTTTATAACACGAAGTCTGGTTATTTATTGTGTTCAAGCATTGGTTCTTTATCACCATACCAAAAAAAATATGAAATTGAGTGTGCAAATTATTCATATTCTTGATTCATACGTGTAAACAGCCCTGACTGTAAAACTTAACAATCTTCGTATTTTGTAACTCAAGCAGCGACCATGGCCGAACAATGTCTCCTGGTGCTAGAAACTCACGAGAACAGTCTTGCAACTTCTTGGAATACTTTGGTCTCCATGGCATCTCAATTATCTGAAGCAGAAGAACATGAACGCTGAAACCAAGTTCGGTGACTAGGTGATGCAAATAGTATCATGAATCATCTGTTCCATCTGGCATCCTCTTCAAGGTATTGTCTACCTGTCCTGGAAATCACTTAGTTTTAAATTTATATCTGAAGCCATTTCTCATTGTACTTGTGATTCAATTTTTATTGCTTTATAGATTGTATCATAATGGTCATTCTTTATCTAAACGTGTCTAGCCCGGGATAAAGAAGTCGACTGGATCATCAGATAAGAGTTCTGAAAGAGAAAGTAATAAAGCTTAGAAGGTAGAACTGGATCATCAATTGAAGGCACAGGTCAGTATTAACCGTAGTTATGTGGTCGAAGCTTAGTGACATGGTTGAGTAAGATTAGATACTTACAGTGTAAACTTTTTCCTAGTGTTAGATGCTTATTAACATAATTTTATTGTTGTTTACAGAGTTCTGCATTGAAGAAATACTCAGAAGATAACCGAAACGGGGGCAGCACAAGCATGGCCTGAAAAAGCAGGTTAGAACTGAATAAATAAGTGGTGATAAAACATTTTGGATATAGTTTTTGTTGATTTTTTCTTAATCAATTATGTCTAAATCAGGATCCCTGTTGGATACAGTAGCCAGGTGGGTGTATATGTGATACAGACAGGGAAGGTGAAAGTGTCTAGAGATGTCATTTTTGATGAGGACAAGTGCTGGGATTGGGAAAGAACAAAAGAGGAGAAGGATAGTTTTATTCCTGTGGTACATCTAATTCCACAGAGTTCCAACAATCCAGAGGGAGTTCCATCCACAACATTTGAAGTTGGGAGTTCCTTTGGGCAGAACAATGAGAGTTTTAGGAGGATGACACCACCTACGACTCCACTACAACTTTCATTCTCAAACACGCCATCATCATAAGAGGTGAGCACTGGAAATACCACTGAGTCATCACGGGAGGTACACAGAACGCGAAGACTAATCGATCTGTATAGGATAGAGGAGGACATAGAAGGGGTACAGCCTGAGGAGGGCTACTATCTTAGCTATGGTGGAACCCTCATCCTACGAAGAGGCTTTGAAAAATCAAGAATGGAAGCAAGCTATGGACGTGGAAATTGAGATGCTCCATAAGAACCAGACATGGTATCTTACGGAGAGACCCTCAAACCAAAAGGTGATAGGGGTCAAATGGAATTACAAAATCAAGACGGATGAGGAAGGACAGATTAAGAAATATAAGGCACGGCTGGTAGCAAGGGGTTTTTCACAGACCTATGGTCTGGACTACGGGGAGGCGTTTGCCCCAGTTTCAAGGCACGACACGATAAGAGCCCTAATTGCTATTGCGGCTCGGAAGGACTGGGCTTTACATCAGATGGATGTAAAGTCAGCCTTTCTGAATGGAGAAATTAAGGAGGAGGTCTACATTGAACAACCACCAGGATACGAGGTACACGGTTCTAAACACAAAGTTTAACGTCTTAATAAAGCGTTATACGGATTAAAGCAGACACCTAGGGCCTGGTATAGCAAGATAGACACGTTCTTCTTGCAAGAAGACTGTGTGCGAAGCTACTGTGATGCAGCAATGTACATCAAGATAGTGGGAGGTAATATTCTTGTTGTTTGTTTATACGTGGATGATATTATACTGTCGGATAACAGTTTCAAGTTGATTGAAGATTTCAAAGTTAAGTTAAGCTCAACTTTCGACATGAGTGATTTGCGTGCATTAAAATTCATTCTGGGTTTTGAGGTTAAGAACCTCGGTGATGGTATTTTTCTGAGCCAGGAGAAGTATGCAACCAAAATTCTTTCAAAGTTTGGTATGCTAGAATCAAAGGGAGTCACAACACCCTTGACCCGACATTGCAAGTCGAGAGAGGATGGGGAAGGACTTATCGATCAGACGTTGTACCGCAGTATGGTAGGAGGCATCCTATACCTTGCTGCTACACGTCCTGACCTCGCATTTGGCGCTTTGTACCTGTTACGAAGCAACGCAAAACCGACAGTTTCGAGTCTACAGGATGCAAAAAGGGTGTTACGATACATAAAAGAGACAAAGGACTCTGGACTAAGGTTCAACAGGGTTGATTATGCAGAACTAATAGGCTATGCCGATGCAGACCTAGCAGGCAGCCTACATGATATGCGAAGTGATGCGTATCAGAGTTAAATATAACCTAATCTACCCGCAAGTGCACGGCACGTGTGTAGTATTTTAGGTGTCGATCCCACAGAGACTATGCAACGCTACCTAAACCCGAACTATGAATCAAACTTGCTAACGAAAGAAGGTGAATGAGGAATGAAATACTGAAAGTAACTAAACTACTTGGGTTCTAACAATGAGATAAATGTCCTAGGAAACCGGTTTCACCACAAGACTACCGAAACACACGATCAACCTATCTATCATGCAATCCCAGTTAAAGCTATCTAAGGCGGACGATCCTAACATGATATCTACCCTCTCTCAAGGCATAGACACGTGATCTAGACAAGCTGCCCCCTACTTTCGTGGCTGACACCATGAACTAAACCCATAAACTCTGTGATTCGCCCGTTCACCCTCAACCGTTGCTACCCTACTTTCGTGGCCTAACCTCGGTTGTTCTAAACCTGACTTTCTAGGACTAGAATTCTCCTTTCGGTCCTTCTCCTAATCCCTAACACATGCATCTACGTGGCCAGCGCAAACACAAGTAAATTGAAGCACTCAGATAAAGAATAGATAAACTAAAACGGGAAGATGCATTCAAAATAGATCAAAAGCGGTCTCGGGATAGCCAAGGACTAATCCCTTCTCCTAGAA
>CM071870.1:29300113-29317946 GCA_036759665.1 Gynandropsis gynandra | reverse complement strand
TGTTGCTGCATTTGCCCCAAATTACCGAGAGGTAACTGAGCATGTTCATGGCCGTTCTGATTATCCATATTCTGTTGTTCTGACGGCTCTGTGTTGTCTTCTTCCTTACCCTTTCTCAGTAGTCTGCAAGTTCGCTCGATCTCTGTGTCGATTCTGAATAGACTAGAAGTGCCCTGCGACCTGGTCATACACCAAAAAGAACGAACGAAAGGAACTTTGGTTGTTTTGCTGGAAATTATCCTGCCTTGGTGGAAACCCCGAATACTTCACCGGTTGAGTCGTTCTATATGACAAGTTCGGGTGATTCATCCAATTCGGGTTGTAGGTGTTCCCGAATTGCGAGTTGCCTTGCTGCTGGGTGATGCGTATCAGAGTTAAATATAACCTAATCTACCCGCAAGTGCACGGCACGAGTGTAGTATTTTAGGTGTCGATCCCACAGAGACTACGCAACACTACCTAAACCCGAACTACGAATCAAACTTACTAACGAAAGAAGGTGAATAAGGAATGAAATACTGAAAGTAACTAAACTACTTGGGTTCTAACGATAAGACAAGCGTCCTAGGAAACCGGTTTCACCACAAGACTACCGAAACACACGATCAACCTATCTATCATGCAATCCCAGTTAAAGCTATCTAAGGCGGACGATCCTAACATGATACCTACCCTCTCTCAAGGCATAGACACGTGATCTAGACAAGCTGCCCCCTACTTTCGTGGCTGACACCATGAACTAAACCCATAAACTCAATGATTCGCCCGTTCTTGAATCTACCCCACGCCTCAAATAACGTTTCTCCATCTCTGCATCTGAATGTTGTGATTTCCCCCCTCATCTGAATTGTCTTGCTCGGAGGAAAGAAGCGTGATAGGAACAGTGTGCAGAGCTGATCCCAAGTGGTGATAGATCCGGTGGGGAGTGATTGCAGCCAAGCTTTCGCTTTTCCCCCAATTGAAAAAGGGAAAAGACGCAGCAAGATTGCGTCCTCAGAGATTCCATGAATTTTGAACGTACCTGAAAGTTCGAGGAAATCTCTGATGTGCTGATGAGGATCTTCATGGTTTCCACCCATGAATTGCTTCTGATAAAGCATGTTGATCATCGCTGGCTTAATCTCGCCGTTCTGATTATCCATCTTTTGTCGACCTGAAAGTTCTGCAAAGGACAAACAAAGAACAATTTACGTAGAAGGAACGAAAGAAAAGAAAACAAAAATAAAAACAAAGCAAGAAGGACTCTAGGTTCGAATCTAAGACGCGTTGACAATAGTCCCCGGCAACGGCGCCAAAAACTTGATGCGTATCAGAGTTAAATATAACCTAATCTACCCGCAAGTGCACGGCACGTGTGTAGTATTTTAGGTGTCGATCCCACAGAGACTACGCAATGCTACCTAAACCCGAACTACGAATCAAACTTGCTAACGAAAGAGTGGTGATGAAGAATGAAATACTAAAAGTGACTAAACTACTTGGGTTCTAACGATGAGACAAACGTCCTAGGAATCCGGTTTCACCACAAGACTACCGAAACCGGCGATCAACCTATCTATCATGCAATCCCAGTTATAGCTATCTAAGGCGGACGATCCTAAGATGATATCTACCCTCTCTCAAGGCATAGACACGTGATCTAGACAAGTTGCCCCCTACTTTCGTGGCTGACACCTTGAACTAAACCCATAAACTCTGTGATTCGCCCGTTCACCCTCAACCGTTGTTACCCTACTTTCGTGGCCTAACCTCGTTTGTTCTAAACCTGACTTTCTAGGATTAGAATTCTCCTTTCGGTCCTTCTCCTAATCTCTAATACATGTATCTACGTGGCCTTTGTAAACACAAGTAAATTATAGCACTCAGATAAAGAATAGATGAACTAAAACGGGAAGATGCATTCAAAATAGATCAAAAGCGGTCTCGGGATAGCCAAGGGCTAATCCCTTCTCCTAGAACAAACGAACTACTCGCTCATGCGTCTGTAAAGAAACATAAACATAGTAGAGAGTCTAAGGAACATAAAAACCAAACAAAACCGAAGTGGTGGTGCTTGATCTCCAATGCTCCTTGCTTATCTCTTCGCAAGAATCTGCGCTGTCTTTGCTGAATTGTTCTCCTCTGTATGCTTGCTGTAACGGCGTCTTTTTGCCTCCTTTTAAGCCTCCTAAGTCGGTCCAATTGTTGCCTAAAATTTCCCACGAGTTCCCTTATGTTTTAAGTTAAGTTTACTTAAGTTTTTAGAGGTTTCGGGCCGCTACCCGCTCGGGTAGTGAGTGTACCCGCTCGGGTGCGGCTAGGGGAACCCGCGTGTCCTGTGGTGCTGGAATGGTGCCCGATCGGGCATGGCATGTGTGCCCGCTCGGGCACAAGGCAAAATGGTCCTAAATGCTTGCCCGAGTCGTGCTAAATGGTCCACACAATTGGCCGTAGGTTTTGCCCGATCGTGCAAGGGTTGTGCCCGACCGGGTGAGGCTTTTCCATGCTCAATCTCGTCCCGTTTGTCCCGTGATGATCCCCCAAGTTGCTCCTTAGCTCCGTGCATGTTCCTTTAGCTCCAAAATAGTCCAAATACGCGTAAAAACCTGTAAGAACATGAAAAGCACGAAAGCAAGTAAAACGGATACGGAATCATACGTAAAACATCACATATGTATCAAAAACGTCTCCTGAATCGTGCAAGAAATACGTATGAAAACGAGATGATCACGAAGCACAAGCGGATACTGTTTTACAATCGGAAGTGCTGTGATCAGCTGGGAAACACAGAAGCAGTCAATCATGGCTCAGTCAACTGCCGAGGCCAAATACATGGCTTTGAGTGCAGCGACGAACCATGCGACATGGCTAACTAGACTATTTGGTGAGCTAGGGTTTCGCATGCATATGGGGGTACCGATTTACAGTGACAGTACAGCCGCCATAGCTATCGGTAAAAACCGGATAGACCACAAGCGAACCAAGCATATTAAGATTAGGTTTCATGTCATTAAAGAGGCGCAAGTAGAGGGACTAATAGACTTACGGTTCGTTCTGGGGGAGGAGTAGGCAGCGGACATCCTGACGAAGCCGCTTTCCACCGGACGCTTCTGCGAGCTAAGGGAGAAGATCGGCGTGGTTCCTCGGCCAGCCAGGAGGGAGATTGTTGAAGCTGACCGTCGAGGAATCGCCTTGCCAAGAGAGAACCCTAGAGAAGATGCCAAAACGGGAGGTTCTGGAGTATTCTTCAGAACCCCTCGAATTGAAGATGACTATCGCGCCGAGTTGAAGCGCAAGGCCCACGGACGAGTTGAAGAGCGAGGCCCAAGAGAAGAAGACGTGGCCCAGCGGGTGAGGCCTAGTGACAAAGCCCATCCGTGAAGCCCATGCCAAAAACATCAAGAACAAGGGGTCAATTTTTGGGATTAAAATGAAGCAACGGTAATGAATTAAAATAGCAAGACATTGCAGTATTTTTATAAGGTCAAAGACTATGTTAAGGGCCTATTTTGAGGGTATTGTAAGAGGGTTGTCTGGACAAGGACAAACTAATGTTTTGTATGCATTTTGATATATATGAATGAGGAATGGTGTGAGGAGTATCACACTTGACACAAAACAATATTGAGTTCAGCATTTCACAAAACACAAACTGAGAGACAAGGAGAGACACTAAGAATCATACGAGCAAACACATTAAGCAACAGCATTTTTACATTTCTTGTTTGCACAAGGATTAACATGGAGATGCAATAGCTCATGACTCAACAAATTTATTCATGAGCTTATCAACAACAACAACAACAATCCCCAGACATCGATTGTAATAGTAGAAGACATGGATATCTCTGATTCAGAAGAATCTAAGAATGAATGTGAAGACCCGGAAGATGACGAGTGGATTGCATGGGGAAAGAAACAGAATCTGAAAAGAGGGTTTAGAATGGGACGAAGCGATCAGACAATGAGACTTCAGTAATCTTGGAACTTGTTGGGGACAAACTAAAGGGAACCACAGTTGTTTGCTGCACTTGTACCCAAAACTCATTGCTTAAGACAATGAAATGAGTGCCGAGCAGCGAAGGGTTCTTGTGGAGAATCATGTGAATGAGGTGCTCGAACAGAACTGACGACGGGAAAAAGAATGATGCTGTTGCTCAACCGGAGACATGGATAACGTTGAGAATTTACAAGATTCTGATGAAACAGAGAAAGAGCTCTTGCTTCACGTGGAGCTAGGCTGCTGTGGAATGCTCTTGCTAACAAGGAAACTCAGATGGACAGAAAAGGAAGGGCATATGAAGCGACATAGCTCCATATGGAAAGATAGGAATGTAGTTAGGTCGTTAATACGATATATTAATTATCTTTTTTCATACACTTATAAATTCATGATATGAATTCGGAAATAGGTTTTAGAATTAGGTTTGTAAATGGGTGATGGCATTACCAGGAGAAACCATTATCAGATTATAGGAAACACAACTGTAAGCTAAACTTTTCCTTACATCGGTTTCTGTAGCATCAGAACAATATTCACTGGGTTCTGAAGTACTTTTGTGGTCTACTTACAATTATAACCGACCCTTTCAGGGAAAGTCAAATGTGCGAAAGATGAATCAAAGAAAGAAATGGAAGAACACTGAAGCTAATGACTTTGTTAACAGAGACAGTAGTGCTAGTGTTAGTCTTCTGCAGAGCAGTTCAGTTCGGCCACGTAGAGTATCAGACAAAAAGGAAAATCACAGTCGTTGATTCGCACTGCACACAGATTTTGCTTATCTTTAGGTAGCAATGTATCTTGAGGCATAAGGTAGATTCAGTCGGATAGTTAATATTTTGTTCCCGAGCTTCCTCGGGGTGTTTTTGATAGCTCTTGTTTGAGTGTCTGAATGCCTTGAAAGCCTCTACTTTGTGATCGCATACATATTATAATTTGTTGTCTGATCTTATTATTTGACAAAAAAAATCATGTATATGCACTGCTTCGCTACACGTGTACGACATTGTCTTTTAATCTCCTACATGAATCCTCATCGAATATCATAAGCTATTCTACTATCTTCATTCCCCAAGACAGCTATCGCCTCTTCAATCAGCGAGTAAGCACCAGGAAGCACGGCGAATGTGTACCTCTCACAATCCAACATCTCTTTCAACTCTACATAAAGGCGGAAGATTTGCTCATCAGAGATCGACTAATCGTATATAATTTCGTTCAATTAATCATATTAATATCAATGCATCAAATTCGTGTAATGTATCGCATATTGCCAACGGATTTACCTACATTACATTACATGTATTTTTTTCAACATTACAGTGCTCTATGTCTTTTCCATTTGAGCCATGTCTAGTTATATGACTCGAACGTAGGGTGAAAAAGACAGTTGTGTCGCGGAGTAACAAACTGATTATCAGGAATAGCTTACATTTTCTTAGACCATTTCACCCGAGACTTCTATTGGAAGAATCTCTCCTCAGCAAGACCCAATATCAACCATTGCCTCCTCAACTCATGTTCCCTCCTCGGCAGCTCCGGTGAAGGGTTAATCATGAGCTCAGTTTGGACCAACTCTAAGGCACTACCCGCTTCCTGTACCCTCTTTGAAATTTGACTAAAATGATTCTTATTCAACATATGAAGAGGGTATTTGAATCTTTTAAGGGCGTTACGAAGGTTGTATAATCCTGAACCCCCAAAGCTACCGGACCCCCAATTATCTTCCACCGTCTTCTTGTAATCAGGATGTAGAGTCACATGTGAGAAGAATTTGAAGGGTCTTATCACCCATCTTTCACTGTCAGGCATTCTCATGAAACAAGGCGGGTGGTCCAAGCATCTAGGAGGAAGGAACTCCGCAAAAGCCCCTAGGAAGAGATCAAACCATTTTTCATTCACAAAAGCCCAATCTATTTTCTTGGACACCGGGTTTTGCTCTTGGTTGTTCCACCACGTGAACCTATTCCCTTTAGACATCGCCTCAAAAAGTCCAGTAGACTGGAGACAAACTCGGAATTCTTCCATCCCTAATACCATCTGAGAGACCTCAGGGAAACCTCAGTGATCAACAAGGTGGAGAGATTGGTTGAAGTCCCCTAGGAATACCCAAGGAGAAGCATTTAGGGGGGGGAGTTGCAGATAGCTCCACCAGCTCAGCCCATAAATCCTTACTCTCCAAACTCGTGTTCTTGGCATGCACAAAGGTTGTCGTGAATGACATCTGCGAATCAAGGTGATAAATCTGGCAAGTAATACTCTGTGAGGATTGGTGGAACACCGATAAGATGGTTCTAGGATCCCATACCTGCCAAATTCTGGCCCCACATCCGAGTCATGATTACAGGAGGCTTTCCAGCCCTGGGGTAATGCTACACTGATCCTACAAGCATTAACTTTCTTAATCTAATACTCCAAAATAGCATAAAAAGAGATTTATGATTACATATCCATTGCCTAAATAACTGTCGTTTTCTTCGGCCGTTTAGGCCTCTAACATTCCAACCAAAAAACATGGGGTTCTGGGTGAGGGTTAACACTGGTACTTCCGAGGTACCGTACGATTACGGCGCCTGTGTTTAACTTCCACAAAAGGTGTCTCGGTGACTGCTAGGAAACTGATTCCGAATCTGAGGCAGGAGGTCCTTGATGTTTTAGTGTTTTTACCCTTCTTACTCACTTCAATTTTTCCCACTTCCACCATATCCTGATCCTTTGTTGAGTCGTCTACGGTCCCATCTATAATTGGAGGAGAGCATGCTACAGAATTTATGTTATGTGGTTGATCAACTATGACGTGCTCTACATTCTCTTCCATAGTCGGAGCGATTACAGACTCCTCCAAGGGAGGCGCATCCGCAACAAGCATTGATGGCGGCGGAAGAGTTTCTTTATTCGACTTCAATTGTTGGACATATAAAGCCTTGTCTAATACATGTCTATCCTTAGCCACCCTTTTGTCAGCTCTCATGCCAAGATCAGTTTTCCGGGGAGGCTTGCTTACTATACAGGATCTCGCCGAATGCCCCCTCTGATGGCCAAGACTACAGCAAGGTGGCAACCATTCGTATAGAACATGTATCACAATCTCCTACCCAGACTCATATCCCAAAACCAACTTCTTTGGAAGATCTACCTTCAAATTCACCTCAATGTAAATCTGTGCTATGTCAAGGTTTTCTTTGGAATCAGTTGCTGAGTCCAAATAGAAAGGTCACCAACACATGAAGCTATTCTACTGAGGCATTCTCGGCTGAAGAGCTTTGTCAGGACATTCATCAACCTCGCCCAAGTCGGTACCGAATCCAATAAATACATTTAGTTTTGGTCGTTACAATAAAAAACATTTAGTTTTGTTGTCCGAAATCAAAAAAGGAAACTCGAAAAAGTTTACTATCATTTTTTATTTCCAAGATGACGAGAGTATTTGGTTTTGGTTTGCATTTTTCTTTTTTATTTTATAGATTTCAGAGGAATTGTTTACATTTTTTTATTTTAACAACTTCATAGGAATTATTTACATTTTCTTTTTTATTTTTATAAATTCATAGGAATTTCAAGAATCTATGTAAAACTACTAACCACGCATCAGAATCATAGTTTAACAAGTTTAATAATAATCTAATTCGCATTATCGATATTTCTGCATCGAAATTATTGACTAAATTTTCAATATTTTGAAATAGACCAAAATTACGTTAGAGACTAAATTATCTCACTAATTTTGAGAGAATGCTTTCTCTTTTTCTTTTTCCTTTTGTTTCTTGTGTTTGAATTTTATTTATAACTCCTATATTTGTAAAAGTTCAAGAATACAAAATTATGTATTAATTTTCATATAATTACTTTTAATAATATAATCGAATAATCGTATTAATTTCGTTCAATAAATAATATTAATATCAATGCATTAAATCTGTGAAATTTGTCGTATTAATTGTCAACAGATCTACCTACATTACATTACATGGATTTTTTTTTTCAGTATTCCAGTGCTCTATGTCTTTTCCTTTTGAGCCCTGTCAAGTTATATGACTCGAACCTAGGGTGAAAAAGAAGTTGTGTCGCGGAGTAACAAACTGATTATCAGGAATAGTTTACATTTTCTTGGAACACAATAAAAAGAAAAAGGCTTATTTAAAATTTCATTATATCGTGGTCTTAAAAGGTTCTACACCAAATTCATTTTAATGAAATTTCAATAACCAAAATATCTGCTTTAGCCCAAATAATTTCATTTTTAAGAAGAGACATAAAATTTTCTATGTTTGTGATACATATAGCTAGGACCCAAATTCAAACAATCAGTTGTCATCCATTGTTATCACTGATGAGACCTATAAATATTTCCATGTGTTATGACTTGAAGAACACACACATAAAATATACTATATCTCGCAGACATATTAAACCCTTTCAAATCAAGAACCAAATACATCTATCACCTAATCTCATCTTTACCCAAGCTTCAATTCTCGGACATTCTCTGCAAGTCTAATGTTTTCTTGAGCTTGCTGATATGAATTGTTTTAGTGAATGAATCTATTGGGTTGTTTTTTTGTGAAATTTTAGCACCTTCACATCACCTTGTGTTATCACGTCATTCACGAAATTTAGTAGAATATCTATGTTTAGTTCATGTAAATTTTGTGAATCAAAGATGACTCAGCGGAAGCAATATTAGAAAGAATGAGAGAGAAACAAAAATCGAGAGAATAAGAATAACTATTCTCTTATGTTTAACATTGGATACAAAGGTGCATATTTATACTACGATCCTGATAATTAGAAAAGAGAAAAACAAGGAAAATACAAGTACAAATGCAAAGCACAAGTTTAGATGTATCATGCATGAGCTGGAGCGGTCAACTAGGTATAGGAGTGCGTGGAGCTCATAAATTGGCTTTCATCGGATGACTTGAGCAAAGAGAGCAGGGCGCGGAGAGCGAGACGCAGGACACGAGTCACGAAGAGCAGGACGCGGTTTTGAGAGCGAGATGCAGTCTTTGGGAGCGGGACGCGGCCTTTCTTCTTAACACTCCCACTCAAGCTTAGGTGTTCAAAAGCAACATGAGTGGAGCCTCATTAAAACTTTTTTGGGGAAATCCCAATTGGGAAAACAACCCGAAAAAGGAAAAAGAGTACAACAATTTATGAGCTCGAGGAACGGTCGAGTAAGCTTGAATTCGATGCCTTGGGACTAAAGCTATCTACGAGCCTAATCTGATAATAGAGATCATTGCATACTTTTTCACGTGTGTCTTTGGTGAAGACATCGACCAATTGATCTGAGCTTCTTGTATATCAATGACGCCATCTTCGAACTTCTATCGAACAAAATGAAATTCAACTTCAATATGTTTTGTTCTTTCGTGGAACACTGAGTTGGAGGCAATGTGGATTGCCACCTGATTGTTGCAATGAAGCATCATGGTCTGTGAGGGTACGAGGCCAAGATCTTTGAGGAGAGCCCGGATCCAAACGAGCTCACATGTTGTATTTGGCATAGTTCGGTACTCGGCCTCAACGCTAGAACGAGAGAACACTGATGGCTTTTGTGGTTTTCCAACTGACAAGGTTCCCCCCGATTAAGGTACCAAATCCAGTCCTTAATTTCCGGTCTTTACGAGGTCACCGGTCCAATCTACATCACAGTATCCCATTAGAATAGTATCGTTGTTTTTACTCATTAGTATACCTTTTCCTGAAGCGTTCTTGATGTATCGGAGGATTCGGTCCACCATTTTCTAATGTTGTTTGATAACACTGAAAGTGTATCAATATTAGGATAGGTTTTTACACCATTTTCGCATGTATCTTACATTGAGTCTTACTTATCCGATATGATTTCGAGCTTCACACACCCGTTTTGTTGGTTTTCAGGTTTTTAGGCGACAAGGCCTAAATGAGCTCAATATGAAGAATTTCTGATCAAAACCACATGAATAGAAGACATATCTACTCAGAGCTCCAGAACCCAAAGGAACACCCGAGCAACGAGCGGAAAAGAGAAGTATCAAGGACACAAGGGTGCCCGGTCAGGCACTATTCCTCCACCCGCTCGGGTAAAACCTATGGGGTTTTGTCCACGCATTCAGCACAACCCGGGCACATGAGCAATGAGATCGGGTAGCCTTACCCGATCGGGCGCAAGGAGAATACCCGCTCGGGCTATTAGTCATCCAATCTGCCCCGAGAGTATACGCGACTCGGGCCCGCTTAACCACGCGATCAGGTGATGTCCACCCGATCGGGCACCATGAACCAACACGGTCGGGCGAGCCTATACCCGACCGGGCAACACCTGTGCCCGAGCGGGCCACGTAATTCGCAACAACCTAAATCTCAATTTCAAACGAGCGGATAAAAAGAACTGAATAGATCTAGAGCAAGGGGGCGACGAACTGGGCAAGAAAGGACTGGAAAAACATCTGGAAAGGCTCAGGAGGATCGGAGAAGAAGAGAAGCACCAATCCGTACACCGGTAACACAATAGGGAAGGTCGACGCATCGAATTCCTTAGGGTTTATCATGTATAGGACTTTGCTATCTTCTGCTTTTGTTTCTTCCATGAGTGAGTAGAGTCCCTACTGCGGGTAGGGATATCGGATTTGTATGTATGAACGATGTTTCGCGTTAATGCTTAGTTTTATGAATTTATTCTTGATTTACGGTTCTACGCTTAGCAATATCATTCATACGTTAGTGCTGACCGCTCAACAACATAGGATTTCGAACCTTGCTGGAAGGTTAAGGAACGAATCCGGTTTGCTAAGTTGTAGATTAAGATTGACTAATGAGAATCTGACCGGTCGGTTAGTCATCTTAGGGATAGTGATTGCGGTCATAATACTGCCATGGTATATGTTAATCACTGCTGGAAGGTAGGGTTGCATGTATCCATGGTTAGGAGGTTTAGGCTCGGAAGAATCACTCCTCACCGTAGAGCATGAATTTCACGTAGTCAAGAGTAGGTTATAGATCTATGATCCTTAGTCGTTCATCTACGCAATTCCCGGTATCCCGTACACCCGTAGTATTCACCATATCTAGTCTTATCTCTAACCTAGTTTCGTTGTCACCATTAGGATAGTTTTAGGAAATTTAGGACCATATCCTATTCTATCTTCTTTCGTCTTAGTTTAGTTTCGTTCTTAGTTTAGTCACTTTAGTCCCTAGAGATCGACCCTGGTACTACACGATCTGTATACTTGCGGTGAATTGGACTAGGAAAATTATAACTCGTGTTTCCACACGTCAAGTTTTTGGCGCCGTTGCCAGGGACTAAAAACGGCTTAGACTAGGAATAGCTAGATTAAGATCTACTCCTTTCCGGAGTCTTCCTTTTTTTTGTTTTGTTTGTGTTTCTGATTGTGTTTGTTTGTTTTTCATTTTATTTATCGAGTCTTTTCTATCAACCACAGATTTACGCTAGGTGTTTTGTTTCTTGTTGTGCAGGAGACTTGCATGAGAAGCTCTACACAGAAACTTCTCATCTACGATCCCGAAGCCGAACGCACCTTAGAAGCCCTGCGCAAGAAAAGGAGAATCGGAATAGTTAATTCCGAATCTGAGGTAGAGGAAACGAGCTACCACGAGAATCACGCCTCTGAGGAGGAAGATACGAACAGTGCAAGCAGCGGAGAAAACGCAAGTATTCCCGATATGGCTGCTGCAGACGAGACTTATGGAGCATACACCGCTCCTAAGCACACCCAGCTACTTTCGTGCATGGCCCGCACGATTGATACACAAGTTGAGCTGCAACCAGCGTTTATTCAGATGCTCAACAATTCGGCTTTTCGTGGAATGGAGAACGAAGATCCGAACTCCCACCTTACGGACTTTAAGATGCTGTGTAGCACGACTAAGGTTGGAACGAGAGTCACTCGATAGGATCTTTATCTGATGGCGTTCCCATTCTCACTCAAAGATGCGGCACAATGTTGGCTCTTCAACTTGTCGGCTGCATCTATCACGTCATGGGATGATATGGAACAAAGGTTCATGCAGCAATTCTTCCCGGACCACAGAACGCTTCTCGCCAAGAGCCGTATAAATTCTTTCCTTCAAGAAAGAGGCGAGACGGTGGTTCCCTAAGCAACCTCACGTTCGATCAGCTCGGGAACTTAATCGAGAGCATGGCTAGGGAAGGAGGCAAGAAAGTGGGGCAGTACAATCGCAACTACCCATCGAAGGCTGCAGTAAATGAGCTTGGTAACGCCAACCCGGAGTTAACGGACTTAAAACAACAAGTTGGAGAGATTCACCGGATGATTGCTGGACTACATGTGGATCGACATGACTCATCCGTTGGCCAAGGGATAGAAGAAGTGAATTATGTCTCCAATCGGGGATATCAACAAGGCTACATCAAGAGCCACCCCAACCTCTCATACGGTAACACGCACAACGTGGCAAATCCGCAAGACTTTCAGCCACGAATAATGGCGAGAAACCCGAATCAAGGGTTCCAACCGAGAGGTAATGGCCAAGACTATGGGTACCAGCAACGTGCACAACCCTCGCAAAATTCCCACATTCTATCGTTGCTCCAAACGATGCATCAAGAGCAAAAGAGTGCACTAGGAGGGATTAGAGCCGAGCAAGAAGACATGAAGAAGAGGATGGATGGTTTTCAAACGCATTTGAGACTTCTAGAGACGCAAGTGGCACAATTGGCCCAAGGTTCAAATCGACAACCCGGACAGCTTCCCGGGAAGCCCGAAGCGAACCGCCGCGAGCAAGTGAACGCCATTTTCCTAAGGAGCGGGAACACAGTGGGACAATCTATGCCACCCACGGCTGAGAGAGATGAGTCTAAGAGCGATGACATCGAACAACCAATCGCTCCAGCCATGGAAGAGAAGGCAGAGGAAGAGGAGAGGGAGTTACCCTACGTAGCACCTCCCCCGAGAGTTCCACCATTGCCTTTCCCTCAGCGTCAACTCCAAAAGAAGCAAAGTGACGAGACACAATTCTCCCAATTCGTAGACCTCTTGAGGAAGCTACAAGTCACAATCCCCTTCTATGACGCACTCACGAAGATTTCTTCATATGCCAAGTACCTCAAAGACATCATCACGAGGAAGAGGACCGTGGACAAAGAGATGGTAATGGTTACAAACTCTCTCATTCAACCTCCTACCACGGTCGAGAAGATGCCCGATCCAGGTAACTTCGTCATATCATGTAAGATCTACGATTATGATATTGAGCATGCCCTAATTGACATTGGAGCGAGTGTGAGCTTGCTACCATTATCTCTTGTTGAAAAGCTCAATAGGGTAGGAGATCTTCAACCCACGAGAATGCAAATCACATTGGCTGATCCATCCGTCTGTACTCCTGTGGGTGTCTTGACGAATGTTGCGGTCCAAGTGGGGGAATTTTGGTTCCCCGCGGACTTTGTTGTTGCTGATATGGAGATCAATCCAAAGATCCCCGTCATATTGGGACGACCATTCCTCAACACAATAAAGATGGTCATCTACTGTGCTGAAGGAAGATTGGTGATGAAGTTCGGAGACGAGTCTATCGAGTTCAAACTCGATGAGGCATTGAACAAGCTCTTCATGACCAAACCCGCAATTAACGTCAACGCGACAAATGCATCAATGGAGGAGCCTAGACAAGCGTATGAGGACACTCATCAGAAGGACACACAGTTGTCCAAGTGCACAAAGGTAAAGTATCATCCACAGGTAAGATCGGATGTTTTCACGCAGATAGAGGAGAAGCCGAATATCATTCGACAGGGAACCCACCCGATCGGGCAGCACCCTTCACCCGATCGGGCAGACCGACTTTTTGGCGACCCGATCGCGCAACATCAGTGTCCGAGTCGTGCACTATCTATGGGGGTAAGTCCTCAACCTAATCACCCGACCGGGTGGTTGCGTGAACCCGATCGGGCACGTAATGTGAATGACGACCCGCACAGACAGACCCACAGCCCGACTCGTGTACACCCTACGGGGGTAAATTGCACAACAAATACCCGATCAGGCGTTCTCAGAGAACCCGATCGAGCATCTATAGGAAACCAACCGCCGCACATTTCAAGCAATACTTCGACGCGGGGATTGGTTCCTAAGTCACGCGCGTCATCTCCGACGTCTTCAGTGGCACGCATACACACTTACCTAGCCTGGAACACTGAAGAAACGATCAAACTCAATCGGTTTACTAGGAGATGCGGGAAAGGCATGAGTTCGAGGGATACGGATCGAGGATTGCACCTAGGAAATCCACCCGGTTTTGAATCTAAGTTCATCGGTCATAGAGAAGACGGAAGAGGCATACCTCCTCTATCCGTGTCCACCAGCGTATGAAGACGCCATGGTCGAGCTAAAGACCTTAAACAAGCGCTTCTCGGGAGGCAACCCGAGCATATCCTTTCGGACTCATTTTTCAATTTTTTTAGTTTTAGACAATTTTTTTAGGAATTAGGAAGTTAGAGATTTATGGTTATTGCTGTATTATTTTCCTCGTCTAATTTTGTCGATCATGCAGCAATAACCGATCGGGCATGATTTTGCTACCCGATCGGGCAGGTTCAGAACAAGGAGAACCCGAGTCGGGCAACGTTGCACAAAACCCGACCGGGTAGGTCAATAACGGGGGCACCCGATCGGGCGTCTTTAGAGTACCCGATCGGGCAACAGAACTTTTACCAGGTAGGTTAAAAACTCGAGTAACCCGAGCGGCCATCATTCTCACAAAACAACCACCCGATCGTGCTCTCTCAGTTGGCAACTCTCTCACACCGATTCCAATCACCGGAGCCGCTTGGGTATTGCCGCCGCTTCACCACCACTGGTAGAAACCTCGGTTACTCGAGAAAATTTCCCCCTTTCTCTCCAAAATTATGAAATTCCCTCATCCTAACCGCGAAATCCAGGTAAAATCGTAAATCTTGTTGAGATTAGCACTAGCATGGGTTAGATCTAGGTCTGAATAGGAGGATTTAGAGGAATTTCGGTCGAATTAGTCGCAATTCGCGAACTGCAGATCGCGAAATCGCGATCCCACCTTATCGGGCAGAGCTAGCAACCCGATCGGGCAGCTTGGATATTCACACGACCGGGCGTTTTTCTCGCCCGAGTCGGGGAAACCTTACGGGGACAATTCGACACATTTTACCCGATCGGGCATCATACAAGCACCCGATCGGGCTCTCTGCAAATCTTGTTCGGTATTGACTTTTATCATTTGATTGTTTTGCAGATGGCCTCTAGAACTTCCCAGAGTTCGAAGAAACGCAGATCCGACGCACATGACTCAGAGCACGGATGGCCCGTGAGATCGGACATGATTACAGAGCTGACGCCGTACACTCCGATCACCGCCTCTCATCAGCAGTACAAATAGAACATAGCATCCTTTTAACCCCGCCATAAGTCGAGATTCGCTGAGCTTCAGTCGCAAATCTTCCCATCCTGGTTCCTATCATCCGAGGCGATGAGCGCACTCGGCATCCGAGAGCACATCTATCTCATCTTCCGCACCTTGGGATGGACGGGATTGCGGACATCGAAGGAGTACACCTACCGCAAGCTGACAGCGGAGTTCTTCGCAACTTTCACTGCTTTCTTCGCTGAGTCCGGAGACCGAGAGAAGACATTCATGGAGTTCCGCCTGCTGGGGCAGAGCTACCGGATCACCGCGAGGCAGTTCGTGACGATACTTGAAGTTCCGCATAGCGTATATGCGAAGCTACCTGACATCAACCGGAACCGTCAAGTTAAGTTTTGGTCGCAAATAGCATTCGGCGAATACTCGACGAGATCGAAGGCGAGCCACATTCGCCACCCCGCCCTCAGGTACATTCATTATTTCCTAGTCTCCTCGATACTAGGGAAAGGAGCACAGGGTGGTGTTAACCACACCGAACTAGGATACTTGAGGCGGGTGGTGCAGACGAAGGTTGCGGACGATGATATGGACATGATGACCATCGACCTAGCATCATTGGTGATTGGACATTTCCTCGACATATCCACCGAGAAAGTAAGCACGGATACGAAGATTATGTGCGGTGGTATTGTCACCATGATTGCACGGAGGGTCGGGATCAACCTTGGGATCCTGACCGAGGACAAGATAGATGAGGAGCCAGAGTTGAACCTCCAGAATTTGCGCAACCGACGAGCAATCACATTGGAGAGGTACAACGTTATTTGGTGCTACAAGGATGAGCACGGTCGAAACCTAGAAGTCGACATCAGCGAGATCGTGGTACCAGGCTTAGACGAGGAGGGATCCCGCTTTAGGATTGATCCGAACATCGGGCACATCGGCCCGAGGGTAGCAGAGATGGATCCACCTCCCGCAGCCGCACCTAGATCGTCCACTTCGAGGCAGCACAGACGACGCGCTACACATTCACGCGCGCGTCCAGAGTACCCCCACAGCCGATCCAACTTTCCTTCGATGGAAGGAGTCTCCGATGCACTCAGGTACGTAGCGGAGAAGACCAGGTATCAGTCGTTTATGGCTGAACAGAGGTACGACTTAGAGGCTGCGAGGTATGCGGAGCAGCAGCAATTCCAGGAGCAATCCATATAGCATACCTACTACCTCACCGAGTCAGTCCGGCGGTTTCAGCATCTCAGCATGGCGCATTATCAGGAGCCTTACATCCCGATTCCTCAGGACTACCACACCGGAGCCATCCCCTACCGCCCTCATATCCCGTACGAGCTGGAGGGATTCTACTTCCCATTTGGGGAAGGAACATCAGCGGAGCCAGCTGACATACCGAGTACCCGCGATAGAGCGGATGAGGATTAGACGATCTCTTTCCTTTTTTCCTATTTCGTTTTCTTTTTATTTTTCTTTCATGGACATCTTTTTATCATTTCTTGTTTTTAGATAGCTATCTTGTACGCTCTTTTTTCATACTTACGTATTTAGTACTCTAGGTTCTACTCTTCTGTATTGCATGTTCGTATCACAGGTCCTTAACGTCACCAATGCATGAGAGCGCAAGAGTCACTACATCCGAGCGTATCACGATTCGAGAAAGACACACGCACACACCAGGTGTATTCGTCACCCTTTTCATACTTTCTCGAATTTTCTTCATGTAGAAGTCCCTTATAGGTCTAGAACACCAGGACTGTGTTCCGTTCAGGTCTGGGGGGTTTTCTCACATTTATTGATACGATACGGATGCACACTTAGAGCGACTTGATTAGATTTAGGATTACATTTAGAAATAAGATGGATCTAGTGAATTTTTTTCGAAATTAGTCATATTTTTGCGACTTTGTTGAATCGTGGATAATGGTCTAGGTTTGCTTAGAAGTCTTATAGATACCGATTATTCGAGTAGTTATGTTTGAAACCCTATGTCTAGTTGAATTCACCCTTTAGATCTCGATACCAAGTAGACATATCTCCGTATATACCATTTAGCTTAGCCTCATTGATATGTTTAGCGTTCTAGAATTAGACCACACGCTTATACTCCGTTGTCATCTAGGATAAGTTCTATGCTTTTCCGAGCTAAGAATGACATGAGTACATCGATATTCGATGGTTTGGGTCTAAGTGGTGGGTAGAGAAGCTATTCTACGTCCTAAGGGTTAGAGTGTTGCCAAAAAAAAGAAAAAGAGAAGAGAAAAGAAAATAAAAAAATAAAGATTCAATAACGCACCTCTTCACTCCTCTAAGGTCGCGCAACCTTATGAGTGTTCCATAGGCAGCCTGGGTCTAAGTAGAAAGCGACCCTCTTCGACTTCGACGTCCTAGGAACAAAGCGTGGATCTAAGTGCTGAAAAAAAAATTTGCATAAGAACGAGAAGAAAAGATTCAAATGATATCAAAAGCTTAGAGAAATTGGTATGG